>CM062812.1:333573525-333963101 GCA_031772625.1 Pinus tabuliformis
CTTAGGAAAAATGTATGTTGTCACACCAAAACCCCTGTTTTTCCCTTTTGCCTAGTTTTCAAACACTATGACTTAAGCTCTTTCAGATTTATTTCAAAATCATATTAACCATTGACTTTTATTAATATAACTCCCTTGTAAAAATTACCCTTATCCCGTATTATATGTATATAACAAAAACCCATGTATTTTAAATATCCCGCCCCCGGTCGATTACGACCATATTACTGTTTTAATAAAGGGGTTAATGGTTCATTTGGAACCTTTAATAGCCTTCCTTCCGCGCAAAACCATAGGATTAATTAACCTTTGGTTTATTTAAACTTAAATATTCCCCCGCCAACCAAAAACATTGCGCCCGATGCAATTAAAAAACATGGTTAATTGATCGGCCCCGCGCATTAAGCCTCCGCCTTTTCATAAGCCGTCCACCGCCGATCTGGACCTGTCCATCCAACGATCCACATTGATATCGCAAACCGCCTATCTGCCAAACATTAACCCCCGGGGAACTGGTGGTTTCGCGCCCGTACTTGGGACACGCATCGCCTGCCTGCCATGCTCGCTTGCCCTCCGTTCGAAACCGCCCAACCCAAAGTAGTGCGGGCAAAACCATTTGCTACCCTCTCTCTGACCCTTTGCTGATGTCACTGCCACGTCATCCACACCATACCCTCGTTGACGTCATCCGTCCCTTGAACCAAAATTTCCCGCCAAAATCATTTTTGGTTCAATATATGGTAAAAGGGTCATTTTTGTTATAATTTGCTGCTAAGAAGCCGCTCTGGGTGTAAAGGGACCAACGCAGTTTTGGGTTCTTGACCGCCTCCCGACCAGGAAGGCTACATTAGTGAGTTCGCGGCCCTCAGCCAATCTGACACTACAGTTTTCTTCCTCTGTAATACAATTTAAAGCAAACAGGGGATTTCCCAAGCTTGCAAAAGAGAGAAACAAGGGTAAAACAGGGATATTTCATTATTCCGGCCAGCAGAAACCTGCAAAAACATGATTTACCATAGAAAAATGGTGAGAAGACACCTCAACAGATAGCAGTGGGCAGAAATCGATTCAGCATTTACCAAGGTACAAAACAAGTCAAAGAGTATTAGAGGAGCCATAAAGAGTATCAGTGGAGAATTAAAGGCAAGTCAAATCAGAATTAAAGAGTATCAGGAGCGGACAAAGAGAAGTAGATCAGAAGTTAAGAGAAGTTAAGACAAATAGTCAGCGCAGAGCTACAAAGGACAGCTGCAGGTGAACCCTAAAGAGCCCGCTTCCAGCACAACATAAGTTAGCTGTTTTTACTTTGCTTGTAAATGACTTTAGGTTAAACTTAGATATTATCTCAGAGCTTTGATGAGACATTCTATTGTACATTTTTTGTTGTATAAATAAACCCTTCATCAGAGTTTTTGAAGATGTTGGGTATGTATAGATTTCTCTAGACTTTGCTGTAACTCTGAACTTTGGGAATAAAAGTTGTTGGGATCAAATTGTTGTCTGGCTTACTGGAAGAAGAATTGATGCACATGACCTGTTACAGAATTATTGAACCCAAACCATGGATCAATGAGTACTTTCTACCTTGTGTTTTATAGTTTCTTGTCTGTTATATCATCCGTGTTTCATGATCTGAATAGTAAAGAGAAAGATTAATTCAGAATTTGCTTAGCTGCACTCTGTCTTTAGTATTTATTATTCTCTGTGTTTTCTTCAGAATTAGTGTAAGCAGCGAATTCTTAATTGCTCCCGCTTGTGGTTCTTTCATGTTGTTTGTTGCTAAGGAATTATTAATTGCTCCCTTAACAGTAATCATCCATTTTCCCTCTTTCAATATGTTGAAGGATTCTTAACTTCCTTCATCCATTTGAGTCCTTCCATCTGATTCCAACCTTTAAAATTGTTCCATGATTGACTACCTTGCTCTGTAATGCCATCCTCTGTTAGAAACCAAATCCAGAAAGCCATCCTTCTTTGACTCCATCATGCCCAATGGACTGAACTCTTCAGTTTTGCCTCACTGTTCTATTGAATCTCTCCACCCAAACTCAAATCAAAACAAAACCCTCGAACTTCATAACTAGCCTAAAACCTTGAAAAAGAAAGCTAAATCATAAAGAGAGAGCCCTCTTTGGATGCAGATTGGCTAGAACCTGTATCTAAAAGATTGGTCTGTGGTTACCTCGCCCGTATTCCTTTTTTACAACTTTTGGGAACAACCTGAGTGATAACACTCCTCAACCATGGCATCAACCCATACTAGTTGCTACACTGCTTCCTCGAATGAGGATGGCTCAAACTCTACACTCTCGCTCATTAGAGACATGTAACCACTGTACCCAATCTGGTGACCTCCTTTGCTTGCGTTGTGATGTGGGTGCTCCCACATTCTCTCTCTAGAATCATGCATCAATTTTTCACTCTCTGCATGAGTGGGTGTTTCCACTCTCTGCTCCTCTGCATGTGGCTGCTCCACATCATCCAAGGTTCTTCCTTTGGAGCTAAAATCTCCTCATCTACATGTAACTGAAGCTCCCTCGCAAGGAACATCTCATGGCCTTCTCTTCATCGAACTTCACATCTCTACGAATCAATGTCATCTTGTTAGATGGCAGGTACACTCGATAGTTGTGAGGTGCATCAATGTACCACAAATATGCCAACTCAGTTGTTAGCTCTAGCTTTTTTTGTGCATCCTTGGTAACATGACAATAGACTGATGCACCAAAGATCTTGAAGTGTGCCACATTTGGTTTCTTACATGAAAATGATTCTTTCGGTGTACTCATCCAAGAACTTGATGAGGGATTCTATTCTACAAATAAATAGTTGTGTTGCAGCTTCAACCCGCAAGTGGAATGGTAGGCCTTTATCATGTAAACGTTTCGTGCAGGTTCCACAATAATTTGTTCTTCCCTTCAGCCACCCATTATGTTGTGGGCTATGAGGTGTTATTAACTCATGCTGAATGCCTTCTGATGCTCACATAAGTTCTTGAATTCATTTGACACATATTCTCCATCATTATCGCTTATGAGATCTTTAACTTTCCTTCCAATATATTTCTCGACAAGTGCTTTAAATTCACAAAATTTAGCGAACATCTAATCTTTCTTCTGCATGAAGAAAATCCAACGCTTACGAGAAAAATCATCAACAAATATTACATAATACTTGTGCTTGGCCGTGGATGTTGTCAAGAACGGTCCACACACATCTGAGTGAACTCTATCAAGGATCGCTTGTGCTTGACTGCCTTTGTCATGAAAGGAAGCTTTGGTGTACTTCCCCAATGTACACCCTTTGCATGTGTCTCTCTGCTCTAGTGTACCCTTGGGAAGTCTTGTAGAAATTTGTTGCATTATCTTCAAAGCTCTGTGGTGTAAGTGATCAAATCTTCTATACCACAACTCACCGATGTCTCGGCTCTACACCTTCTATGCTTTTGTGCTCAAAGCAGCGCAGTCTTCTACATCCAATTTGTAGAGGTTCTTCACCCAAACCCTAATTTGCTTCACTTTTCCTGAGGCTATGTGATGAAGGAAAGCCTTTCCCTTGTTAAATATCACATTGTAGCCATGATCCTCCAACATGGCAACTAAAACCAAATTCTTCTTCAAACTTGGAACATACATGACATCTTTTAATGTGAGAGGAGAACCAAACTCCCTCTGAAAGGTAACAACACCGATGTTGGTCACGCTATACCTCCCATCATCTCCCATCTCGATATGAATCTGGAGGTCCCTCCTCTCAAGTCACTGAAGAACTCTTGGTTTTCAGACATATGGAATGAGGCTCCACTATCTAGGTACCACACACTACCCATCACTGATGTCACCATGCAAGCAATGAGAGTGAAATCCAGTTCAAATTGTGAAGCAAGAGTTTCACTTGCTGCTCCTTCTAAGGGCTTCCTACTGACTTCTTGTGTGGACACTTTGTGGTAGAGTGTCCTAGTTGGTGACAATGAAAAAAATTAATCTTTGACATGTCCTTCTTCTTACCACCCTGACTGGAATCTGATTTGGAATGGGATGACTTCCCCTTCCCTTTCTTCGCCTTTCTTGATAAGGCACATTTCTCCTCTCTCATCATGCTTGGATGAGGATCCATCTCTGGTGTTCTGCTGAATCTCTTCTTAGACCAAGTCACACCACACTCACTCCCACTTCGGTAGCTTCTCTCTCCCATGAACTGAGTCTTGGTAGCTGTGCCAGCTCTTGGGAAGGCCTAGAAGTGATAGGCTTACCAGATGTCTTCAACAACTATAACACTGACACTTGCGAGCTCATCCCGACATTGGATGAACTTAGTCAAGTACTTCGGTATTAAGTCGCCCTTCTCCATCTTGATCTTTCTTAGCTTTTCCTTTAGTGCCAGCTCTTGTGGTCACTACTATTTTGAAATAGGTTTGTCAAGGCCTTCCACCTTGAAAATGGAGTTTCCTTACCATGGAGATTCAAGACAATATGATCTCGAATTCCTTAAGCATGTTGTCTTCCAACACTGCCTCATCATGTCCTTCCAAGCAATATAGTTAAAAACTACCCTCAAGGGCATATTCGAGTCTCAATCCGTAGAAACACATCATGTTGGCTCTGAAGTATGAACTGCAAATTCGTTTTCTCCTGCAAAGGATAAACTCGTTTCTCCTCTTCTATAGTGATTTCAAATTCAATAACATGTAGAAATTCCTTGTAGATTCAAACTACAGATTGTAATATGCTAAAACAATTGACTTGAATCTACTCTACTCTACTCGTCAACAAAAACAATAAATGATCGATGAAATCCACGATGCATAAAAGAGAGAATTCAATCACACATAACATATTAATTTTTGGGGAAAGCCACAGCTAAAACCCCTACTATCTATATATTGCATTAATAAGAAAATATGATAAGATTACAATGCTTTGCTCAAGCCCGAGCAACCTCTGCACTATCTCTATCTATCTCACTGCTTCCCAGACAAGCTCAAGCCAATACTTAGCCAATTCTGTTGCTTGCCAAGCTCTTATTTCCTTGTGTAGTTTCCTTGGGAATTAACCCATATTTAATTGGGAAATTCCATAAATATGAATTGCACAATCATCATAGGCCTTCCTTTGATTGCGTGCATCACTTGTACATTCAGATGATTATACAACTAATAGTGCACTGCCCCTGAACTCCAATCTCAAGTAGGTCTTTCTCTAATTTGACATCCATGAGTTAATTATGAGTGAATCTTCAATTTAAATGGTTGATCACTACTGGTTACACCCCACTACTACAGGTTACACCCCACTACTAGATCTCCTACTAATTCCTTCATCAGTGGGAACTAGTTTAACTGAATTTAACTCAATTAGACGGAATTAAATAATTACAACTCAAAATAAACTTAACCAGGGCTTCTATAAGTAGGAGACACTCTACATGACTCTAGTTAGACCCTCAACTCGAATTAACTGAGCCAACTAAGTCAAATGAATTTAGTTAGCTATTACAAGTTGTCATGAGATGTGGAATTACAATTTAATTCAATGACAAAATTAAACTAAGATTTTCTTGTTGCATTTTCAACACAATCAAGGTAGTATAAGTAGATAATTAATTCAGATCAACATTTAATCATAAATTAGATTTAAATTGTCTATCTCTTTATATAATTTTAATATATTAATAACAATTAAAACAAAAATTTAAATAATTTTCTTTTGAAAAACTTTAGTTACTCAATCTACAATCCTTATATATAGCTTGAGTGGGCCTGATGATTAAGAGCATGTTGTTTCCTCCTAAGAGGTCACAAGTTCAAAAACAGAAGGGGGTAGAGTATGTATGCCTTCATAGAATTAGCAATTAAATCATTGCGTGGAGGTAAGTCCTTTATCCCACAAACAAAAGGGTCTCATGCACCAATTTAATATCTACATATTTTAACTTAAAGTAAATTATTTTGCCTAAGTGCCCTGGTTGCACATGTTACCTTTTTTTTTTTTTCAAACTTTTCATTTGGAATCATGTACCATGTTATGTTCATTTTTATTATATTCTCTAAATATCATCATTGAAGTCATTTATTTGTCTCTATTATGACTACTTCATTAATTTATAGAAGATATCAAGACTTGGAGTTGAGTTTTTGTTTTTTTTTAATCATCCTCATGAATACATGAACAATTTATTTGGATAACGTGCGATGATATGTTTATTCAAATTTATTTTTTATCCCACAAACAAAAGGGTCTCATACACCAATTTAATATCTACATACTTTACTTAAAGTAAATTATTTTTCCTAAGTACCCTGGTTGCACATGTTACCTTTTTAAGTTTTTTTTTTTTTTCAAACTTTTCATTTGGAATCATGTACCATGTTATGTTGATTTTTATTATATTCTCTAAATATCATCATTGAAGTCATTTATTTTGTCTCTATTATGGATACTTCATTAATATATAAGAAGATATCAAGACTTCGAGTTGAGTTTTTGTTTTTTTTTTAATCATCCTCATGAATACATTAACAATTTATTTGGAATAATGTGTGATGATATGTTTATTCAAATTTATTTTTTAATGCCCTTCAAAGTAGTACTTTGTATTTGACATCTTTATCATTGTTTCCATTTGTTATATTACAAAGTACAGAAGTCTAACAACTACCCTTATCCCTTATCCCACAAACAAAAAGGTCTCATACACTAATTTAATATCTACATACTTTAACTTAAGTAAATTATTTTGCCTAAATACCCTGATTGCACAGGTTACCTTTTTAAGTTATTTTTTTTTTCAAAATTTTCATTTGGAATCATGTACCATGTTATGTTGAATTTTATTATATTCTCTAAATATCTTCATTGAAGTCATTTATTTTGTCTCTATTATGACTACTTCATTAATATATAAGAAGATATCAAGACTTAGAGTTGAGTTTTTGTTTTTTTTTAATCATCCTCATGAATACAGTAACAATTTATTTCGAATAACAGTAACAATTTATTTCGAATACGTGTGATGATATGTTTATTCAAATTTTATTTTTTAATGCCCTTCAAAATAGTACTTTGTATTTGACATCTATTGTGGAAGTCTAACAACTAATTTTTATTACAAAGTACGGAAGTCTAACAGCTAATTTTTATATGATACACTTGTGATTCAACATCAGTGTCTTAGAGCTTTTTTAAGGTTGAAAAAGTACGAGCGTCTTAGAGTCTTTTTTGGGTAAAAATTCTAAAAATAAAAAAGATTTTAATGATTGATTTTTGAGTGTATTTTTTATTTATTCAATTTATTATAGATAAGATTTCAGGATCTGAAAAAGTACAAGGTTCTTTTTATATTTAGGCCTTTAAACACTATTTGAAGCTTTCTTAGATTAGTGAAGGCCTTGTGAATTTAGAGAGAAGGAGGTGTTCACATCATCTTATGCTCTTGTGGGACTCTGTACATGGGTGAAACTGGCCGATTAATAAATCAGAGGATTTATGAGCACACAACAAACATAAAGCATGGAAGGTATCACTCCTCCACTTTGGCAGAACATGCGAAAAAAGACAAATCATCACATATGCATGGAAGAGGTTAGGGATATTGCAAGGATTGATCATTTGTTGGGTATACGAACAAAGTCCCACATTTATTAGAAGTGGTAGAAGTGAAGGAGGATCATGGGTATATAAGGATGAACAAATATCTCCATTGGGATGAGGCCTTTTGGGGTAAAGCCCAAAAACAAACCCATAGATTTAATGGCAGGAGAAAGAAAGAAAGAACAAGAACAAACCGGAGAGAAGACCAAGAACAATAGAAACTGAAATGTATATCTGTTTTATTCTCGAATGAATTTTCCATTACATGACATTCGATTTATTAGGTGAAAACTACCATTACCGTTACTAACTAAAACTAAATTTGGTTACAAAAACTGTTTGACCAAGTTCGTTGTCAAACCAACAAACTCCACCTTGACAACAACTTTCCCATTCATCATCTTTCCTGCAAGCCAAGAGAAGCTAAACAACACCGCAACTTCTCTACTGTAACTGGCTTTGTGAATATGTCTGCACAATTTTCTCGTGTGTGGACCTTTTTAAGAGCTATTTTCCACCATCGATCACGTCTCAGAAAATGATATCTCACATCAATGTGCTTGGTTCTGCTGTGATAGGCAGGATTGTGTGCCAAGTGAATAGCACTTTCACTGTCACAAAGTACACTCACTTTCTCCTGCGTCCTTCCGATTTCATCGAGCAAACCCTTTAACCAGATTGCTTCTTTACTGGCATCTGAAGCAGCTATATATTTAGCTTCGGTAGTGGACAATGCAACCGTGTCTGAAGCTTTGACATCCAACTAATTGCTCCACCTGCAAGAGTAAAGACGTAACCTGTAGTAGATCTTCTTTTGTCCAAATCACCTGCATAATCAGCATCTACATATCCGCAGACTGATCCTTCACTACCATCAAAGACGATGCAATGATCTCTTGTGCCTCTTAGATATCGAAGCACCCATTTCACTGCTTGCCAATGTTCTTTACCTGGATTTGCCATGAATCTGCTGACAACTCCAACTGCATGTGAAATGTCAGGTCTTGTAGATACCATCGCATACATTAGTTGCCTACTGCATTTGCATATGGTACATGAGACATATACTGCTTTTCTTCATCATCTCTAGGACGCTTTACCCAAAAAGGCCCTCATCCTAATGGAGATATTTGTTCATCCTTATATACCCATGATCCTTCCCACTTCTACCACTTTCTACTTATTGATTTAATGGCGAGAGAAGAAAGAAAGAAAGAACAAGAACAAAACGAGAGAGAAGACCAAGAACAATAGAAACTGAAATGTATATCTGTTATTCTCGAATGAATTTTCCATTACATGACATTCGATTTATTAGGTGAACAACTACCGTTACCCGTTACATAACTAAAACTAAATTTGGTTACAAAACTGTTTGACCAAGTTCGTTGTCAAACCAACATCATTTTCATGTCGTAATTTAGGAGGCCTTGGAAATTGAAAATAGACCTATCAATGTGAATAGAGATGATGGTTGAAGACAAATCATCACATATGCATGGAATAGGCTAGGGTTATTGCAAGGATTGATCATTTTCATGCCGTAAATTTAGGAGGCCTTGGAAATTGAAAAGAAACCTATCAATGTGAATAGAGATGATGGTTGAGTATTAGATATTGGATCTGTGCTTTGTCTTCCTAAATTGTTTTTATTTATTTATATTTAATGATCAATTAATTGTGAACGTTATTTTATTCAAATTACTTCTAGAAGACCTTCATTTTGATTTAATAATATTATTAACAATAATAAAATTAATTTGGTTTGTTATTTTTTTTATTATATAATTTATTAGTAATAATAAAAATAATTTCACTCATTATTTTTTAGTTAATTTATATTTAATATTTTTAAAATTGGTTTTATTTTCTTATTATTATTCATTTTATTTTTTGAATTTTATTTGACCTTTCATTATTTTATTTTAGATTTTTTTATTAAAACAATATATTAATAATAATAATTTTATTTTATTCATTATTTCGAGTTATTTATCAACTGTTTCTTTATTTTAAAAATATATTTATTATAAATATTAATTCTTTTGTCAAAACTAGCCGTTACATTCTAACCGCTAGTAAATATATCTCTACATCTATTTAATTTGATATTAAGATCCGCTAGTAAATATATCTCTACATCTATTTAATTTGATATTAAGATCCGGTTCTCATCTTATCCTGAAAATGAATCACACTAATTGATTTGTTAACATTATTTTCTCCTATATAATTATCATGGAAAAAATTCTTTTTATATTGACGTAAAAAACAAGTTATAATCCCATAAAAACATAATATTATAAATGTATAATATTGAAATTTAACTTCACTATGTGATTTATTACCATAAAATTGCATCATACACATTTGCCCAATTATATATATATATATATAATTTTATATAAAATAATTTAATTTTTAAACATCAATATTTTAACTATTTTATTTTAATATGCTTCGAATTACAATAACATAATTTTTTTTTGATATAATTTAAATGGTCGATACATTGCGATGAGTTTTTACTTAACGAAAACCATGCTTACTCTTTGGACTATTCAACTCATCAAATCCATTTTTAAACTTTCTTCAAACTATACTCAACTCAGACAAGAATGTATCTCAATACAGTTTTAATGCTGGTCTATCCATCTTAGTTTAGTTTAGGTGTTGTTAATCAGCATGACACTATAATATATGAGCGACACTATATATGTGTGAGGTAATTAAGTTGGATTAAAATGATATAGTGGAGTTTAATTATTAATTATTATTTAAGATGTATTTTTAATGTATAAATAAATTTAATGTTTTGAAAAAAATTGTAATTTAATTAATAGACAAAATAATATTTTTTAATATTATTTTAGGTCAATTTTTTAAAAATAATTATATGTTTAAGTTAGTTAATTTGTAAAGTTTAAGTGTTTTGAAATTTTTTAGGTTGTTGAATCTATTTATGCATGAAAAATGCATTTTAAATAATAAAAATCACGATCTCACCCAAAATGGTATTGCCATTTGTCTATTAGTTAGATTAAGTCCTTGAAAAACAACTCGACCACTTTACAACTCAAACGTGTGATTCCAATAAATTTGGGTCATATTTTAAACAAAATTTACTAAAAAATATAACAAAAAAAATAATATAACTAAAAAAATGTGTTGTTTAACTATTTTACATTGTGGAGGTTTTTAAGTGCATCCGGTCAAACAAATTTTACTCATACCATTATTTTTTGTTGATTAAAATCTGGTTTTTGAATGTATAAAAGATTCAACACCTTGAAAAACCCTAGGGCTCTAGGATTGTGCATAATTCACACTCGTGATCCTAACACAACTCAAACTTGTGATTGCACCGAAAGGCGCTCTACAACCCAGTATAGAGTTGATGTGTCGATGTATAAGTATGTAAACAATTTTAAATGTCGAGTTAATTAAAAAAGAAAAAAGAAAAAAAAAAGGTTAAAAGTGATGAGGTATGAGTGCAAACATTTAAATGTTGGGTAATTAATAATAAAAGTTAAAGTAACAAAAATAATAAAATTCAATTTTGTTATCTTTTGATTTTGTTAACTTGTGCTTTGTTACAAATACCATAGCCCAATACCATGGCTTATCAATACCGTATACTCAAAAACCATAACTTATTTCATAACCAAAATATTTTATAACAATATGAAAGGATTCTTGACCATGGATATTCACTCCCACTTTTTTTGTGAATATTATTAAATTGTAAAAAATAGGCTTATTACATTACCATGGCCAATACCATGGTTTATCAAAACCACATGCCCGAAAAACATAACTTATTTCACAATCAAAATATTTTATAACAATACAAAAAAAATTCTTAACCATGGATATTCATCCCCACTTTACCATGAATATTATTAACTTGTAAATAGGCTTTGTCACAATACCATGGGCCAATACCATGGCTTATCAATACCACATGCCCAAAAAACATAACTTATTTCACAATCAAAATATTTTATAACAATATAACAAGATTCTTAATCATGGATATTCACCCCACTTTGCCATTGATATTATGAACTTGTAAATAGGCTTTGTTACAATACCATGGGCTAATACCTTGACTTATCAATACCACATGCCAAAATACAATGACTTATTTAACAATCAAAATATTTTATAACAATATGATTCTTAACCATGGATATTCACCCCACTTTACCATGGATATTATTAACTTGTAAATAAGTTTTGTTACAATACCATGGGCCAATACCATGACTTATTAATACCACATGCCCAAAACCCATAACTTATTTCACAATAAAAATATTTTATTTTAATTTAATTTTATAATATTTTTTAATTGAAGCTAAAAGGAAAAAGGTTATAATTAGTTTTGAGATATATCTAAACCCTCTATCCTCACAACTACTAAAAATATTCCCATAGAAATTAAATTAAGGTTTTAATAAAATAAAAAATGAGAATAATTTTATATTTAAAGATGTGAAATTTATATAATACAAATAGTATTAGTAAGAACCAACATAGATCCATTTTAACTAAGGATCCAAGTGATGACAACAAACAAAGTGAAGGGAAGAGAGGGAGGGAGATAGTGACAAAGTTGGAGGGTGGAGAGAGAGAAAGAGAGAAAGAGAGAGAGAGAGAGAGAGAGAGAGAGTGATGGGGGGAGACAAAGAGGGAGAGGTGGTAGAAAGATGAACGAAGAGAGGGCGAGATGGAGTGGGAGAGAGAGGAAGGAAAGAACAAAGACATAGAGAGTTAGAGGTGGAGAGAGAGAGAGGGAGTGACAAGGGAGAGATGGAGAGAGAGTGAGGAAGAGAGGAGAGGAGGGAAGAGAGAAAAGAGGAGGGGAGAGAGATAGTGAGAGAAGGAAAGAGAGAGAGGGGGAGGCATAGAGATGGAGAGGAGAGAGAGAATGGAGAGGGAGGGAGATAGTGATAGAGTTGGAGGGAAGAGAGATAGAGAGAGTGATGGGGGGGAGAGGTAGAGGGATGTGGGAGAGAAAGGAGGAGAGAAGAATCAAGAGAGTGAAGGAGAGAGAGATGGAGTTGGAGGGGGAGAGCGGGAGTGATAAGGGGGGGGGGGGGAGAGAGAGTGTGTGTGTATGTTTGGGGGGTGAGATAGAGAGAGGGAATAAGAAAGAGGCACATAGATACAAATATAGATATTATATAGCAAACCTATATCCATCTTAACTCAGATATATCAAGCACCAAGAGGAATCAAATCTCTCGAGGTGCAAACCTTTCCTCAAGTTTTGCACTCAAAGAAGAGGTTTGCAGTTCAAGAGATTGGACCCCCTCTTAGATCTGGGTTAAGATGGATCTAGGCTGGTTCTAACAAAATTCATGCCATTTATTAAACAAAATTTACTAAAAATATATAACTAAAAAACTGATGTTGTTTAACTATTCTAGATTTTGGAAAATTTATGTCATTCCAACACAACTCAAGCTTGTGATAAACAAAATTTAAAAAAAAATATAACTAAAAAATTGATGTTGTTTAACTATTCAAGGTTTTGGAGCTTTTTTACTAAATCTAGTCAAACAAATTTATGTCATAGCATAATTTTTTTGTTGATTAAAATCCGGTATTTCTATCATATCATAATTTTTTGTTGATTAAAATTCGGTATTTATGCCATATCATAATTTTTTTTGTTGATTAAAATCCGGTTTTTGAATGCGTAAAGAGATTCAAGGCGCTGAAAAACTTTAGGGCTCTAAGATTGTGCATAGTTCACAATTCACACTTGTGATTTCAACATAGCTCAATCTTGTGATTCCAATAAATTAGTGTTATATTAAACAAATTTACAAAAAAATATAACTAAAAAAGGTGGTGTTTAACTATTCTAAGTTTGGAATTTTCCATTAAATTTGGTCAAACAAATTTTGGTCATATCATGTTTTTTTGTTGATTAAAATATAGTTTTTGAATGCGTAAAGGGATTCAACACCCTAAAAAGACCCAGGGCTCTAGGATTGTGCATAGTTCACAATTCACACTTGTGATTCCCACTGATTCCAACACAACTCAAACTTGTGATTCCAATAAATTCATGCCACATTTTAAACAAAATTTACTACAAAATATACTAAAAAAACGATATTGATTAACTATTTTAATTTTGTAATTTTCTTTATTGAATTCAATCAAACAAATTAATCCTATCATGACTTTTTATTGATTAAAATCAGATTTTTAAATACATTAAAAAAAATCCATTCCCTTAAACACCTTACAGCTCTAAAATTGTACATAATTCTCAATTCACACTTATTTCCCATACACATCCACCCATACCCATCAATCCACTTACCTTCATAAAGCTATCTACTCGAAATGCAATACAATAACACCCGAACCTATAAATGGAAAGGCTCACTTAGGACCACCAACGGGCTCTTTGTAAACAACAACAAGATGTTATTAAACAATACTTTTTCTTCCTGTACCTATTAAACAATACTTCAAATTCTTATACTCCCTAGTTCGCCTATTAAACAATACTTCAAATTCTTATACTCCCTAGTTCGCTGTGTGTTATAGGTAAGGAGTCTGTTATAGTTATTGGAGGTTAGAGGCCGTTTTTGAGGGATTCTTTGAGTAAGTATGAGGAGTTAGTTATAGATTTTATATGAAATGATATTTGAACATTTACGGGATTAAAAATAGTTTATGGGATTATTAGTTTCTTGTTTTTCGTCTTTTGCAATTCAATCTTTTTCTTGTTCAAATTGATGATGCGCTGGCCCAACTTTCTAACAATCCCCTTACTAAAAAGACAATGCCAAGAAATCGATGCTAGCATATTCCCATAACTTTATCTGATGTCTTTAAAGGCATCACATTCCAAAATGAAATGTTTTTTCCCATAACTTTCTCTGATGTCTTTAAAGGCATCACATTCCAAAATGAAATGTTTTTCCCATTCCACTGCCCGAGATGTGCAAAATGTACACACCCGTTCTTTCCCAACTTCTTCAGGCTTTTTCCACCCTCTTGTTTCACACCGAAGTTGATGCGAGTTGGTTCTTAATTGAGAAATAAGAACCTTTTCCCTCCACGGAATGCTAGCACCAATGAACTCTTTTTGTTGTAGATCACAGGCAGTGAGTAAAAAAAGGAATTTTTTTTAGGCTTTTAAGATTGTGCATAGTTCACAATTCACCCTTGTGATTCCAACCAATCCTTATTGATTTCAAATAAATTTATGATGTCTAAAGAAAATGTTTTTCATTCTATAACCTATTATGATGTCTAAAGAAGATGTTCGTCCGTCATCAAAGTTGAAATTTTGCTCATGTTGGCCAAAATAAAAATTAAAAAAAATCTAAAAATAGAAAAAAATTAAATAACTATACAAAACATTTAAATAATGTTTGCTCATAAAAAAAAATTTGCACTTGAAGAAATTAGATCTCTCTCGACTCATGTTAGATTCGTATTTAAGATGGATCTATGTTGGTATAAATTAAAATGTTGCGAGAGGGACACAAATTCCATTGCTTGAGGTGGGAGATTTCTTGAGGGAATTGTTGTTTTAAATATCAGTCCTTAATTGGATGAGTGGTTTTAAATGGGGTTGATTGTGTCATCAATAAACTGAAAGAGATAACATAGAGGCAGGTGTCCTTTTGCTCCCATAGCAAGCAAGAGCAGGACAAAAAATGAAGGCAACATGGGTTGCATTGTCCATGAAGAGGCTACTATGAAACCACGGGAAATAGGGGAGAAACATCATTCAAGGATGGATAGATGTGCGGGAGAGGGGAGATCAAAAGAGAAAGGAGTAGAACATGTAGAGGAGAATAACCTCTTGGCACATATAGATTAGATCAGAGGCAAAGAAAACAAGATTTGGAGCTACATTGTTGAGCTTTGAGGAGAGCAATAAACTAGCTAGAGGCCCTATCAAAACTTATTGGGCATAAACATTACAAAGAACAATGGCTTTCCTTGAAGAGGAAGGCGAGGTGGTCGGGTTGTTCTCTAGTTCAACTATTTATTCGTTGAAGGTTTCCCTTTGAAAGCACTCCACCTCAAGCTTTGGAATCTGGCTCGGGGATGACAACTACAAGTAATAGTGGTTGTAGCTTGTCTATAATTGGGTGGAGAGTTAGAGTCCCACTCTAAGTTGGAACATTCCTGCATTTCTTAAGATAAGTTCTCTTATGTTTGTTATTCATAATAAAATATGTTTGCATTCCTAGTTTAGATGATGTTATTGTTGCAGGAGGCATGTCTATATTATTATTATTTGCAAGAGTGACAATGTGTTGTGTTAATGCTTGAAGGTGTTGTAATAACATGTAAATAATATTGACTATTACAACAATGTTTAACATGAGTATTTTTCCTTACGGTAATATGATGACTACAGGGTTCTGAGTTTGCATGAGAATTGCTTATGTTTCAATGTGGTGAAATTGGGAATTCCTCTTCTTTTCTCCTTGTTGGCCTGCTAACTTGCTTGTTTTACATGCATGTTTCCCTTGGTTGTTTTCCATAGTGCTGACCTGTTAAATTTGGAAACTAGGGCCAAATTCCACTTTGGATAGCTCATTTGATGAAGATAATTATTGCATTGAATTCCTCTTTTCGAGAGGACCAAAATTGACCTAAAGATCACTAACTTTGGACAAGGAGAAATATGTTTTTGAAGTGAATCCCACACATGTGTAATCAATCAAGGTTGGTCATGCCATCATGTAGGCTCATGAAGCCTATGAAACATGTCTTTTGACCCTCAAGGACTTGTATAAATAAGGATGAACTCAAACCTCATTTGTCACCTCATCAACTCACACACCCTTCTCTCTCCTCATCTGATTGGTTCATACACCTATTAGGTAGTTGTTCTTTTTCACACATGTGGCAGAAGGAGGATGAATTTCAGGAGGCTAAGTTTTAAATTTGTTGTAGGAATTTTACTAGTGTTGAATTTGAATTTCTGGGAATTTTTTGACTTTAATTTTTCTGGGAGAATTTCTATTTGTGTAGGTCGAGTTTTTGGGCATAGAAATCAAGGCAAAAGGAGCACTTTGACTGATTGCAAGGTTGACTTTAGGTAGACCGAGTTTGACTATTGTTTGGATGACTGTTTTAGGCTAACTTTGACCAACTAGAAAGGTCAAGTTCCTCTCTCCTTTGACCAAGCTCTTTTGGAGAAGTTTGACCAAAATTTGATTGTTGTTGACTTTCTGGTTAGAGCTGATTTGATTGCTATTGACTGAGGGTAGTATTGCAGATTTAACTGGGCTATTTTGGACAGTCATTTTGATCATCTATTGGCAATTCAATTTTGACTTTATTGTACTCTCTCTCTCTCTGTTGGACATTTGATATAATAATAAGAAGAATTTATCGAAGAGTTTTCCCCATCTGGGTTTTTTTTTCCCTCGCATTCACCAATACTGGTGTTCTCTTGTCTTGACTTGTCTTTTGCATTTATTATTTATGTTTTATCTACAATTACTGTCAATGTGATTAATGGTTAATGTGATTTTTATTGATAATTAAGTGGAAATTGTTATTGGCCTAATAAAAGGACATTAAAGTAATTGTTGCAAGCATAAAACATGATAGTTTGACAACGAATTAGTAACTTTAGGTAAAATGTAAATAGATAGTTGTATACCGAATAATTAGTTATGTAACGATAGTTGGTGATATAAAACTATCAAATGCCCATGAAATAAAACGCGGAGAATCATTGTTCAATAAAAGTTCCAATCAATTCATTCAGTTTCGTGTCTTGGCTATTCAGTTGTTGCTTTCTTGCTTTCTTCATTATTTCGGTTTCTTTTCAACAATTGGTATCAGAGCCAGGTTGGTGCTACGTGAAGGTTTTTCTCTGAGGGGAGGCATTGAAGTGCGTTGAAGGACCAACGAATTTACGTGTTGTTGTCCAGAAGCCCATCTCTGCGTGAAAGACTGAGGGGAGGCATTGAAGTGCGCCAAGACCAACGCCATCTGCGTTCAGGACGCCCTGCATGAAAGACTGCACATTGCGTGCATCTCTGCGTAAAGTGTAGAATCTGCATACTGAATGTCCAGAGGTTTCTGTTGCGCCAAACCTTCTGCGTGAAGTTGTTTCCTGTTTGCTTGCGAGAGGCGCGAGAGGCCAGAATCTGCGTGCTCTGCCTAAGAAAGCGGCTGTGCGTTGATCAGTTTCTTTTTGCTGCGTGCAAGACCAGGTGGCTTGAAGCTGCGTGTCCTGCGTGAAGGAGAGGTTCACTGCCTGCGTGAAGAAGAGGTTCAGAAATCTGCTTGTACATGAGGAAGAAGTGTTGCGTGACCTACGTGAAGGAGAGGAGGAGCGTGCAACGGCATAGGCATTCCTGTGCTGCAACCTGTGACGTGGCTGTAAACTTTCTGTGTTGCCAGAGCCGTGTGCTCTGCTCTTTGCATTGACAAAAGCAGAACGTGTTGGACCTCTGACGTGGCTGTAAATAAGCCCATTCTCAGCGTGCTGGCCACCTGCGTGTGAAGGAGCAAAGGATGTCCCTGTGAGAAGAGCAACACTGCTTCGGTGGAGGAGCCTGCTTGCTGCCAGAGGCCTGGCGTGTGGAACCGGGTAATTTTTTTATTTTGAGAATTTTTCTCAGAAATTTGAATTTGGAGGAAAGCAACTCAAAGAAATCCAAGAATTATTTTTCTTTTCCAGAAATTTGTGAAAAACAAAGGGTGAAAGGAAACAAAGGATTTGAATTTTTTTAAAAACTGTTGAATTGGGGAATTATTTTTTTTTAACAAAATTATATATATAATTCCTAGAAAGACTGAAACCCTAGGAAGGAGGAAAAATGGCCAAGATGTCGAATGCAAAATTCGAGGTGGAGAAATTCACCGGAAAGAGCAATTTTGCTCTTTGGAAACTGAAGGTTAAGGATCTGCTTGTGCAACAAGGGTTGCACAAGGCATTGGATGGGGTAACTAAGAAACCTGCAACCATGACTACTTCAGACTGGGAGGACTTGGATGCCCGAGCTCTCAGTACCATCCGGTTATGCCTAGCGGATGAAGTTCTCTTCAACATTGTTGAAGAGACTACGGCGTCAGGATTGTGGGAAAAACTTGAAAACCTCTATATGACAAAATCATTAACCAACAGAATTTATCTGAAACGACAGTTATACAGTCTTCGAATGAAAGAAGGTTCAAGCGTTGCAGAACATTTGAATGTTTTTAATACACTAATTTGTCAATTAACAGATATGGAAGTCAAAATACAGGAAGAAGATAAAGCCATAACCTTGCTGTGTTCTCTGCCTGAATCATGGGATCACTTCGTAACTTCAATCAGCTTTAGCTCTGCTGATTCTTTGAAGTTTGAATCAGTCGTGGGAGCTCTTCTGTCTGAAGAAGTACGAAGGAAATCCAGCACTGAAACAGCTGCATCAGAAGCCATGGTCGCTAGAGGACGCTCAAAGGAAAGAGGAGAAAAACCAAGGGGGTCTTCCAGGTCGAAATCGAAGGGCAAGAAGTGTAAGGCAAAATGTTGGAACTGCGGTAAAGTTGGACACTTGAAGAAGGACTGTTGGAAATGGAAGGAATCCGAAAACCCGAAGAACGAAGCGAATCAGGTCGATTCAGGTATGATAGACGAAGTTTTATCTGCTGAAGAATTATGTATGATAGATGAAACTTCACCTGAATGTAATGTCTCTCAGAGTTTTGATAGCTGGCTGTTAGACTCTGGTGCTTCGCATCACATGTGCCCACATAGAAATTGGTTTACCTCGTATGAAAATGTAAACGGTAGTTCTGTGTTTATGGGTAACAATGTGTCATGTCAGACTGTTGGGATGGGAGATATCAGGATTAAGATGTATGATAACACAGTTAGGACATTAACTAGTGTTAGACATGTACCTGATTTGAAGAAAAATTTAATCTCTTTGGGAGTGTTGGATTCAGATGGTTATAAGTTTACAGGTCAGGATGGCGTCTTGAAAGTATTTAAAGGAGCCCTTGTGGTTATGAAGGCAGAAAAGGTCGGAAATCTTTACAGGTTAAAAGGAAGTACTCAGGTCAGTGAAGCAGTGGTTGTGTCAGAAAAGGAAGAAGCAGGTACTCGTCTGTGGCATTAGCGTTTGGGTCATATGAGCGAGAAAGGTCTTCATATACTGATGAAACGTAAATCTCTTCCAGGTCTGAAATCCTTGAATTTAGATTTCTGTAAACATTGTGTGTATGGAAAACAATGTAAACAGAGATTTAAAGTTGGAAATCATAATAGTAAAGATGTTTTAGACTACATTCATTCTGATCTATGGGGGACTTCCCCTGTTGTGTCATATGGAGGTGCATTGTATTTTTTAACGTTCATTGATGATTACTCCCGTAGAGTTTGGGTCTATATGCTAAAAAGGAAAGCTGATGTATTAAATGTCTTTAAACAATTTAAAGTAATGGTAGAGAAAAGAACAGGCAAATCTATTAAATTTCTAAGAACTGACAATGGTGGTGAGTTCACTTCTGTTGAATTTGAACAATACTGTAAGGATGAGGCCATTGTTAGACACAAAATTGCTGTTTATACTCCTCAGCAAAATGGTGTCGCTGAGCGTATGAATCAGACTCTTATGGAAAGAGCTAGAAGCATGATTAGCAATGCTAACTTGCAAAAGGAGTTGTGGGCAGAAGCACTATCTACTGCTTGTTATTTAGTTAACAGATCACCTTCAGTAGCAATTGATTGTAAAATTCCTGAAGAAGTTTGGACAGGTCAGTCTTGTGACTATTCACATTTGAGGATATTTGGTTGTGATGCTTATTCTCTTATTCCGAAAAATCAGCATTCAAAATTAGATCCAAAGTCGAAATGTTATGTCTTTGTTGGGTATGACTATGCAGTGAAAGGATATAGGTTGTGGGATCCTACATTGCGGAAGATAGTCATTAGTAGAGATGTAACATTTGATGAATCCTCTTTGTTAAAATCAAATGTTGAAAGAATTGAACAGGAATAGGTATCGCCGAGTCAACGAGTTCAGTTGGAGGCTAGACCTTTCGGTGACAGTCGAAAGGAAGGAGAGACTTCTGGAGAAAAAGGTGTTGAAGACACAAAGGAAGTCGTTGAAGCTTCTGAACCAGTGCAAGTTTTGAACCAGTTCAGCAACCAGTCGCTCTGAGAATGTTTACAAGGGAAAGGATAACTCCCAAAAGGTATGAAGATTCTGCTTCATCTTTTGCTTTGATTACTGAAGATGGGGAACCTTCTTGTTATCAGGAAGCAGTAGATGATACAGATAGCGAGAAATGGAAAATGGCTATGGAAGAAGAAATGGACTCCTTAGCCAAGAACAATACCTGGGATCTTGTAGAGCTTCCTGAAGGGAGAAGTGTTGTTGGATGTAAATGGGTCTTCAAGCTGAAACGAAAAGTTGATGGTAGTATTGAAAGGTATAAGGTGCGACTGGTAGCGAAAGGGTATTCTCAGGTTGAAGTTAGATGTTAAAACAACTTTTCTACATGGTGATTTGAACGAAGAGATATATATGGAACAACCAGAAGGTTTTGTATGAGGTCGCAACAGAAGATTAGTTTGCAAGCTCAGGAAATCATTGTATGGTCTGAGGCAGTCTCCCAGACAATGGTACAAGAAGTTTGATTCCTTCATGGTGAGCCAGAACTTTATAAGAAGTGAGTATGATCATTGTGTGTACTTCAAAAGTTTCAATGGAATATTCATTATCTTAGCTTTGTATGTTGACGATATGCTTATTGCAAGCAAAAGCATGGAAGAAATCAACAGGTTAAAGGCTCAACTCTCTAGGTCGTTTGATATGAAGGATCTTGGAGCAGCAAAACATATCTTGGGCATGGAGATACACAGAGACAGAAAAAATGGTAAGCTTTGGTTATCACAACAAAAGTATGTGGAGAAGGTATTTGAAAAGTTCTCTATGAATAATGTGAAACCTGTTAATGTTCCTCTAGCTTCCCATTTTAAGCTTTCTTCGGTTTTGAGTCCTAGAGCTGATGAAGAAAAGCAGTATATGTCTCATGTACCATATGCAAATGCGGTAGGCAACTTAATGTATGCGATGGTATCTACAAGACCTGACATTTCACATGCAGTTGGAGTTGTCAGCAGGTTCATGGCACATCCAGGTAAAGAACATTGGCAAGCAGTGAAATGGGTGCTTCGATATCTAAGAGGCACAAGTGATCATTGCATCGTCTTTAATGGTAGTGAAGGATCAGTCTGCGGATATGTAGATGCTGACTATGCTGGTGATTTGGACAAAAGAAGATCTACTACAGGTTACGTCTTTACTCTTGCAGGTGGAGCAATTAGTTGGATGTCAAAGCTTCAAGACACGGTTGCATTGTCCACTACCGAAGCCGAATATATTGCTGCTTCAGATGCTAGTAAAGAAGCAATCTGGTTAAAAGGTCTGCTCGATGAAATTGGAAGAACGCAGGAGAAAGTGAATGTACTTTGTGACAGTCAAAGTGCTATTCACTTGGCTACAAACCCTGCCTATCACAGCAGAACCAAGCACATTGATGTAAGGTATCATTTTCTGAGACATGTGATCGATGGCGGAAAAGTAGCTCTTAAAAAGGTCCATACACGAGAAAATTGTGCAGACATATTCACAAAGCCAGTTACAGTAGAGAAGCTGCGGTGGTGTTTAGCTTCTCTTGGCTTGCAGGAAAGATGATGAATGGGAAAATTGTTGTCAAGGTGGAGTTTGTTAGTTTGACAATGAATTAGTAACTTTAGGTAAAATGTAAATAGACAGTTGTATACCGAGTAATTAGTTATGTAACGATAGTTGGTGATATAAAACTATCAAATTCCCATGAAATAAAACGCGGAGAATCATTGTTCAATAAAAGTTCCAATCAATTCATTCAGTTTCGTGTCTTGGCTATTCAGTTGTTATTCAGTTGTTGCTTTCTTGCTTTCTTCATTATTTCAGTTTCTTTTCAACAAAACATACCATTGTTATCTAAAATTAACATGATCCTCAGTTTGGGTCAATTTCTTCACTCTTTCCAAATCATAAAGTTGAGAGAGTCCTTATTCCAGACTTAGTTTCCCTAAAAATTACAAGATAAGTACTCTTGTGTTGTTTAAATGATAATGAATCTATGTTGCATTCTTGATTGAAGTGGCACATATAAACATAATGAACATGTTTTTGCATTTTTGGATTGAAATGGTGCATATAATGTAATGGACATACATCGAGTTCCTATTATTCACTTGAATGATTAATAAATAATGCAATGTTAAGGGTAATGAAATGATATATAAAGAACCTGATCCAAAATCACAACAATGGACATCATAGGAATTCCTTTCATTACACTTATGATGGTTAAATTGAAGACAATTTGTTGTGATAGGGTCTGTATGCATATGTTGGCTACAAGGCTATGTTACATTTTATGTGGCATTGTGTTAATGTTGAGGATTACTTCCTCTCTCAACTTTAATAACCCTTTATTTTGCATCAAGGGCTTTTCCAACCTTGCATTTTCAATAGCATGCATTCTTGCCCCATCGACACTGGTGCTGATCCTCCTCATGTTGGACACTGTCATCTGTGCCATACCTGGGTGGTGAAATAACCAGGAAGTGTAACACCCTCCTCCCACATTTACCCAAGCTAACCAGTCCACCAGGGTAAACATGTGACGAAGATTTACTATGATATGATTCAACTCCCCAAGTATAGTTAAGGAAGTGGAATCAACTAAACAAAACCAAACTGACCTTCCTTAGGAGCTACAGAACCTTCAAGAGCCAACCAACCCCTCTAGGTGTCCAACCCCTAAGATAACTTGATGTTTTACTGAACTAAACCCCCAATCGCTCCCATGACAAACCTTCCATGCATCTGCGACCTTCCAGTCGCTACCAAAACAAGGCCTCCAATGTGTGTCTATGGCTTTTTTCAGGTAGTTCTGTGCTAATGACCCCAGATTTTGAGCCACTTTTTCAGGGCCAGGCTCACGCCTCTGCCCAAAACTTCATGAAACTTCTAGAAATGAAAAATAACAAGAAAATAAGGCCTTGTTGTGCTATACAACAACCCCCCATTTCTAAAAAACTTTTACACAAAATTTTTAATAAGAAATGGGTCCCTTTTAAATAAACTTAGTAAGATTTGTGAGTTGATAAATAAAACTGGTATTGACCTCATTATAAGAAAAATCTTTATCAAAAGGCTAGATGTAAATAATTCATTTTGTAAAGCCTTTTGAAAAGTATAAAGTGTTCCTTTGAAAAACATTATAAATAATTCTACATTGTGATAAAGTGATCGGAGATCGCGTATCGCAATGACAAAGGGACACACATAAAGAGGGCCTCATCAAATCCTCCGATCCGATAAAGGTAATCGCAATCGGCAATCGGAGGTATCATATGACAAAGGACTAAAAGCGCAAGCCCAACCCCCGATTGCGATCAATAAATAAGGTGCATCTCAAGAAGAAAACATTCGCGAAATGGTTTGCATGCATAAGTCTTTCAAAAAATTAATAAATCAAACCAATTTAACGAAAACATACCCCACCCTATTATAATATCACTTTATCGGCAATCAGAGATATTCAGTGCAAGTGACAAAGCCTTACCCTTTTGAAACTCCCGATTGCGATTTGTGATTTATCACCGATCGCCAATCAGGGAAATCCAAAGACACGCTTGAGATAATCATTCAATATATGATCGATGAGACGAGTATTTATGGTATTTATTCATCATGATTGGCAGCTCGAACGGCTATTAAATTTCACAGTTAAGAGTAAATCCTTTAAAGATTTCACTCGTGGTGGTTCTTAACTACATCCGACTTATCATATGTCAATCACCTTAATTCTGTTCATTTTCATATTGGCTTTCAGCGGCAATATCCCTGTGTTACGATTTGTAATTGTCTGTGCAGAGTTTCTTTGAACTCATGAATCTGGAGAAGATGGGGAAGAAATCTAAGAAGGCTAAGGCAACTCTTGTAGCTAAAGAACCAGGACCGAGCAAGAAGGGACTAATATCAGAGACTACATGTCTTGGTTTGGGAAATGCAAGCTGGGAAAGCATCTACATGTCTTGGTTTGGGAAATGCGAGCTGGGAAAGCATCTACAATTTGATAGAAGCAGAGGAGCCCAAAGAATTGGAAGAGGAAGCCACAACCGATTCCACCAACAAGTCAGAAGGAACTCTCAAAGAACTCACCTGTTCATACCTTCACAGAATAGCAGCACGAGCCAAAATTTCGCCGTACACTGATGTGGTTAGATGGGTCGTCGAGAAAATCCCAACTTCAGACAGAACATTTTCCACGGCTGATGGAAGGATGTTCTGGTCATTTAAACCTAAAGATCTCAGGCAAATGTACCATCTACCTCTGCCCGAGAAGCGCTATAACAAGGCATTCCTGGAAGCATTTGCAAAAGAAAATGACTTGGAATCGGACCTGATCAAACACTGGAGGCATTTTCCAGAGAAACATAAGCACGAGTCATCGGGTAAGTATTCTATTGACTCATTAGCTTCTCCTTATTGCTATGCTGGCGCTATGATGTGTAGACTGTGGGGACAACATGATTCTACAAGATTTACTATAGATATGGTCCCGTTAATGGAAGCTGCGATTAATGGTTATGTTATGGATTGGGCAAATATTCTATCTGATAGACTAGCCACTGAGATATTAGAATACAGAAGGAAAGCATATACAACTTCCCGAATCATTCCTCCTTTCTACTACAGTGCATATATTCTTGATATTATTTGTTTTAATTCTGAATACCCTGTACTCGGATGGAAGTGGACTTCCCAAGATCCTAATCCTATTCATATCTATCACAAACAGTTGTGGAAGGCCCACTATAAGAATCACCTGTACAGAATTTGCAATGGTTTTGTCCTACCTGTATATTATTCTATCTTCAATAAGCCTGCCCCTAGGATATCTCAGGAAGCAACAATTGACCTAACAGTAGTGGGTAGCTGGTTCGGAGAGGAGAAATTCACTTATGTAAGGCTTTTTGGTAGTCTTACCAAACCCCATGTTCTTCCTCTATATGTTCCTGACAAACTGTTAGCCCGAGAGTTGGCATATCAGATAACAGTTGAAGGAACGTCAAAAACCCTGAGGGATTCCAAGAAACATATGTGGCCTACATTCCCCCTACGGTGTGGCATTTTTACCTTACATGATTATAAGCATGCAAAGAAAGAGGCAGAGAAGATTCAGATGCTAAATCTTGCCACCATTCCGAATAGGCAATTTGACCCAAGGAAGGTTGCCTATAACGTTACCTCTCAAGCTAAACTTACCAGATTTGATCATGAAGCCGATGACTTTGATGATTTGTTTGCTTCAGCCGAAATATTTCATTGGGTTAAAGGATTGGCTCGTATCAAATATGGAGAAGAGGGGTTAGAAAAATTCAATAGGCTCAGAGCCCAGAGGTTGCAAACTCTGCCTTTGGATCTATTAGCTACAACCCCAATAGTTCAGCCACAGAGTCAAAGTGAACAGAAAGCTACCAATAATACTCCTGTAGTGGAGAAAGTTCCCGAAAAGGAAAAGTTGCCAGAGCAAGAGCAGAGACAAGAAACAAGTAGCAGACCCCTTGATTCAAGCATTTTTGTTGATCCTAAACTAATCAAGGAATGACAGCAATTTGATTCCATCATTAGTAATACTGAGAGCATTCAAGGATTCAACACACCTGAGGTGACCACTACTCAAAAGTCAGTAATCAACATAGTTTCGACTAAAAGAACAAGCGACCCACCCATGATTCATAAGGATGTAGAAATAATCCCTAAAAATCCCTCCGATGAAATTGTTTTACAAATAGAAGAGATACCAGCATTAGATGTCTTCTACAACCCTAAACATAGCACTGTAATCAAAAGACAAAGGAAAAAGAGGAAAATTGATCAATCTCCTCTTTTGACTTTACAAATGGAGATAACAAATGTGGTATGGAGAGAGGAAGTTAATCCTTCCGAAGACCTCACCAAACTTTCTCACTATGCTGGAGCATACACAGCGACCACAATGGATAAAGAATCAGAGGTCAGTAATTTGTTAAAAGAAAAAGACCAAGCAATCAGTTTGCTAGAAGCACAGGCACAGGAGAAACAATAGAAGATATAACAACTGGAACAACAATTAGCAGTCCAGAAGCAGTTAAATGACCAATTGAATGAGCAATTGCTCAAAGAAAAGCAAAGGATTGATGAGCATGCAATCCATAAGCAACAGGAACTATCCTAAGCATTGAGTAAGTTGCAATCATTAAATGAACAACTGAGTAAATCGAAGGAAGAATAGATCGCTCAACTATCACTCCAGATAGAAAGATTCAAGGAATATCCCAAAGTGGGAGAATTCAGATTGGAGGCTCTACAAATTACCAGGGCATTGTCTAGCTAGTTGAGCTTACTATGTCATAATATCTCACTGGTTCTTCCTCTCTGTGAAATTTCATCATCCATGGTTGACAAATCAGTTGATGCGAGACTGGACTTGGAGAAAGCAGATGAAATATTAACAAACTTTCTCTCTTGGCAAGAGTCTAAAGAGGGAAATGCTGCTAATCTAGCACAAATTCTGGAATCGCATAAAGAAATTCTATTTACTGAATGGAAATCTCAGCTAATGAAGGTAGAAAGAGCGACATCAAGATGCAGATCGGCAATAGGCAACATGGTTGAATTGATTAATAATAGTCTTTATTTATCAAATTTAATAACAGAGTGTTCTCCAGGGAAAATTCCATCAGTAAAAGCATTAGAACAGATATGAAAATAGGATCTGGAGCAGAGGGAAAGATTGATCGCAGGTATTCAAAGTTTAACGTGGGAAACCTTTTGGTTTTTCCTTGTCAAACCATATAGTTAGCGGACATCGATGAAATGCCTCATTGATTCAATTGGTCATATGATTCCCGAACTCAATGATGCCACATACACCACTTAGTTACACTCACGCATGAGTCATCCACTAGAACTTCGACCGATGCTCACCATTTGTCAACTCCAATCACAAGATGATCAGCCAATACAGTGAACCATTTTCACCGACTGCAACATGCCTATTTCAAGAAGATTTTCACATTTTTGTGATTTGGTCATACCAACACATAGCATATTTATTTCATAGTTTGTTAGTTTAAGTAGTATTTATAGACCCTTTCATGTTTTTAGAAATGGTCCTCAATTTTTGTATTAAGACTTGATCGGAAGTTTCACTACTGTGCTTCTGATATATTTATTTTTATAAAAATTAGACCTGAATTCTGAGTTTTGATGAAGAATTATTTTATGTGATATGCACTATTGCTTCCTGTAAAAGTATTTCCAAGTTAAAAAGCGGGATCTGAATGCGAGTCATATCGGAGGAGACTCAAATGCATATGTGAATCAACATTTATTTATTTTGCTATTATTGATATATGTATATGTTTTTACAACAATTCTTTGACTTATCACTATTGAATGTTTAAGAGTTGTTATTTTTCATACATATGTATGTCAGTAATATATAAATATTAGTGTGATAACGTTTTAATTATTACTTTGTTCAACTACTTGAACAAAGTAATTATCATATGAATGAATATTTTTGTTTATGAGTAGAGTCATACATATGTCTACTTGTCAATAAGAACCATCAAAAATTGCACTAAGAGAAATACTTCTCAGGATAGATTAGTTAATTTTATATTATTGCATTTTAGAATAGATCATCCATCATTCCCATTAGATATTAGAAAATAGATCACTTATCCATCCCACTTATATATCATTTGGAAACTGGTCCCATTATATCCAGTCGTAGCCACCACACCAAACGGAAAAGGGGCTGATTTTAAGGTCTGGACTGGGTGGTTTTCCCCGATGTTGATGCAACGATTTTCGAGGCATCAACAGGCCTCTAATGCAAAACTTGAACAAAGACCTGAACTAACAAGGCTTAGCCATGATTTACATTCCGTTAAACACATCATGAACATGTAATCTACAAGTCATATAAACACATTTGAACATAGATACTTCATACTTATTTGGAATTCATGAAGAAGGTCTGATGCCATTTTATAATAACTGCAATATCATCTATTAGGTCATACATTCATTGTTCATTCATTTACAAATCAAAACATGATTAGATCCATAACTCAATTATGCTATAAATCATGCTTATAACCAACATAAAATAAACATATCAATAATTGATCTGTAATGAAAACTTGAAAGTGATAGTAAAATTGCATGTAATTTTTTTTATGTATTGTAGGTTATGGATCACTATGCAAAACACATAAAATTATGGTTTTTAAAATTAGTTAACAACATTAAATAGAGACAATATACCATATCAGAAACACTTAACAGAAAAAATGATAAAGGACTTCACCCCTCTCTTGGACTGCATCTCCTAGTCCAATTTATAATAATGGACCTCTTTCATTAAGTGCTAAAATTTGTGTTTACATAGATTTACAGTGCTCATAGTGTAAATATTATGTCTCCAATGGATTCAAAACTGTCAAAAATCCCTATTTGGGCACTATTTTCATCTCATTTGGCCAAAAACTGAGAGAGTTATGCATCTTCCAAGTTTGTCCCCCATATGCGCACAACATCAAACTTATATATGGTTTTTGAACCATTGTTAACAAGGAACAATGTGTGCTCTAGTGGTAAGGCTTCTCGTTGCTTGGTGGGAGGCCTTGTGTTTGACTCCCTTGGAGGCCTGTTAGCTCATAAACAAATTTTAAAATGCCACCAGGAGGCCACGTGGTAGCCATTCATAGGCCCATGTGGCTTCCAACCATTGGAGCCCAAAAAGCACAATCATCCATATAAAAATAATAAAATAATTTGAACCAATAAGATTCAATTTTTTTTCTTTTTTGACCAATCTAGAGTGGCCAAGTGGCAGCTTGCCATTGGCTGAGAAATGTATAGTTAGCCTATCCACTGCAATTTTTTTATCTGTTTGGGAATTTGATCAGAACGTGATATCGGGAGCATACGATATCAGTTTTGAACGATTCAAGTTGTGTTGGATTCAGGTCGTCGAGATATATGTACTGGTATAGGTTTCGAGCACTTTGGACACTTTAAATTTGAGAACCTTACTGATCCTCTAGACCAATAATGATGGAACAACCATTATAATCACATAAAAAACAGACATATTTACACATAATACACAATAGCAAAAGAGCTCTTATTAACATATGAAAAATCTAACAAAGCTAGGGAATTCCATGTACCACCCGACCATAGATTGGGATGAACCAAATATATCTTTCAGCGAATCACCCTCGTGCCATATTCCAAGCATGAATGTTGGACTCACAACAAAAACAATCGTGGCTTCCTCAAGCTTTACCATATATACTGCCAAGGGATCCCTAGGCCCAAAAAATAAACATACACTATAGGATTTACCTCAATCTCGTCATATATCGGTTAAGGGATCACTCGACCCTAAAAAAAAATGGATGCCTTAGGATCTCTCTGCTTAAATTGTGACGAATTTGTCTGTCTCCACCTTTAGGATTTACCGTGTAACCATTACTTTTGGACACTTTAAATTTTGAGCACTTTATTGATCCCCTGGATCACTCCTCCCAACTAGAAGCTTTTGGACCTCCAAAAGACTATTTTTAGTCAACAAACAAATGAGGGTACATTTCCCTCACCCTTCCCTTTTCAATCCATTTGGTTTTGCCTAGTTTTGTACCTTTGAACCACATATGAAGGGGTTTCCCATTCCTTCTTCTTGAAGTTCCTGTTTCTTTGTCAAGGATAGGATCTTGCTGCAATTCTTCAAGATATTTAGAAGAGAAAACTTCTGTTAAAGAAATCTGAACATTCTCTCCTACGTCTTCAATCAAAGGAGGCTTACCCAATTTCAAGTTCTTTTCACCTCAAAGTTTTTCTTTGCTGATGCAAAGCCTTACTTCATCTCCAACTTGAAAATTGTGGCCAACACGATGCTGATCATGTTCAGCCTTGTTTTTGGCTCGACTCTTCACCAAATGTGAACGCCATCGCCATGCACCATTCTTCCTCAAAGCCAAAACATTAGGAGACCCACAAGAAGATGTATTAGAAGTAATGCTCCCTTGGTGAAGTAGCTCTTGCATATGCTTCTTGATTCTAGCATTCTCTAACACCGGCATTTTGTTCAGACCAATGTTCAAAAGTGAATCATCCTGCTACAAATGAACTTCATGTTGTTTTCCTCTTTTAGGAGGCAACACATTAGATTCCTGAAACATCTTATCATATGTGTTAACAACTTCAACTGAATTAGATTTTAATGTTGCATCACATTCTTGAAAGACTTCATATTCATCAATATATTTATGTTTAATCATCAACAATGCAAAATTCTGACTAGCATTTACAAACCTTTTCATTTTTTAAGCATTCACAAGTGATAAATTCAACATTTTGCTATGTGCTCTAACAATGTACTCAATCCCATCTTTAAACAAGTGATACTTGTTCTCATGGCGATGAAAGATGGCTTTTATGTCATATAATTATGGGCTTCCCAAAACAATCCCACAAATGTCAAGTGGTACCACATCAAGTTCTACCTCGTCAATAAAATTTGCAGTGATGGCAAATCTAAGTATGCATTTTCTTGTCACTTGCAACTTGACATTGTCACATACCCAACCCAAAGGATAGGGTTTAGAATGAGGAATTGTTAGGTCCCTGTAATACTAGTGATTATCCCATTACTATTATAGTTGTATCCCTTATTAATATTTTTGTGCCCCTATTGTCCCCATATTTTTATTACTGTGCCCCATAGAATCCATCTATTGTTATTTTTGTGCCTTTATATTATTATTGTTAGGTCAACTGGGTTATATTGTGACTCCTTAGACTCCTATATATAGAAAGCAAGTTTTGTCATTTGAATCATCAAAAAATCATTTATTTGTGTAATGTAAAGGAGGTTTCCCCCTCGAAGAGGCTGAATTCTAAGGCGTTGATCTATCTTTTCTATCTTTTTGTGAGTTGGTTTCATAACATTTGGTATCAGAGCTTTGAATTCTAGGGTTTTGCTGCTCCAAACAAGTCATCATGGAATTTGCGCTATAACTTTTTTTCTACGATGTTTCAGATGCTAAAAAAAAAACCCATTTGGGCTGAAATCATTCTGAACCACAGGTCCAAATTTCAGAGCTTTTTGTGCTATATTTGCGGAGATATGATCTAAGGAAGTTGGCATTTTTGCAGACTCTCGAATTACATTCCAAACAGGTGACCTGGGGAAAATATTCATAACTTTTGTTTTGAACATTAGATTGAAATTTCATAAGAAGTTATAGAAAGAGGACAGACTATAGTTTCCTGTGCATATTTTTCAGATCCTAAGGTCGAAACAGTTACACGTGGCACTTCCTACAAGTTCGCTCTTTTGAAAAGGTCTATAATCGGGTCATCTTGGGAGATTGTGCATAACTCTGCCTTGGAGAATCTAAATTCGATTAGACTGGTGGCATTAGAAAGAGGACATAGAGGGCTACTGCAGGTCGCAATTTCAGAACTGGATGATCTGAAATTACAAAGATACATTAGAGGCAATATCAAGCTCCTACAAAGTGAAAAAAGGTGTGTAGATTTTTTTAAATTTTTGCTTAAGCTTGGTTTGAAAAATTATTTTGAAGGAATTCAAACGACATAGTAGAGAATTATTATCGATAACTGATGCCCTGAAGAAAGAAAATGAAAACACCTAGTAAGCAACCTGAAAGCTCTAGCATGACTTATGAAGAAGAAGAAGAAATGCAACATGATATATCAAAATTACGAGACCAAGTACAACAAATGTCACTCGCACAAAAAGTAATAGAATCTAAGATGGATAGTTTAAAGAAAGATGTAGAAGATAAGATGAATGACGTGGAAGCTAAGATGGATGATTTGAAGATACATTTGAAGACAGGCATGGCAGATTTGAAGATAGATTTGACAAATTTTCTACAAGAAATACTTACTAATGGTGAAAGGGTAGTAAAGGAAACTCATGTTGAGAACAAAATAAATGTTAATCATGATTTCATAGAATCTAATGTGGGATCGAAGACCCACCATATTCCAAAAATCGATATGAGGAAGTTTGATGGCAAGGATCTCGCAACATGGATATTACAGATGGAGCTATTTTTCGATCTCAATAATGTGCAAAACACATAAAAGGTACGTATTGCAACTTTATATTTGGAACCAAATCAGTTTGTATGGTATCAATGGCTTTGCTCTCGTAAACAAATCATCACTTGGGCAATTTTTATAGAATAATTGACAACACATTATGAGGATACAAAAAGCAACACTTTTTTAGCCAATTGATAAGTCTCAAACAAAAGGGTTCAATAATGGAGCACATTGAGGAGTTCCAAAAATTGAACATAAGGGTAAAAAATATTCCAGAGGAGCATAGGATTGATGTGTTCATAGGGAATTTAAAGGATAATATCCAACATGATGTTCGCCTTTGGGAACCTGATTCATTAGAGAAGGCATTCAGGTTAGCAAGAAAAATGGAAAGCAAAATTATGGCAACTAGGAAGCATACCACTCACAACTATAAAGATGGAAGTGTTGTTGCCCCTAGCCTTCCAAAACCTATAAGGTTGACACCACAACAATTGGAAGAAAAAAGAGCAAAAGGGATTTGTTACAGTTGTGATAGAAAATACAGTAAAGGTCATAAGTGTGTTGAGAAGAAATTATTCTACATAGATTATGAAGAAGAAGAAGAAAAGGAGCAAGAAAGGTCAAAAGAAGAGGATATACTCCAGGAACAAAGCCTAGATAAAGAAGAAATGAATCCAACCATATCTTGTAATGCATTGGCTGGGATTACCACTCCTCAAACCATCAAGATAGAAGGACAAATTAAAAAGAAAAAGGTAATAGTGTTGATTGATTCAGGAAGTACCCACAATTTTATTCATTGTAATATAGCAAAAGAATTAAATTGCTTCCTATATCCAGCACCAGAGTGTCAAGTGATGGTTGCAAATGGAGGAACGATAAATTGCTCTAGAAAGTGCGATAATATCAAGCTATCCATGAGAGAATATGTATTGACTAGCCCAATGCTTTCCATTCCAATGGGAGGTGCTGATGTTGTACTAGGAGTCCAATGGCTACAATCCTTGGGTACAATAGCTTTTAATTTTCAAAAAATTTCAATGAAATTTTTTGTGGAATGAAAGGAAGTTGAATTAAGGGGTATTGCAGGGAAACCAGGAAAGATAATCAACTCTAACGGTATGACAAAGCTTCCAAAAAAGGAACAAAGAGGTGTAATTACACAATTATGTTCGCTAGATGTTTCCACATCGAAATCATCTATTTCTCCAGATCTCCAAAAAGTCTTGGATAATCATTCCAAGGTATTTGAGACTCCCAATGGTATCCCACCTATTCGTGATCATGATCATGCTATTCATCTGATTCCAGGAAGTGTTCCTCCAAACATCAAGCCATATAGATATCCCTATACCAAAAATAGTGAAATTGAATGTATGGTTGCAGAAATGCTAGAGGCGGGTATAATTCAACCTAGTCAAAGTTCTTTCTCTGCTCCAGTAGTATTGGTGCACAAGAAGGATGGATCATGGCACATGTGTCTGGATTATAGGGAGTTCAACAAGATCACTATTAAAGATAAGTTTCCCATTCCCGACATTGATGAATTACTGGATGAATTGCATGGATCAATTTACTTCACCAAGTTGGATCTTCGTTCAGGATATCATCAAATCAGAATGAAGACTGAAGACATTCCGAAAATAGCATTTAGAACTCATGAGGGTCATTATGAATTTTTGGTCATGCATTTTGGCCTTACCAATGCACCTTCTACATTTCAAGGTTTGATGAATTCCATTTTCAAACCCTTCCTTAGAAAATTTATGTTAGTATTTTTTGATGATATACTAATCTACAACAAGTCTTGGAAGGATCATGTTGAACATGTTGACAGGGTGCTACAACTATTGGAGGAGAAACAATTATATGCAAAAAGATCCAAATGTTTCTTTGGAGTACAAGAGATGGAATATCTGGGTCATATTGTATCTCATGAAGGATTTAAGGTAGACCCTAGCAAAATTAAAGCCATTAGGGAATGGAAAATCCCCACATCCATAAAGCATCTGCGAGGATTTCTCGGGTTGACATGGTATTATCGCAAGATTGGTATGAATTATGGGAGAATAGCAGCACCTCTAACAACATTATTGAAGAAAGATTCATTTTCATGGACTCCAAAAGCAACAAAGGCCTTCGAACATCTTAAAGAGGTAATGTGCCAAGCACCGGTCTTAGCTACACCGGACTTCACAAAAACCTTTATTGTGGAATGTGATGCTTCAGGAAATGGAATTGGTGTTGTTTTAATGCAAGATGAAAGACTCATTTCTTTTGAAAGTCGTCCAATCAAGGGAAAGTTTTTACACAAAGCTATTTATGAGAAGGAAATGTTGGCAATACTACATGCACTTAAGAAATGACGACCCTACCTAATGGGAAGACACTTCAAGGTAAAAATGGATCATGATAGCCTTAAATACTTTTTAGAACAAAGATTATCCTTTGAAGAGAAACAAAAGTGGGTCACAAAGATGTTGGGTTTTGACTTTGAAACCATCTACAAAAAAGGGAAGCAAAATGTGGTGGTAGATGCACTCTCAAGAAAGGATGAGGATGTGGAAGCATTGCTGTGCACCATTTCTATTATCCAACCAGATTGGATAAACAAAGCAATGGAGGAATGGAAGAATGATGATGAAGTGTGGGCACTTATTCGAAAGTTACAACAAGATTCTAGTACATCTGATACATTTAGCTGGAAAAATGATTCGTTATAGTACAAAGATCGCTTATACCTCTATAAGAATTCCCAACTCAAACAAAAGATTCTTATGGAATTGCACACTTCTCCCTTAGGAGAGCAAGTAGGATTTTTTAAAACTTACCACAGGGTTAAGAAGGATTTTTTTTGGGATGGCCTTAAATTGGATATTCAAAAGTTTGTGGTGGAATATTTGGTTTGCCGACAAAATAAAGTTGAAACAATTAAGACCCCGGGTCTATTACAACCTTTATCCATTCCAAGCTAGTGTTGGGAGGAGGTTTCAATGGATTTTATCACAGGTTTACCCAAGTTTGAGGGAAAGAATGTCATCATGGTAGTTGACAGACTTACCGAGTATGCACACTTTTGTGCATTATCACATCCATTTAAAGCTAGTACAATTTATACTGCATTTATGGAAACAATTCAAAAGCTACATGGAAACCCAAAGATTATTGTAAGTGACAGAGATCCCATTTTCACTAGAAATTTTTGGACATAATTATTTTCTTGTCTTGGTAATTAGTTAGCTCATAGCTCATCTTATCATCCTCAATCTGATGGGCAAACTGAGATAGTAAACAAATGTTTGGAAGGATGTCTTCGTTGCTTTGTATCTGATAAACAGACACAATGGGTCAAATGGTTGCCTCTGGCTGAATGGTGGTATACACTTCCTTCCATACAACAACAAAAATGACCCCATTTATGGCACTTTATGGATATCAGCCACCATCCATCACATCATATTTAAGAGAAAATTCTAAGGTTCAAGTAGTGGAACATCACATCGAGCATCAACAACAAGTCCTCCAACTCTTAAAGGATAACCTCGTGTTGGCGTAGAACAGAATGAAACAACAGGCAGATCAACATCGTAGCGAAAGAAGTTTTGATGTAGGTGATTCGGTATTCCTACGGCTACAACCATATAAACAAATGTTCCTCAAGCAAGCTAAGAAGGATAATAAATTATCACCAAAGTATTATGGTCCGTACAAGGTGTTGCAAAATATTGGTACTATGGAATACAAATTGGAGCTTCTTGCAGCTTCTCGAGAAAACCCAGTGTTCCATGTTTCATGTTTAAAGAAGGTTATAGGCGAAAGCTCCCAGTTCAAACAATATTGCGAGAACTTGACGAGGAAGGAAAACCTATATTGGAACTTGAAGCAGTCACAGAAACAAGAACTCGACAACTACGAAATTGATCAATTTCAGAGTATCTCATCAAGTGAAGAACTTATCCACTGAAAATTCCACATGGGAGGATGAGAATTTTATATAGAAGCATCTAGAACTACTCAAGCGTTGAGGACAACACTTTTTTGAAGGAGAGGGGCATGTTAGGTCCCTATAATACTAGTGATTACCCCATTACTATTGTAGTTGTATCCCTTATTAATATTGTTGTGCCCTCATTGTCCCCATATTGTTATTACTGTGCCCCATAGAATCCCTCTATTGTTATTTTTGTGCCTTTATATTATTATTGGTAGGTCGGCTGGGTTATATTGTGACGCCTTAGACTCCTATATATAGAAAGGAGGTTTTGTCATTTGAATCATCAAAGAATCATTCATTTGTGTAATGTAAAGGAGGTTTCCCCCTCAAAGAGGCTGAATTCTAAGGCGTTGATCTATCTTTTCTATCTTTTTGTGAGCTGGTTTCATAACAGGAATGGTTTCCAAATTTAGTTTCTTGATAATGTTTTCTGAAATGAGTTTTTCTTGTGAACCAATATCAAACAAAGTATCTACCTTGTTATGTTTTTTGATGACTCTAATATGGAACAACTCTATTCTTTCTCTTTCATTTTGAGTTTCATTGATTTTGTTAGAAGAACTAGTAATTACAATTGAATCCTTACCTTTCAAACCCATGGCTATGATTTTTGTTTCATCTCTGGAATCAGATCCTAAATCTTGTTGTGTAGTTGCAACAATATTTTATTTCTCCTTGTTATTAAACTTTTTGGGTCTCATCTCAGGATGAAGTTTCCAACAATGGTCTTCATCATGGCCTTCTTTAGAACAATGTTTACATGTGAGTTTTTCTCCCTCTTTCTTGACTGAAGCATTCTTTTTATCCTTGCCTTTGAACTTCCCTTTTCCTTTTTCTCCAGACTTGAATGAATTCTCACTAGTTTCTTCAGAAACATTTTTCCCTCTTGCTTCTAAATGAGTTGCTTGTACACAAAATTCATCTATTTTTGTAGGGTTAACCTTGAGAATAGCGTGTCTTAAATAAATATGTAATCCTCCAATGTATTTGAGTAGAGTATCCTGGGAGGAAAAATCTATACCCAAAATCAATTCCCTTTTCCTAAATTCTTCAGTATAGCTTTTCATATTTTGACCCTTAGCTTTCCTAAAGTTTTTGCAATCCATAATAGCTTTTTGCATGTATGCTAATGGATAAATTGCCTTATTATTTCAACAACAAAATAATTCCAAGCGGATAAAACCTTACCATGTTTATTCATGTCCTCTTGAGTTTTGGCCTCCCACCAAATAAATTTTACACCTTCGAATCAAAGAGAAGCAAGCTGGATTTTGGTCTCATCATCCTTTATTCTTTGTATTGTGCAATACACTTCAATCTGACGAACCCAGTTATCTAATTTCTCAGCATTTACCTCTCCATTGTACATAGGAAATTCAAACTTTATATCAAGCTTTAGAAAAGAAGTTTTACCATATCCATTTTGAGGATTTGGAGGTGTTTGTGAAAGGGTTGAAGAAGTTAGAGAAGATGAGGATGAGGATGGAGGTGAAGGTGGCGTTTTTTCACCATTCCCTCCATTCCCTTTTGGAGGCTTGTCTCCTTTTCCTTCATATCCTTTTGGAGGTTTTGAGCTCTCTCCGTACAACCTTGAATTCCTATCTTCATAAAGAACCTTTACCATTTCATACATCTCAAAGAAAGCTTTTCTGAAAGTTCTTTAATCTTCAGACATCCCTTCAGGAACTTCTTCATGTGCCATGACTATTGAAGCTTGAGGTGTGTTTGTTCTCCTTGAAACAATTTGTGATCTTGGCTCCACAAATTCTCAATCTTATAAGCATTAGAAAAACACTTGCAAACAAATCAAACCTTCACAATAACCTTGAGCTCTGATATGAAAATGATAATTTAATGCAAACTTGAAGGTGATAGTAAACTTGCAAGTAATTTTTATCTTTATTTATTTATTATTTATTATTTTATGTATTGTAAGCAATGGATCACTTTGAAAAACACATAAAATTATGGTTTTTAAACTTAGTTAACAACATTAAATAGAGACAATAAACAATATCAGAAACATATAACAACAAAAATGATAAAATAGTTCACCCCTCTTCTGGGCTACATCTCTTGGTCTAGCTTCCAATGATGGACCTCTTTCATTAAGTGCTCAAATTTGTGTTCACATGGATTTAAATTGCTCATAATGTAAATATTATGTCTGTGATATACCTAGGGGGATAATATGGGGTACCAAGGGAGGTACCCAAGGTAATAATGGGATGGGCCATAGTAATAAATAAGGTGGTTAACCCATATCATGTAAGGGACCATAAGTAGTTAGTAATAATGTAATGGGCCCATGGTATTAGTTTGATGGTATGAGGGAACCATCGTAATGAGCCATGGTATTGTATGTATGAGGCCTATATAGAGGCTAGAGACTCCATGTCAAGGAGGTCAAGGATTATTGTATGAACAGGCATATGGCTTGTGGAGTGTTCTCCTTCCTTAAGGAGTGAATGTATGGTGTTGCCCTACCTTAAGGGTTTGATCAATAAAGAATCATTTCATATTATTTCTGGGTTTATTTGCATTATCTTATATTTTCATATCAGATCTATAATATTTCTAGGTTAGATCTATAACAAGTGGTATCAGAGCACTTTCTTGGGCAAAAGTGGAGAATTTTTATTTTATTTTATTTTTTTATTTTTTGCAGGATTTCGGGGGCGGCGAGTTTGCAGATCAGATCTATATGTTTTGGTGCAAGATATGAAAAAAATAATTTCATATCTGGATTCTATGTGAAAAATTACCTGATTTCAAAAAAAAATCGGTCGAATCGGAGTCCGGATGAAGGAGATATCACTGATCTAAAAATCAGTGGTGTTGCAGACAATTTTTCGGGGCAACGAATTTGTGGCACAAATCTGCAAAATATAATTGCAGATCTGGATTCCTTGTGAAAAATTACCCAATTAAAAAAAAAAATCAGTCGAATTGGAGTCCGGATGAGGGAGATATCGCTGATTTAAAATCAGCTCTTTTTTGCAGAAATTGTGGTGACGGCGGGAGAGTAGCAACGCAGATCTGAAATTCTAGTGTCTGGATCAGGATTTCTACATGGGTAGATGAAAAATGGTTGTTCCATTTCCGAAAACAGGTCATAATATGAATTCTGAGCAATATTGACGGAATTGTGACCACTTCAAATTTTCGCCAATTTTTTTTATGATGGCGGGCCTAGGTCAGAATTTCAGGGACTTGTATAAATTTGATGGCTCTCATCCAACCAAATGGCTAGCACAAATGGAGAAATATTTTAGATTGAATTACATCATGGATGATGAAACTCAGTTGAGTGTGGGAATAATGTACTTGGATAATGAAAGACGACAATGGTGGCAATGGCATCAATGTTGCTATCGAAGGCCCTTGACTTGGGACACATTCACAAAAGATCTTATGGACCACTTTGACCGTAAAGCTAATCTTGTGGATAAGCTCACACAGGCAGACACACAGTCTAGCAAAGATTTTATAGAAAAGAAGGAAACCAAGGAACCTAAAGGGTTATTTTCTTCTGGTATCTCCTTATTACAGGTTCATGGATTGATTTAGAAAGAAAAGATCATTGTTTCTATAAATCCTAGTTGCAAGCATAATTTCATCAATGTTAATTTGGCAAACAAATTGCAAGTTCCAGCAAAACACATTGAAAACACACAGGTGGATGATGAGGGTGTTCAAGTGTATAAGGATTTGAAGATTTCTATGGATAAGTATGTGTTGCATGGTGATTTTTATACTTCGGAGATGGATAATATGGATGTTGTTTTGGGATATCCTTGGATGGAATCTACGGGTACTATCAATATTAATGAGCAGAAGAAATTTCTGAAGCTTTGGTATAAGAAGAAGAAAATTACATTACAAGATATTTCCATCAATAAACAGGTAGAGTACATGGAGGTTGAAGTAGAAGATGTTCTAGGGATTGACATATCAGATGATGAGCCTTTGATGATCGGCAATCAAACACAAATAGAGGCTAAAGCAGAAAAGGTTACAGGTACATTAGATGAGGGCTCAGTGGTTGAAGTCATATTGGAAAAGAAGACACCACAATAGGCACCACAACAGGGTGAATTAAAGAAAAAGACACCATGGGTTAAAACTTCAACATGTCATCACCCACATCACCCCACAAGAAAACAACCAACAAGATGGCAACCAATTAGCCACAAGGGCAACAACCCCCGTATGACGGATAGCGAGGAGCGAAGATCCACCTACTACACATCAACACAGAAGAGCTGCCATGGTCAACTTCCATCTCAAGCAAGCGAGGCACCAGCGAGATCGAGGGTTCACCTTTCTCTTGGATGGCTAGATGCACGTGCATGGTACCAGTGGACTACTCTTTTGAGTAGATCTTATTATTTCTGTTCTTCCCATGTTTCGGGGACGAAACATGCTAAGGGGGTGGAATGTTATATACTTAGGGGGGATAATATGGGGTACCAAGGGAGGTACCCAAGGTAATAATGTAATAATGGGATGGGCCATAGTAATAAATAAGGTGGTTAACCCATATCATGTAAGGGACCACAAGTAGTTAGTAATAATGTAATGGGCCCATGGTATTATATGTATGAGGCCTATATAGAGGCTAGAGACTCCATGTCAAGGAGGTCAAGGATTATTGTATGAATAGGCATATGGCTTGTGGAGTGTTCTCCTTCCTTAAGGAGTGAATGTGTGGTGTTGCCCTACCTTAAGGGTTTGATCAATAAAGAATCATTTCATATTATTTCTGGGTTTATTTGCATTATCTTATATTTTCATATCAGATCTATAATATTTCTGGGTTAGATCTATAACAATGTCTCCAATGGCTTCAAAACCATAAAAAAACCCCTATATGGGCTCTTTCTGCACCTCATTTGGCCAAAACTGAGAAAGTTATGCTTCTTCCAAGTTTTCCCCCCATATGCATGCAAGATTAAACTTATATATGGTTTTTGAACCATTGTTAACAAGGAACAATGTGCGCTCTAGTGGTAAGGATCCTTTCTTCTTAGTGGGAGGTCTCGTGTTGACTCCCTTGAAGGCTTTTTCTCCCATAAACAAATTTTAAAATGCCACCAGGAGGCCACGTGGCAATCACTCATTGGCCCACGTGGCTTCCAACAATTGGAGCCCAAAAATCACAGTCAACGATATACAAATAATAAAATAATTTGAATCAATAAGATTCAATTGTTTTTTTTTACCAATTTGGAGTGGCCAAGTGGCAGCCTTCCATTGGCCCAGAAATGTACAATCAACCTGTCATCTACAATTTTTTTACTTGCTTGGGAATTCAATTAGAATGCGATATCAGGAGCATACAATATCGGTTTTGAACGATTCAAGCTGCATTGGATTCAGGTCATTGATATCTACGCACTCATACAAGTTTCGAGTACTTTTGGACACTTTGAATTTTGAGCACTTTACTGATCCCCTGGATCAATAATGATGGAACAAGAACATAAAGGAAACCAAAAATAAAAACAAGCACATTTACACATAATACACAAGAGAAAAATAGCTCTTATTAAAAAATGCAAAAGCCAACCAAGCTAGGGACTTCCACATACCACCCGACTGTAGATTGGGCTGAGCCAAATATTTCTTTCAACTAATCACCCCCATGCCATATTCCAAGCATGAATGTGGGACTCACAACAAAACCAATCATGGCTTCCTCAAGTTTTACCATATATAGTGACAAGGGATTCTTAGGCCCAAACAATAAACATACACTACAAGATTTACCTCAATCTCACCATATATCGGTCAAGGGATCACTCGACCCTAAACAAGCATGGATGCCTCCAGATCTCTTTGCCTAAATCATGACGAATTTGTTTGTATCCACCTCTAGGATTTACCATGTATCTTGTCATTACTGGTTAAGGGATTCCTAGGCCCAACGAGGCTCCACTCTCTAGGTTTTACCATGTATCCCACCATTATCGGTCAAGGGAATCCTAGGCCCAATGAGAGCATTCACAACCAAGATTTACTGTGTATCCCTCCATTACCAGTCAAGGGAATCCTAGGCCCAATGAGAGCATTCACAACTAGGCTTTACCGTGTATCTCGCCATTACCAGTCAAAGTATTGCTAGGCCTTGTGATTTTTCTTGAGACCATCCCACTCAATTTCGAAACCATCTGAGAATCCAACTCAACCAAATAAGAGAAACTCCATTACACCATGGCTATCCAGAAATGGAAAGGAAAGGCTAAAAATCACTATCACACCTAGCAAAACCCATGTCAATGACAACACGAGAACCAAATACACACATTCATGTACCATGCATGCTAAAACTAGCAAGGAAATCATACATGCAACTTGATACCTGCAATTAATCCCGCTGTAGTCCCTTGATCCCGCTGCTCATTGATTGATCTTTGCTTCCCTTTTCTTTCTTATCCTTCCTTTTCCTTTCCTCCTCCAATGCTCAAGTGCTCCAAGAATTAAGTGTATGAGAGTATGAGAGAGAGTGCTCCAAAACTGAACTAAAAAAAGGTTTTGAACTAATCCTCAGACTCTATTTTCTTCATTTTTCATTATTTTCCTTCATTTTCCTCCTCACATGCAACCTGTGACCTTTCACCTTCCTTTTCTCCTATTTTCCTTTATTTGCATAAATAAAATGCCAATTAATTCCTCTTACCTTCTCAAATCCTTTACCATTGCCTTAGCCATAATAAACCAAATGAACACCCACACTAGGATGTTCTTCCAAACGTTCAGCTTGGAATAAGTGTCCCATGACCTTGGTCTTATTTTGCCTTTATTAACTTTATTTCATGGATTTTTAACCTGGGGCTGTTACAAGCCCCTCCCCCTTAGGGGAAAAATGTCCTCGGTGTTCAATGACACCTACAACCAGCAATACCGCTGGAAAGAAAAACATACTACCCATGAAGCTTTATAACTTATCTCGTTGTAGTATTTACAATGGACAACTTGCTGAAAATAAAACCAACATGAAAAACATAACAACATGACGCCCATACTGCTTATTTGAGCTTTATAACACAACTCATGCTGGTATTTACATCCATATACATATATAGATATACCAAAATTTCTTTTCCTCAACCGGAAAACAAGGAAGGATACATAGCACATATCTGATCAACCATCTCCCAAGTAGCTTCATCGAGCCCAAATTTCTTCTACTGCACTTTAACCTGCTTGATTGGTTAGTTCTAGAGCACAGGCATCTTTCTCTGCAAAATACACTGAGGTTCCAGATGGAATTCTCCTTCTGGCTCCACCTGCAATACAAACCAATCAATAACATGATCAACATCCTTTACATATCTTTTAAGCAATGAAACATGGAAAACATTATGGACTTTCATTATCAGAGGCAGTGCAAGTCTGTAGGCCATTGGTACAATCCTCTCAAGGATCTTGAAAGGCCCATAATAATGAGGTGCCAACTTCGCACATGACCCAATCCTCAAGGAGCTCTTCTTGGGCTTGATGCACAAGTACACATGTTCCCCAACCTGAAACTCCTTAAACAACTTGTGCTGGTCTGCATAACTTTTCTTCCTATCCTGTGATGCCTTTATATTCTTCTTGATAACCTACATTTCCTATTCCATTTCTGCCAACATTTCCACTCCTATCAACACCTTGTTCACTGGATCACTCCAACTGATGGGACTACTACAACTCTGCCCATAAAGCACCTCAAACAGACTCATTCTCAGTGACTCTTCATACCAATTGTTGTAAGAAAACTCAACCAATGGAAGGTACTCCTCCCATCTCCTCTGTTGATGCATCCCATACATCCTCAAAATGTCCTTCAAGATTATGTTGTCCCTCTCTTTCTGTCCATCTCTCTTTGGATGATGAACTTTGCTAAAGGCCAACTTTGTACCCAAACCTGTAAACAACTCCTTCCAAAACCTAGAAGTGAACTTAATATCCATGTCTGACTCAATATTCTTTGGAACACCATGCAATATCACTATATCTCTAATGAAGACCTGTGCTACATCACTAGTTGAATAAGTAGACTTCACTGGAATGGAGTGTGCTACCTTTGTCAACCTGTCCACCACAACCATGATGGAGTCATGTTTTCTAGATGTCCTTGCAAAACTATAATGAAATTCATGGAAACGACTTCCCATTTCCACTCTAGAATGAGAATCGCCTGTAGTAGACTGCCTGGATGCTTACACTCTACTTTTACCTGTTGACAATCCAAGCACCTAGCCACAAACTTTGCCACTTCTTTCTTCAAATTTGGCCAATAATAGAACTTCTTCACTGTCGTTAATGTCTTATGATATCCTGGGTGACCTAAACATGGTTTAACATTAAATTCCCTCAATATAAGCTTCTTGAGCTCACTATTGTCTGACACATAAATATTGTTCCTAAATACGACCAAACCATATGTTGTAAGGTGATAATCTACATCCTGATCACCTGTAACCTGCTATAACTTGTGCATAAGCTCCTTATACCTATCATCATGTTGTCATGCCTTAAGATATGATCTTGTAGATATGTCCCATAGGAGCTCATATATGCTATGTGATTCACCTACACTCTTCTACTAAGAGCATCTGCAACTCTGTTTTTCTTTCCCTTAATGTACCTGATCTCAAAGTCGAACTCATTGTTCGTGCCAACCATATAACTTACATGGCATTCAGTTTCGGTTGATCAAACAAGTATCTCAATCCACTATGATCACTCATTAGTACAAAAATCCTTCCAAGAAGATAGTGCCTCTACATCTTCAAAGCATGGATGATCTCTACCAAATCAAGATAATGTGTCACATAATTATGCTCATGCTCATTCGGTTTCCTTGATTTGTAACATACCACCTGTCCCTCCTACATAAGGACTCCACCAAGCCCTTTCTTGTAAGCATCAGTGCATACCACAAACTCTTTATATGAATCTGCAATCTTAAGAACTGGAACATTGGTCAACAACTTCTTCAATTGTTCAAAGCTTGTTGCACATTCCTTTGTCCATTCAAATTTCTTACCTTTCCCTTGCAATAATGTAGTATAATATGAAATGCGTGAGAAGTTCCTTATGAACCTCCTATAGTAAACTACTAACCCCATGAATGATCTAACTTCATCCACATTTCTAGGAGCTGCCCACTCCATGATAGCCCTTATATTTTCTGGATCCACTGCTATGCTTTCCTTGGAAACAACATGCTCCAAGTAGTGTACCTCTGTCTGAAAGAAGCTGCATTTGCTAAGATTGGCATACAACTGATGCTGTCTTAGCAACCTCAGTACTGCTGCTAAATGTTCGGCATGCTCTTCCTCATCCTTAGAATATATCAATATATCATTAATGAACACAAAAACAAACTTGTCCCAATAAGGATGCAACACATTATCCATCAAGCACATAAAAGTAGCTAGAGCATTAGTCAAACCAAATTCAACTATGACAAACTCATATTACCCATACCTAGTCTGGAAAGAAGTCTTATAGATGTCCTCTTCTTTAATGCGTACCTGATGATATCCTGATCTTAGATCAATATTTGAGAACATTGTTGCTCCCTTCAACTAATCACTAAAGGGAAGAAGCCATATCACTAAAGAAGTGGAAGAATATCAAAAGAATAAATTCAAGAATGAGGAAGTAAAACATCTCTACTATGATTGAGATATTCTTTCTCACCTAGTTCTTTTCAAGTTTTCTATTGTAAAGTATAACTATCATGGTAGGAATCATTAGAAGCATGATAATATGCATCATGTTAGGAGATGACATCATAGAAGCATATGATTGAAAGCAAGAGATCATGACATCATCATAGAGAAGCATGAAAGATAACTGAAATATAATTCTATGGCTGTCACCTATAGAAGGATGTATCTCTTAGTAAAATCATTAGAAGCATAAGTAGTACTTATGGGAAAAATAAAGTCATCTAGTATAGAGTTCATTATACATCATTCAAAAGGAACATTTGCAGGATGGGAATGATCAAGATCCTCCATTAGAATCTGTTATGGAACCAGCTCAAGAAAAGATAGAAAAGATAGATCAACGCCTTAGAATTCAGCCTCTTTGAGGGGGCAACCTCCTTTACATTACATAAATGAACAATTCCTTGATGATTCAAATGAAAATACCTCCTTTCTATATAGGAGTCTAAGGGGTCATAACATAATCAGAGCCGACATAACAATAATAATGTAAGGGCACAATAATAACAATAGTGGGCTTCTATGTGGCACAATAGTAACAATATGGGCACTACATAGGTACATCAATATAATAAGTGGGTTGTACTAATAACAATAAGGGGTTACACTAGTAGTATAGGGGCCTAACATGCCCCTCTCCTTCAAAAAGCGTTGTCCTCAATGCTTGAGTAGTTCTTGATGCTTCTATATAAAATTATTGTCCTCCCATGTGGAATCTTCAGTGGGTAAGTTCTTCCACTTGATGAGATACTCTGAAATTGATCGATTTCGTAGCTGTCGGGTTCTTGTTTCTGTGACTGATCCAGGTTCCAATATGATTTTTCCTTCCTCTTCAATTTCTAGCAATATTGTTTGAATTGGGATCTTTTGCAACTTTTGAATAAGTGGCCATACTTCTTCGTCCTTCTTCCATTCATCCCTTGCTTCGTTTATCCAATCTGGTTGGATAATAGAAATAGCACAAAACAATGCTTCCACATCCTCATCCTTGAAGAGTCTTCCCATTCTGTAAGGTCGCCATTTTTTAAGTGCATGTAGTATTGCCAACATTTCCTTCTCATAAATAGCTTTCTTGAGATGTAGTAGTAAAAATACCCAATCACCTACATCAAAACATTTTTCACTATGATGTTGATCTACCTGTTGTTTCGTTTGATTTTGCACCGAAGTGGCGTTATCCATTAAAATTTGGAGAACTTTTTGTTGATGCTCGATGTGATCTTTCTCTGCTTGAATCTTTTTCTTCTTGATATGTCCTTCTATCTCTAGAGTTTGAGGAGTGGTAATTTCTTCCAATCCTTTACAAGATATGGTCGGATTCATTTCTCGATGCTCGATGTGATCTTTCACTTCTTGAACATTTTTCTTCTTGATTTGTCCTTCTATCTTGATAGTTTGAGGAGTGGTAATTTCGACCAATGAATTACAAGATATGGTTGGATTCATTTCGTCTTTCTTGATGTGATCTTTCACTTCTTGCACCTTTTTCTTCTTGATATGTCCTTCTATCAATCTTGAGAGTTTGAGGAGTGGTAATTCTTGTCAATGCTTTACAAGATATGGTCTAATTCATTTCTTCTTTCTTTGGGGTGGGGTCCTGGCGTAAATCCTCTTCTTTTGATGTTTCTTGATCCTTTTCTTCCTCCTCTTCATATTCTATGTAAAATAATTTCTTCTCAGCACACTTATGACATTTAGTGCATTTGCTATCACAATTGTAACAAAGCCCTTTTTCTCTTTTTTCTTCCAATTTTTGTGGTGTAACCCTTGTAGGTTGTGGAAGGCTGGGAGAAACAACACTTCCATCTTTATAGTTGTGAGGGGTACGCTTCCTGGTTTCCATAATTTTGCTTTCCACTATGTCACAAAGCCCTTTTACTCTTTCTAATTGTTGTGGTGTTGCTCTAAAGAAGGTGTTGCTCTTTGTATCCTCATAATGTGCTATCATTTCCTCCGTGAAAATTGACCACGTAACAAGTTGTTTACGAGAACAAAGCCCTTCATACCATAAAAATTGATCCGGTTCTAAATATGAAGATGCAACACATACCTTTTGTAACATTGGTACACCATGTAGATCAAAATATTGCTCCATCTGAAGTATCCAATTTACCGGATCCTTGCCATCAAACTTCCTCATCTTACTTTTTCTTAATTTTAGGAGCTCGATCTTGAAACGACTGTAACTTTGTACTTTCGGATCTTTAAGTTTTGAAATTGCAACCTGTAGTAGCCCTCTGCGTCCTCTTTCTAATGCCACCAGTCTGATCCAAATTGGATTCTCCAAGAAAGAGTTATGCACAATATCCCAAGATGACCTAATTATATACCTTTCCAGAAGTGTGAACTTGTATGGAGTGCCACGTGTCACTATTTCGACCTTTGGCTCGGAAAATAATATACAAGAAATTACAGTCTATCCTCTTTTTGTAACTTCTTACGAAATTTCGATCCAGTTCTCAGAGAGAAAGTTATGATGATTTTCCCCAGGTCACTTGTTTGGAATGTAATTTAGGAGTCTGCAAAAAGACCAACTTCCGTAGATCATATCTCTGCAAATATAGTGCAAAACGCTTTGAAATTTGGACCCGAGATTCAGCGTGATTTTTTCTCAAATGTGTTTTGTTTTTAGCTTCTGAAACGTCGTAGAAAAAAAGTTATAGCGAAAATTAGATGATGACCTGTTTGGAGCAGCGAAACCCTAGAATCCAAAGCTCTGATACCAAATGTTATGGAGCCAGCTCAAGAAAAGATAGAAAAGATAGATCAACGCCTTAAAATTCAGCCTCTTCGAGGGGGAAACCTCCTTTACATTACATAAATGAACAATTCTTGGATGATACAAATGAAAAGACCTCCTTTCTATATATAGGAGTCTAAGGGGTCATAACATAATCAGAGCCGACATAACAATAATAATGTAACGGCACAATAATAACAATAGTGGGCTTCTATGTGGCACAATAGTAACAACATGGACACTACATGGGTACATCAATATAATAAATGGGTTGTACTAATAACAATAAGGGGTTAGACTAGTGGTATAGGGGCCTAACAGAATCTTCATTGGAAGGTTCACCTTCTGGAAGAAGCAAGTGTCTCGTTGGGAATTCCAACTTGTATGGGATTCATGGGAAGATGGTATGATGTCAAAAGAAGTGAAGAAAGTCAAGGGATTGAATTTATTTCAATCAAGGAAGATGTCTATGAAGTAAATATGACCAAAATAAAGAGATGAGGTATGTATGCTTGTACTTGATAAAATACAGTCATGTCATATGGTTGCAGATATCATGAATGAGTGCTCTACCTCAAGAGCATGATCAAAAGAAATGATCTCCTCCAGTGAAAGGATGCATGAAGGAATGGTTCACACAATGAATAGATGAAATCAACATAATATGTCCTCATATGATATATGAGGTGGTTGAAAAAGTCGAAGGAATTGTGATTGAAAGTTCTTGGGAGGAAATGTGTGAATAAAGAAAGGAAGAGATCATGAAAAATGAAACTATGGAGAAGGAAATCAACATCCAAGGACTAGAATATTTGACTATGATATCTCCATGGGAAAGATACAAAGATAATGATAATTTTTGAAAAATAAAGAGACCCTTGATGTTGTATATCTTTTTGGAGATGTGTTAATATATATGCAGAATGCTGATGCAAATAAGGAGATGTCATTATGAAAGACCATCACAAAGATTTTTTTGATTTAATGCCCAATTTATATTTTTGAATAATATCTGGATGGGCTAATGCAAGGCTACCAAAGGGAGAGTTGTAGATGTCATCTACTGTTGAATTTTCTAAGTTTACTTAGTTTAGAAACCCTTCATGCACTTTTTTTGATTTATTCCTACCTACTTGTTATTTTTGTTCAACATATTACAGGTTAGAAACTAAGAGAAACAAGAACAAACACACCACATGACACCATTATTTTTGGACCAATGTCCCTGGAAAGACCTAATGCGGGAAAACTCGTGCAACTATCTGAGGGTTTTATTATTAAGCAATATCAGAGTACAATCTAGGTACCAAAACTGGCCTACCCAATGGAGAATTTCCTTAGCAGCTACACCTCACAGTTTGAGAGAAATCTCCTGGCTGAAACCCCAGAAAATCCTTGCAGCAGCTCCTCAACACAAAACTGCTCTGCAGCCCCAATGTCTGCCCAATCTGGACTGCGTCAGCCCCTCTCTATCTCATGCTGGCCCTGCATCAGCCCAAGGAGACCCTGCGTCAGCTTTCTGGGCCTCTGCGTTAGACACGCTGGCCTCTCTGGTGCTCTGCACAACACTTGGCTGCCTCTGCGTGGCCCTGCGTGAGCCCTTGTTGGCTTTGCATCATTCTCCTTGGCTACTGTGCTGCTCTCCCGGTGCAATCTTTGCCTTCTTTGTTTCTCTGCACTCAATGCCCCTCAGCTTCTCTCCCGATCACTGATTCTATCTCTCTTAGCAATCCCTGCTCTAGAGAATAGAATGACTGATCACTCTAGTGTGCTCTCCAAGTTATCCTCAAGCCTCCTCTTATTCTTTTCTTGTTGACATCTCAATAGCCGAGATTAATTCCCTAATCAACGGATAAGATTAGATCTGGTTTGATCCATGTCTTTTGGACCATTCTAACACAAGCTCATATTAATACACCTTAATATTTTATTTTCCCTAAGTTTAGACTTCGGGACTCCATTAAAAATATTAATTATTTTAATATCTCCTGATCTATTTGGAATATGCCCAAACCATTTTTGGGTATTGGATGCCTCATGTGCCTCAACCTCTCCACCAAATTTAGTGGTTGGAGCACATCCAATGCTACCCAAATAAACAATCCCTCTTAGCGAGGACTATGCTCTAACAATACTCCTCACTGAGTGTTACTCTGATCATCCGACATCGGTACCTATGCTGATGCTAGGCCTTCCTGCCCAACATTCTCTGCATTGCTGCCTCTTGTACTACTTCCCATGGTTCTGCCACTGCCACTCCTACATCTGTATGACAACTCCCTCTGCATCCGTGCTACTGCTGGTACTTTCTCCCAGCACTGCTTCCGCACTGTACCTCCTCTCATCATGTTGCATTGTGCTACCCACAGTTGCACTGCAACTCAGTTATTGAGAAGTAAGTAATTGATCTCCCAACTCACCTCCTTGTTGGGATAGAAACACCCTTTGATGCTAAAGCTCCCTCTGCCGCTGACAAGTGCTCCCTGTTTGACCTCTGCATTACTGTAGCAACTCCCTGCATCTTGCACCGTTGCACACCTCTCTGTGCCATCCTGCACTGGTGCAACACTCCTGTGCCTCTCGCATTTCTGTAGTCTGCTAGCATCGGGCTGTCTCGGGACTCCTGCGCTATAGCTCTCTCTGTCACTCCATCCGCATCTGTCTCTACCCACTCAGCCAGTCCTGCTACTCCTCGTCAGGGCTCCCGTAGCAAGGTCTAATCCAAGAGGATGGGTACCTCAAGGATCCTGCCCCTCATCGCCTGTAGTCTGCCTGACTATAGCTCAATGTGTCCCTACTTTCGCTCAAGTGGCATGTGTGCACTCATGGCACAGTCATCGTTTGTCAAAACTTCCTTCTTTTCCCGTGCTGGCACTGCCTTAGTCTCGGAAGACTCTCCCTTACTCTTCTTCCTTGGGCACTGGGTCGCCTAATGAGCCATCTCCCCACAATGGAAGCACTTGATCTTGGAGAGATCTTTCTTCTTCCACTTCTCCTGCTTTCCCTCACACGCTAGGCCCACATCCTCCTCCTCCTGCCTGACCTTGATCCCTTTGCTGCTGCTACCTCTCTTCGACTGCTGTCTGATCTCTTCCTGGCGAAGAGCTGCCCACATCTCGTCCCAAGGTGGGAGAGTCCCTCTACCCAGGATACTCTGGACAAACACTTCCCAATCTTCTAAGACAACATTCAGGGCTGTCCTCACCATAAGCTCCTGATCCGGTGTCGCTCCTATAGCAATCAATTGGTCTCGGATCTCATTCAATCCTCTGAGGAAGGTGTCAATCATTGACCCTTCTTCATCCAATACGACCTCATCTAGTTCTTAAGCAACATTCTTCTCTACACAGAAGTATGCTGGTACAGGTTCTTGAGAGCCTCCCACATCTCAACTGCTGTTTCCTTCTCGGTTATATGTGGTACCACATGATCCTTGACCCCGTCAAGGATAATGCACTTGGTCCTCACTATTGAGTCTTCGTACTTGTCGTTATCATTGGGGTTGACTGGGATAGTTATAAACTTCAAGTCAAAGTTCTTGACATGATTCCTGTCAAGCAATAATAAGATTTTGGCCTTCCAGACTGTGAAGTTCGATGCTCCATCTAGTTTATCCTAGTCTCTTACCCCATGTAGTGCCATGATGCTCCTCTACTTCCCTTCTGGAATTTCTCTGTTTGACTCCTTTAAGTCTCTACTTCCTGTCTGGAAGTTCTCTTCTAGACTCCCTCTGAGTCTTGATTTCCCTCCTAGAAATCCTCCTGTAGCTTGTCGAGATGGCCCCTACTCTGACCGTCTTATGCAACTGCACTGCTGATCCAGGTTCCTCGGCTAGAAACCCTCGGTAACAACTCCTCTGGCCCTGCTCTGTCAGGTACTGTTCTGACTACAGTACCTCACCAGCTCCACTCTGCAATATTTATGCATCCTTCTAGACTCCAACAACTGCCTCTTTGTGAACTACGTCAGCCCCTCTTTGCCTCACACTGGCTCTACATCACCCCAGATGGGTCTGCATCAGCCCTAGGATGCGCTGTGTCAGCCCTATGGCCCTGTACATCAGCAATGTTGGCCTCTCTAAGGCTCTGCACAGCTCCCGGCTTCTTTTGCATGGCTTTGGATGGTTTTGCGTCACACTTCTTAGCTTCTGCGCTGTTAGAAACAACTTCTGTCACCTCAGGACAACTGTTTTCTGCTGCTATTACTCCACTCGGTTGATGTCTTTTAGTCCTCCTATGATCTGCAATCACGCTCTGATACCATGTTGAAGTTTCTAAGTTTACTTAGTTTAGAAACCCTTCATGCAATTTTTCTGATTTATTCCTACCTACTTGTTATTTTTCTTTAATAATTTATTTACAAAGTAAATACTGAAAATAAACACCAGTGCATGCTCAACATATTACAGATCAACAACTAAAATAAATAAGAACAAACACACCACATGAAACCATTATTTTTGGATCAATGTCCCAGAAAAACCCAATGCGGGAAAATCGATGCAGCTATCTGTGGGTTTTTTTATTAAGTAATATCAGAGTACAATTTGGGTGCTAAAACTGGCCTACCCAATAGAGAATTTCCTTAGCAGTTATACCTCATAGTTTGAGAGAAATCTCCTGGTTGAAACCCCAGAAAATCCTTCCGGTAGCTCCTCAACACAAAACTGCTTTGCAACCCCAGCGTCTGCCTAATCTGGACTATGTTAGCCCCTCTTTGTCTCACATTGGCCCTGCGTTAGCCTTTCTTGGCCTGCATCATCCCTAAGATACCCTGCGTTAGATTTTTGGGCCTCTGCATCAGACATGCTGGCCTCTCTGGTGCTCTGCGCAGTACTTGGCTGCCTCTGCGTCGCCTTGCATGAGCCCTTGCTAGCTCTGCGTCACCCTCCTTGGCTGCTGCGCTACTCTCCCGACACACTCTCTACCTTCTCTGTTTCTCTGTACTCAATGCCCCTCAGCTGCTCTCCTGATCACTGATTCTATCTCTCTTAGCAAACCCCGCTCTAGAGAATAGAATGATTGTATCACTCTGGTGTGCTCTCCAAGTGACCCTCAAGCCTCCTCTTATACTTTTCCTGTTGACATCTCAATGACCTAGATTAAGTCCCTAATCAATGGCTAAGATTAGATCTGGCTTGATCCATGTATTTTGGACCATTCTAACACAGATTCATATTAATACACATTAAAATTTTATTTTCCCTAAGTTTAGACTTAGGGACTCCATTAAAAATATTAATTATTTTAATATCTCCTAATCTGTTTAGAATTTGCCCAAACACTTTCTAGGTATTGAATATCTCATGTGCCTCAACCTATCCACCAACTTTCATGGCTGGAGCACATCGGATGCTACCCCAAATCAACATCTACAATTGACACTCATGTGGTAGGATGAAAGATCCTAAAGGAAACATGATGTGAAGAAGGTATCAAGGTATGAAGGAAAGGCCAGATATTGTTGGGTGTGGAGCCTGATTATCTTCTATATTCAAAGGTATCGCCACATTGGACCCCAGTTCGAAATGGGGGTGGCAACGCCGCCCGTAAAATATTCGCTACAGGGGGGTCCGGGGGGGGGGGGGGGGCGGCTGCGACCTTTGGGAACCCCCCCCTGGCGGGGGGTTTCGGGGTAGCGCCCCCAAAGCTAAAAACAACTGTAAAATTTCCTTGTAAAAGTATAGTAATTTCTAGTCAATCTGGGCCGTTCATTAAGCAGAGGATCTGACGGTAGAACTTATGTTTAGTTTAGGGTTTTTTTGCCCTAGAAGGCAACCCCTCTCTTTGTATGAGGGTGTTGTATTTGAGGCTGTGTAATAGATGTGTATTCTGTGAGCGAGAAACAGAGAGGTGAGACTGTGAGAGAAAACAAAGGATATTACAGCGGATTTGCTGTAGGTTGTGTCTCTTCATTTTGCTGGATAATAGAAAGGAAGGACTGGCTGTTCGGGGTGGACGTAGCCCAAATTGGGTGAACCACGTATATTTGTGTCTCTCTTGTTTTGTGCATTTTCTATGTTTATATTTCTGCAATATTTTATGTGTTCCATTGCTCCGTAATATATAATTTTCTAACAACTGGTATCAGAGCCGAAGGTCTATTTGGCTGATAAACTCACAGGAAAGAAGGGTTCCTGGTTCGAGTGGGAGCAATGGCGGAAGATGGTAAGTTTAGGGTCGAGAAATTTAACGGCCAAAACTTCTCGCTGTGGAAGATGCAGATGGAATATTATCTGTATCAAAAAGATCTGTACCTACCATTGGGTGGAAAAACAAAGATGCTGACGGGTATGACAGATGAAGAATGGAACCTTCTCGATAGAAAGGCACTCGGAACAATACGGTTGTGCCTCGCTGCATTAGTCGCCTTCAACATTTCGAAGGAAACAACGATAGAGGGTTTGATTCAGGTGTTGTCGAAACTATATGAAAAACCCTCAGCCTCAAACAAGGTATTTCTCATGAAACGGTTATTTAATATGAAGATGTCTGAAGGTGGATCTGTTGCAGACCATTTAAATGATTTTAATACTGTTACAAGTCAGTTATGTTCTATAGGGGTAAACTTTGATGATGAAGTTAGAGCTCTGTTATTCTTGTGCTCATTACCAGAAAGTTGGAATGGTTTAGTAATGGCCATTAGTAACTCTGTGTCTGGATCTAGTACTTTAAATTTTGATGATGTTGTCGGTGCTATCCTTAGCGAGAAAATGCGACGGAAAAGCTTCAGTGAGACATCGAGTAATGCTTTGAGTGCAGAGTCTAGGGGAAGAAAAAATGGAAAGAGGAAAGAGCTCAGGATATTGCAGTAAATCAAGGAAAGGTAGATCCAAGTCCAGATCGGGGATAGTGTGCTGGAAATGTGGAAAGAAAGGACACTTAAAGAAAGAATGTAGATCTCGGAAGGGAAAAGAAGGAGATGCACAACAAGAAAACAATCACGAAGCAAATGTGACAGGTGAGGTGTTACAAGATGCTTTGATTCTTTCTTTCGAAAATATTACTGATTCCTGGGTGGTAGATTCAGGGGCCTCATTCCATGCCACACCTGATACGAAATACTTTCATGACTATGTTCAAGGAGATTTTGGACAAGTTCGTTTGGGTGATGATAAACCCTGTAAAATTGTTGGAATGGGTAAGGTTCTTGTAAAACAACAGAATGGAAGCCAATGGATACTAAAGGAGGTAAGGCATGTTCCATATCTAAAGAAAAATATGATTTCAACAAGGCAGTTAGGCGGTGAAGGTTGTGTGACAACTTTCACAGATAAAGCTTGGAAGGTCACCAAAGGAGCCCTCGTAATAGAAAAAGGCGAAAAGGTTGGTACATTGTATTTATGCAATGGTATTTCTAGCTCTGTTAGTGCTTTAACTTCCAAAGGATCAGATGCAGCATTATGGCATCATAGGCTCGGACACATGAGTGAAAAGGGGATGAAGATTCTTCACTCAAGGAATTTGTTGCCGGGTTTGAAGAATGTTGATTTGGACTTCTGTGAGAATTGCATTTATGGAAAACAAAAGAGAGTTAGATTTCTCAAAGTTGGGAAAGAAAAGAAGAATGAAAAATTAGAGCTTGTGCATACAGATGTATGGGGACCTGATCAGGTATCATCTCTTGGTGGCTCTCGTTATTATGTTACTTTTATTGATGATGCAACTAGAAAATCTTGGATTTATTGTATTAAGAATAAATCTGATGTATTTGATACTTTCAAGAAATGGAAAGCTTTGGTTGAGATTGAGAGAGGAAAGAAATTGAAGTGTCTTAGATCAGACAATGGAGGTGAATATTGCAGCAAAGAGTTTGATAGGTACTGTTCAGAGCATGGAATTCGCAGAGAGAAGATAGTTCCAAGAACACCACAAGAAAATGGTGTGTCAGAAAGGATGAACAGAACAATCATGGAGCGTGCAAGGTGAATGAGATTGCATGCAGGATTACCTTTACAGTTTTGGGCAGATGCTGTAGATACTGCTGTTTATCTAATAAACAGAGGGCCTTCAAGTTCCTTGGATGGTCGTGTTCTGGAGGAAGCATGGACAGGTAAAAAGGTAAACTACTCTTTTTTAAAGCCTTTTGGTTGTGAGGCCTTTGTTCATATTGATAAAGAAAATAGAACAAAGCTTGAGGCAAAGTCAAAGAAATGTACCTTTATTGGATATGGTGCTAATGATTTTGGTTATCGCTTATATGATTATGAAAATCACAAAATCATTAGGAGCAGAGATGTAATATTCAATGAAAAGGTCTTGTATAAGAATCAATTGCAGGAAAAGAAACAAGAAAATGAAAACAAGGAATATGCAGTCCTTGATGAAATCACTAAAAAAGTAAAGGTGCCTGAAAATAATAATAATCAACAACCACAACAACAGCAACCACCACAATAGCAATAGGCACCCCAAACACCTGAAAGTGGTGTTAGAAGATCTACCAGGATAAGTAGACCCCCTGAACGATACTCTCCTTCATTATATTATTTATTGTTGACTGATTCTGGTGAACCCGAATGTTATGAAGAAGCAATGCAGGTTGAAAGCAGGAAGATGTGGGAGGTAGCCATGGAAGAAGAGATGGACTCCTTAATGCATAACTAGACTTGGGACTTAGTCAAGTTGCCTGCAGGAAAAACTACATTGCAGAATAAATGGGTTTACAGGCTGAAGGAAGAAGATGGAGGAAAACAGAGGTACAAAGCTAGACTTGTGGTGAAGGGGTTTGTACAAAAGAAAGGTATTGATTTTGATGAAATATTTTCTCCTGTTGTTAAAATGACTTCAATTAGAACTATTTTAAGTCTTGTAGCAGCTAAAGATTTGCATCTTGAGTAGTTAGATGTAAAGATAACCTTTCTCCATGGGGATTTGGAGGAAGAGATATATATGCAGCAGCCACAAGGATATGAAGTGAAAGGGAAGGAGAAACTATTGTGCAGGTTGAAGAAGAGATTGTATGGCTTAAAACAGGCTCCAAGGCAGTGGTATCTAAAATTTGACAAGTTTATGTCTGAACAAGGTTACACTAGATGTCACTCTGATCATTGTGTTTATCTGAAAAAGCAAAATGATGGTAGCTATATTATATTGTTATTGTATGTAGATGACATGCTTGTTGCAGGGTCTAACATGCAGGAAATAAATATGCTCAAAAGAAAATTGGCAAATTCATTTGCAATGAAGGATTTGCGAGCTGCAAAACAAATCCTTGGTATGAGAATCACTAGAGATAGGAAAAATCGCAAGTTAACATTGTCTTAGAATGAGTACATACAAAAGGTGTTGAAAAGATTTAACATGCACAATGCAACACCAGTTAGTACACCTTTTGCTAGCCATTTCAAACTTAGTAAGGAAATGTGCCCAAAGACCCAAGAAGACATGGATTATATGTCTAAAGTTCCATATGCATCAGCAGTTGGAAGCTTAATGTATGCAATGGTCTGCACAAGGCCTGATATTGCACATGTAGTGGGAGTTGTAAGCAGGTACATGAACAATCCAGGAAAGGAACATTGGATGGCAGTAAAATGGATTCTCAGATATTTGAAAGGTACCAAAAATCAAGCATTATGCTTTGGTGGTTCAAACATTTCCCTATAGGGATATGTTGATGCAGATATGGCAGGTGACAGAGATAACAGGAGGAGCACTACAGGATATGTATTTACTGTTGGAGGAACAACTGTCAGTTGGGTTTCAAAAATCGAAAGTGTTGTTGCACTTTCAACAATAGAAGCAGAGTATGTTGCTGCTACAGAGGCTAGTAAAGAAATGATTTGGTTACAATGGTTTATGGGTGAATTGGGTAAGGAGCATGATAAGGGCACGTTATATAGTGATAGCCAAAGTGCCATTCATCTTGCAAAGAAATCAGCATTTCATTCCAGGACCAAACACATACAGCTCAAGTACCATTTCATACGATCAGTGTTGGAAGATGGAGAGTTGAAGTTGGAAAAGATACACACTAGCCAGAATCCTGCAGATATGCTAACAAAAGTTGTAACCAGGGAGAAACTGAGAATATGCTCAGTTTCAATTGGTCTTCAAGGATGACGATGAAGATGAGAAACGTCTAGGTCCAAAGAAGAGTCATTGTCTAGCAAATGGAGCAGCGGCGGAGTTGCTACAATCAGTCTCCAAGTGGGAGATTGTTGGGTGTGGAGCCTGATTATCTTCTATATTCAAAGGTATTGCCACATTGGACCCCAGTTTGAAATGGGGGCGGCAACGCAGCCCGTAAAATATTTGCTGTAGGGGGGGTCCATGGGGGGCGGCTGCGACCTTTGGGAGCCCCCCCCCCTGGCGAGGGGTTTCGGGGGCAGCGCCCCAGAAGCTAAAAACAACTGTAAAATTGCCTTGTAAAAGTATAGTAATTTCTAGTCAATCTGGGCCGTTCATTAGGCGGATGATCTGATGGTAGAACTTATGTTTAGTTTAGGGTTTTTTTGCCCTAGAAGGCAACCCCTCTCTTTGTATGAGGGCATTGTATTTGAGGCTGTGTAATAGATGTGTATTCTGTGAGCGAGAAATAGAGAGGTGAGACTGTGAGAGAAAACATAGGATATTACAACGGATTTGCTGTAGGTTGTGTCTCTTAATTTTGCTGGATAATAGAAAGGAAGGACTGGCTGTTCGGGGTGGATGTAGCCCAAACTGGGTGAACCACGTATATCTGTGTCTCTCTTGTTTTGTGCGTTTTCTGTGTTTATATTTCTGCAATATTTTATGTGTTCCATTGCTCCGTAATATATAATTTTCTAACAGATATGGACTAATGGATCACTTTCCAATGAAAGAAAGGATGACATGACTGACATCATTCATGAATGAAAGTGATGGATGGCTGATGCCATATGAAGAAGTCCCAAAAATATGAAGAGTCTTGAATAAAGAAAAATAAAGTCATGGTATTGAAAGGAGGAGTTATTCCAGCAGCTGGTTGTCCCATGATATCCACCTAAAGAGTTGTTGGAAGAAATTCCCTGGTCAAGAGGGAGCTTGGTAAAATCCCTGATAAAGAGGGAGCTTGGGTAAATTCCTTTTATAGGAATGGGTACATTCCTTCATTGGAATGGGCATATCCTCCCTAATTGAGAGGGAGAGATATACACACCATTCTTGTCTTCACTTGGGAAGATAGAATGGAGGATTGGGTAAGCATATGGCATCTGATACTCTTTGAGGATATGGTAGGGCATCTAAGATAAGAGTAGTCATAGAGGACCGATATTATTTGAGGAATGGGAATCCAAGATAAGAATAGTCCTGGTGGAACATACTTTGAGAGAACTTGGGTGGGGTATGTTCCAAGAGAGACAATGATGAGGGTCTCTATAAATCATTGGTCTCGCTAGAATTGTGCTTTGATCTTATGGAGAGATAGATATGTTAATCAAGGCATTGCTATGTGAAAATGTTGGATTATATGATGCTATACAGATGGGTTACCAATTCGACTCTTCTTATGAGAATTCTTCAGATTGAGAATATCCAAGTACCTTGTATGGATTATGAATACCTCCCTAGTTAAGAGGGAGTGCTGAAATATGTAACTAGGTTTGGTCTTCATATTGGAATATGCAATCGTGATTTTATGTATTTAATGAAAAGAGAAAAACATTTTTATTATTTGTATTCTTGAAGCATGGGTTTCATGCTCAAGGGAAATTTATTTTTAGGTCAAGCACCGATTGAGTGCTTCTAGGTTTGTCATAAAGTCAATTGAGTCATTGTCATGTATTGAAGACCTGTTTGGGCATGCTACATATTGTAAAGAAAAAAATATTTAGTCAAAATAGAGTCAAAAGACCCTCCAAGATCTTGTCATGGCACAAAGATCAAGTCGACCTACATGAAGGAACAAGTTGGCCTCAAGATAGCAATTAATACCCCTCACGAGCCTATAAATAAGAAGGAATTTGACCGCATTTGCACACTCACTCAAGAAAGCTCGATCTCCTCAATATAAACGCTAGAAAAGGATGAGGAAGAAGAAGAAGATCAAGATCAAAGTTTCAGGGCTTCTCTCTCTCTCTCTCTCTTTCATTAGGGTTTCTACAGTTTCCGGGCTAAACAAAATTATGAAGTTGCATTGAAGCTGCAAGGTCTGCAAGGTCAAAGCTGTGAAACTGTGAGGTCGAAGATGTGAAGCTACCTCTATATAGAAGTTGTGAAGTTGTTAGGTTGAAGCTGTTGAAGTTGCATCAAGGTCGAAGATGTGAAGTTTCTAGGTTGAAGTTGCTGAAGCTGCTAGGTCGAAATTGCAGAAATTGTTGCAGGGGTCAAAGTTGCTGGAGAAGTTGTTAGAAGGTCGAAGTTTGTTGCTAGAAGTTGTGTAAGGAAATCTCATCAAGAAGGAAGGATGACTTGGTCTTGGAGGGTCTTGGTCAAGGGTCATAGGTCTTGGAATTCGTTAATTGAAGTTCTATAAGAAGATAAGGATTCTGGGGTGGTTGGAGAGGTTTGGCCCTAGCTGATCGCCTATATCTCGTGTCCTATCATCTCATTGTTCTTTATGATTTGGTAGCTGTTTTACGATAGAGAACACGAATAATAATAAGAAAAGAAGAAGTTAATCAAGTAAAGTAAAAATACATAAAGAAGGAAGGAAATCTCATCAAGAAGGAAGGATGACTTGGTCTTGGAGGGTCTTGGTCAAGGGTCATAGGTCTTGGAATTCGTTAATTGAAGTTCTATAAGAAGATAAGGATTCTGGGGTGGGTTTTCCTCTCAGTTGGAGAGGTTTGGCCCTAGCTGATCGCCTATATCTCGTGTCCTATCGTCTCATTGTTCTTTATGATTTGGTAGCTGTTTTACGATAGAGAACACGAATAATAATAAGAAAATAAGAAGTTAATCAAGTAAAGTAAAAATACATAAAGAAGGAAGGAAATCTCATCAAGAAGGAAGGATGACTTGGTCTTGGAGGGTCTTGGTCAAGGGTCATAGGTCTTGGAATTCGTTAATTGAAGTTCTATAAGAAGATAAGGATTCTGGGGTGGGTTTTCCTCTCAGTTGGAGAGGTTTGGCCCTAGCTGATCGCCTATATCTCGTGTCCTATCGTCTCATTGTTCTTTATGATTTGGTAGCTGTTTTACGATAGAGAACACGAATAATAATAAGAAAAGAAGAAGTTAATCAAGTAAAGTAAAAATACATAAAAAAGCAGTTACCAAAGTAAGATAAATCACCTAAACTTGTTTTCCCCTAGATTTCTCAACAACCCAAACCCCTAGAATAATTATGTCTCTTTTTTTTCTCAAGGGTGAATAATCACACTCCCTCCCATTTCTCTTGCCACCCCTAAAATGTCCATATCATGTTTAACATTACTATATTGAGTTGTAGAATGTGATTTTTCAAACTGAAACCCATTATATGTGTTAAAAAAATAAAATGAATCATCTAATACAATTTGTTGTGGTATTATTTTCTACAACTAATTAAAATTGGTTGATATAGAGTTTGAGAAGAAGATAGAGAATACAAAATAGAAATGGAACACTTAAAATCACTTGAAAAAAAAAGTTAATATGTTTTCAAGGAGTTTTAGAAATATGCAAAATTGAGACTGGTTAAAGACTTACAAAAAATATGGAAAGTGTGATCTCTTGACAATTGATGTTGAGAGAAAGTTGTTAGCACATATAGTGTACCTCCTACAATAAGTTAACAAAAAAATCCAAATGGTCTAACTCAATCCAGGGTATTTATAGTGGAGTTTAATTTAATTTGGTGTGTAAAATATTAAAGTAGCTACATTTTGAAAAGACATACAACAACCCATCATTAATTATAATATTAATTTCCAATTCACTAACAAAATACAAATAACAAGATTATCACATGTAAAGTTGCACAATATTTGTCCATCGAACAATGCAAGAGAAAAGAACATAAAACTTTCATAACAGTACCAATATTTAGGCCTAGCAACATAAAAAATTGGATGGCAACCATTTGCGAGACTAGACTTTCAAATTTACACAAATTGATAATCTTGCATAGTAAGATGAATTTCTAGAGGTAGAGTGACTAGTTATATTTGCATGGGAATTGTTGTTGTTGTTGTTTTTTTGTTTTTTGTTTTATATTAATTTGTTTTAGTCGCATATTAATTTGAATTTCTAATTAGCTTGAGCTTTAAATTTGAGATCAAAATTAACTTTTTATGTGCTTAATTGCTGGCCAAATTATTTATCTATCTATGGAAGGAATTTATGTGCATAGTTAGACAATTAGACTCATCCAAAGTTGTAAACCCAATCTATTAGCCGATTCTCTATTTTTCTTGAGCATTTGGTCACAAATATAAAGAATAGAAACTTCCACAAGGTAGTTAACCATGTTCTTTTCATTTGAAGCAAATGAAGGACCAAGCTCTTGATAAATCAACTTCAAGACAATAAAAAATAAAGGATATATGATGAGGGGATAGGAGGTGAGGCAGAAGTGTATCAAGTAGGATGAACTAGAACAAAAATTAGAAAAAAAGTTTCCAATATAAGAATGAGAATCCATCTAGGTAATTTACTAGAAGCGAAATTGCCTCATCATTTTCAATGGTGCATTCTCGCAACAAGAATATTGGACTCTTTATGTAACAATGTCTAATAGCAATATTGTTTCTTGTTGTAGACATATATTCTCTCTATAATAGATAAAAACCATACAATGTTTCCATAAGAAGGACTAGATATTATTAGAAAGCCTTAAAAAATACCTAAATGGAAATATTTTTGTTGAAATCATGGTTCTTTTATCTAACTAAAATAACTCTCAAGAAAGAAATAAGTTCTCCAAACAAATGGGTCCATTCTATTAACCCTTACATCATGGACACTTGAGATATGTCATATGACCATTGAAGGATTGAATCATAAAAATATACATGATTTCATCAAAAGAGGTGATGCACTAGCAAATATAATGCAACTAAGGTAATATATTTGAGAACCAGAGAAAAAATGAAGAAATTATAACTATATTTACATGATCTAAAGGATGTATTAAACTAGAGTTAAAATGGTATTACAAGTTCTAACAGTTATAATTTAAATAACAATGGATTCACAAAGAAATTCCATAACCCTTGAGCTATAACATATGAGGAAAAGGTATAATCCTTCCTCTTGATTGTACTAGAAGCAATAATTGTAGTGAGACAATTATGCAAGACTTTTGAAATTTTAATGTAACACCCTCCTCCCACATCTACCCAAGCAACCGACCAATCGGGGTAAACATGCGATGAGAGGACACTATGATATGATTTGACCTCCTAAGTCACATTAAGGAAGTGTAACTAATGGAAACACACCATACAGACATCCAACATCATCAACATAACCCTCAGAAGACAAGTCAGCCACTCAGACAACCTGTCCCTGGGTCCTACTGTTGTTTTAAGTCTCTTGGACCATAGTCGCTCCCATGCTACGGGCAAGGGAGCAACTAGCAACCTAAAGTCGCTCTCACAGGCCTACCTTCCAATGACCGTGGACTAGAATTGTCAGTGCAATGCCAGTGACTTAGGGATTTGAGCCACTTTTTTAGGCCCAGAGCTGAGGTCACTGCCCATAACTGAATCATCTATTCAGATCAATAATTTAACTCGGAATTGAAAACATTAAAGAAAATACTTGTTCAAGGCCTTGACTGGACCCTTGCTAGCCATGACAGACATTTCGTCAAACATATCATCGACATGTAATTTACAGGTGTAAATAACAGAGTTAAGTGTAGGGATCTCATACTTATCTCAAAATCGCTATGAACCATTATTCCCTCATGCCATTTGCTGCATTATCATCTATTAGGTCATAGGCACATTGTCCATTCGCATACAAGTAACATAATAATGAGAGCCATACATAGTTGCTATCATAAAATGTGCATATAACCAACATAATAGGAAGAGAAATACAATAAACATATTAGCCATCAAATCCATAAATACATCAATACCTTTAACACATGAAAATCAAGGGAATGGATTTCTCATTAATGAATGTAATGAACCAACCGGAGATGGGACTACCACGTTCCACCTGACCATATAATGAATGAGCCAAGTCTCTCTTCAGCCATTCACCCTCGTGCCATATTCCAAGCATGAATGTGGGATATCATAGAAAAAATTAATCAAAACTCATCTAGGGATTCCATAGGCCATCCACCTCAACCCATCAAACAATGATTCCACCCCACAGCCAGGCATCACCAAAATCATCACCAGATCGGTCTCCATCCTAGCCATCCAGGGCTCCAGAGCGTTTGTTCCAACCAAGGCTTCAGGACTAGTAACTCAACCCACAACTGCCACCGGGCTCCAGAGTGTTTGTCCAACCAAGGTTCCAGGACTAGTAACGCAACCCACCAGGGAATCCATAGCATTTTTCAAACCAAGGCTCCAGGACTAGTAACTCAACCCAAGTTGTTACAGGGCTCTAGAGAATTTGTCCAACCAAGGCTCCAGGAACTAATAACTCAACCCAAGCTAAGAAAACATGAGAACCAACCAAAAACAAAGCAATGAAAATAAACCCACAATCACCATGGCTATCCAAGAAATGGAAAGGCTAGGCAATCCAATGTCAATCTAGGTAATCCTCCATGCAAATGACATATCATGACCAAGAATCCACATGCATATGCCATGCATGTCCAAACTAGTGAAGAAATCATACATGCAACTCGGTACCTGCAAGCAAATCTAATATAGCTATTGAAGTCGATGCCTTCTTATGCTTTCTCGCTCTTCCTTTGCATTCTTGCTCTAAGAATCCAAGTATGCCACAACCACCAAGAGTGCTCTAAGAAAACTCTAAGTATCCAAGAGTATGAGAGAGAGAGAGAGAATAATGAGAGAGAGCTCCAACACTGAACTGGAAAAAGGTTACCAACTAATCCTCAGAAGCCTTTTTATGAATGAGGCTTCTATTTTCTTCGTTTTCCATTATTTTCCTCCTCACATGCAACCTGTGACCTTTCACCTCGTTTTTCTTGTAATTTCCGTTATTTTCATTATTAAATGTGCCAAAATGCCTTTTAATGCCTTAGCCATTGCCTTTTCCAATTTCCTTAGCCATAAACAACCAAATGAACACCCCTTGGGATGTCTTTCCCAACATTCATCTTGGAATAAGTGTCCAAGTCATCCGTGGTTATTTTTTTTAACATTTATTACAAGGAATTTTCACCAGGGACGTGACAAAACCCTCCCCCTTGGGGGACACCATCCTCAATGTTCAACCATGCATATACCTCAACAACCTCCTAAAAGAAGACATACTGCTTATGGAGCTTTATAACACAACTCGATGTAGTATTTACAATGAAATATCTGCTCAAGACAAAACATCATGACAACATGACAACATACCGCATAGTGGAGCTTTATAACACAACTCGTTTTGGTATTTACAATGATCATCCTGGTGAGTGCCAACTCATATAACATCATAACATCATGATAACATAACAAGATGATAGCATAATAACATAACACCCATACTACATAGTGGAGCTTTATAACACAACTCGTTACAATATTTACATCCATACATGGGTGTACATGTAGCAACATCATCAAAACTATATATACCAAAACATATGCCAAATCATATACCAAACATATATCAAACATATACAAACATCATATCTAAGCATATATATCAAAACATAAAATAACATATATCAACCATTATAAAGCATATTTCAATCACCATAAAGCATATACTAAACCAACATAAGCAAATACTAAACCACCATAAGCATATACTAAGCCATCGTAAGCAAATATTAAACCACCATAAGCAATCACCAAACCACCATATCAAAGCTGCTTTGCCTCAACCAACAAACAAGGAAGGATACATAGCCTGTATCTGATCCACCATCTCCCATGTAGTTTCATCGGGCCCAAAGTGATTCCATTGCACTTTAACTTGCTCGATTGCTCGGTTCTGAAGTGTTGGGACAGGGTCCCCTAGGGTCAATTTTGGGGCTAAAAGCCCAAGTTTTGGGGCAGAAACCCAAGTTTTTATATGTAAAGTGTAAAGTCTCTGCAAATTATGGTCACGGAACACATAGAAGTAAAGTGTCATAAAGGGTTTCCACCCTTCTTGTATGAAAGTTGTGTCGACTTTAGAAGATCTACCCATTGTTCCCGGGCCATGGGATTGTATAAAAAGGAGAGCCTTAGAAGAGTCTAAGGTAGTTTTAGAAGAAGTGTAGTAATGATGATGAATGTAATGGGTCATTAGATAAAAGAGTAAAGAGTTTTAGAGTAGAAGGGAGGCTCTCCAACTATGTGCATAGAGGCCTAGGGTAGAAGTCCACAGTTGAGTGCATGGCCCCCTACAACTGAGTGCGCAGGGTAGTTAGAGTCTGTAAGAAGATCTGAAGTACTAATAAAGAAGATTACTTTGGAAATATCTGTGTTTGATCTATTTACTTCTATTATGAATAAATGTGGTTATGTTATGCTGAATAATGGTTTTATGATTTAATGCTATATTGATGCACGAATCTGTATGTTTTACATTGTTATCTGAACACAAGTAATAATATCTGTTTACGCGAAGAAAATATTAATGCATGTTGAAGTTATCAGATACTTAAGTCGATCTAGGTAAATACAGAAGTAAGTGTAATTACATAAGTGCGTAAGTGGTTGATTCACCTGGTTAGGGTCTGTGAACAACAGTCGTAGACCTTTGCGAAGGTTTAGAGGCTGATTAAGAGAAGTACATCGACAAGCTCTAAAAGGCTTATCGATCTGCGTGAGGCAAAATTAAGGCACAAAATGACATCACTACCATCTCTGGGTGCGAAAACTTGGTTCCAACATCCCCCCATACTACTTTGAGTGAGTCTTCAGTCCGCGCTCCGTGTATTGATGCCGAAAGGGCCAATAGTGTATGGATTTGTTTGGCTAACTTAACGTTGAACCTGGGTCAAGCCCCACTAAGCCAACAATGGTTCTATTGCCAGGACCAAGATCTGCATCAAGAGATGTGTGATGTCGCATCACTGGAATATGACTAAGAAATAAATCAAATATTGGTTGGATAGAAAAATCCATGAATTCGCAGCGCAAAAAAATAGAAATCTGCGATTGACAAAAGAATAGTGGTTGGATAGGTATCTGTACACAAATATACACGAAATTTTCTTCTGTTCCTTCCCAGTCAAATTATAGGAGTGGATTGCTAAATTTGCAGACAACCATGGAAGGTGGAGGCTTGACGGTTTGATAGTGTGGACCCCGGAGTTAGTACGGAGATTGGAAGCCTTTGAAGATAAGATCACATGCACTATCGATCATTGGATTGAATGTATCATAGGAGGATTTGTGACAGAGTTCGCGGTCGATACTTTAGTCAGTTACAGCAAAGCAGAGTGCCACTTCTTTAAGGGATCACGAGGTAAGTATTTAAGGTCTTTTAATACTTTGATTAAAATTCTCTTGTGTGAAAAGAGGGTTATGCAATTACCTTGATGTTTGGAGCTATGCGAAGTGGAAAGTTATTCAGGGATAGAAAAGGAACAGGACCTGAATATAGCCCATTGATTGAGCCTCCTTTGAGTGACGACGAAGAAGCAACATAGGTTTCTCCACAGAGCGTTGTCCAGTTAATAAGGCGAGGGTTCCCGCGAATACCACATCCACCCACACCACCTCCATATTCACCTCCACCGCATACACCTTCGCTCACACCACCACCACCTCCACCACCATTCAATATGGCGAATTCAGTAAAATTTCCCGTTTTCAAGTGTTTGGGAAATGAGGACCCAGACCAGTTTTGGTTCATTGCGAAGGCTGTATGGGAAGCTCAGGGTATAATGGATGATTAGATGAAGAAAACAATGTTGGTCACTTCTTTATAGGAATGCACGCTGACGTGGTACATTAAGTACTGCACTGATAACCTGATGGCCTCATTAACAGATATTCAAACCACACTGAATAAGGAATTCACTAGGCCTAAGTCTGAAGCACAATCAATTGTGGGATTCAAGGATATCATGATGAAGCTTGGGGAGAGACCATGGGACCTAGATCAGAAATTGAAGTGCATGATCCAAGAAGCTAACATGAATCTTACGTATGGGCAACATCGCAAATGGTTTGTGGCTTGGCTCTTGCCTCATCTGAGGGTTGCTTTATCACAACAAAAGATTTGGATCCAGATAGAAGCCTTGGAGATTGTGATGAGATTGCATTAGAAACAAATGCAAGATGCTAATTGGGGAGTTCAAAAGATTCACGCGTAGTTGCAGAACCTTTGCCTAGAGTTTCAAAGTCTAAAGAAGGATAGAGTAGTTCGGCCAGAGGTGCGTGAAGAAGTTTGGTGCCTGAAATGGAAAAGTCAGGGGCAAGACAAAGATCACTATCCAATCTTCAGAATTATGTTGCGGTAGGAGGGCCGATGCCTTTGAGACCAGAAGTGCAAGCAGGGCTAAGTACAAGTCCTGCATTATGGTGTGCTATCTGTCAGGTAGCTGGAAAACATGTGACAGACAACTACCACCTATTGCAGAAATTTGTACAGACACCGCAACAACTCTTCTGCAACTTCTATCAATCGGTGGGTCATGATGAGCGTAACTGCCGTAGCTATGAACTAATGATGGATAGAACACTCACATATAGAGTGCAGGTACAAACTCGGCCTCCGGATCAAGGAGCTGGGGGAGCACGAGGAGGATATCAAGGGTGTGAACGAGGCCGAGGTGGGGTAAGACCTAGTAGAGGTTGAGGACAGGTGATTTGCTACAAATGTGGGGGACCAGGACACTACATGTGAGAATGCACGAACCTAACGTGTATGTCATGCCGATATTGTACTCAGTTTGACCACGCGACAAAAGACTGCTCTGTATTACTAGCTAAGATATGTGAAAAAGGGGTACAACCTCAGTAGCCTTCCCAGAACCTGTAGATGATGAGGGCTGAACCCCGTGAGGAGGATCCTAATGTGAACATCATGCTGCAAAGTGGAATGACGACTGGTGAAGGTAAGGGGAAGAGGCCTGAAGAGGGTGAATGGGTCTGCAAAGCTCCAGAAAAGGATGTTGGCCTTGATTTGGAGCGCGCAAAGGAAACCTTCATGGAAGCAAAGAAAATCTTCACTGAGGCTTCTACCTGAGGAAGTCAGGGTAAGCAGCCTGAAGAAATGGACCCGTCCATGCTTACTACCTTTTTGGAGACCTGTATGAAGCTGCTACGCGATAGCAAGGCCGTAAAGGGATTTTAGGAGTTGATCAATAAATGTGCTGGTAATACACCTGAGGGAGCACGCGTGGTTAGGAAAATTGGTAAGCATAAGGGAAGAACAGGGTGTGAGATGAGGCTCACCGCGCAAATAGGAGAATATCAAATGGACCAAGTTATTCTAGAACTAGGATCCAACACAAATGTTTTTCCTAAAAAAATGTGAGAGAGAATGGGGAGACTTGCCCTTCAGTGCACTCCTATTCAATTGTGGATGGCGAATCAACAAAAGATTATCCCCATGGGAAGATTATAGGGAGTGACAACCAATATTGAAGGTGTGAGCGCGTTGGCGGATTTTGAAGTGATAGAGATTGTGGATGACAACAATCCCTACCCTGCGCTCCTTGGGATTGACTGGGCTATCAACATGAATGTGGTTATCAATTTGAAGAAGTGGATGATGTCATTTGAAAGAAAATCGCTTTGTGTAGTAGTACCATTGGACCCTATAGAAGGACCGCGCTACACTGAACTAGTCCGTGATTACAAAAGCGACGATGATTTGGACCAGATTTATAAGATAATGACACGAGATAAAGATTGGGTGAATTTGACGGCTGATGGACGTATTGCATGGGACTGCGAAAGCTCCTGCACATCAAATATCCCTGCCCTTTCGTCTTAGTGTTTCTTCCCCCTCCCCCCCCCCCCTTTAATCTTTTGCTCTTTCGTCGTTCCCCGTGGTGCCTTCCTTTCTTCCTTTTCCTCCTTGATCTGTGGTTTTCTATTGGATTTTTTCCAGTCCGTCGCCTTCTTTGTTTCTATATCGCTCTTCCCGTTGGATTTTTTTTTTTCCTAATTGATATTAGTAAATATAATCTTATCTAATATATATATATATATATATATATATATATATATATATATATATATATATATATTAGTATTTATTTATATATTGATGTTTTATTATTACTATTATTATTCCTCTCTTTTTTTTATATATTTATATATATATATATGTTACATTTTTTTTTTAATAAATAATTTACAAGTAAATTACCTTTTTATACCAACCATTGAAATTATGTTATTTATTTATATATTTTTATGAACATCCTATATATATATATATATATATATATATATATATTAATAATTTAATAAACAAATAAATTAACTTTTTAAACTAACCATCATAAGTATGGTATTTTTTTTATTAATCCTAATTTTCTCTTAACAACCTAATATTATTATTTTAATATATATATATATATATATATATATATATATATATATATATAATTAATAATTTAAATAAATAAATGAATTATTTAAAAAAAAACTAACCATTAATTTGTTTTATTTATTTGTACCTAATTTAACTTAGTTCCATAAATAAAATAATAATAATAATAATAATAATTAATAAATAATAATTAATGAATAATTTAATAAACAAATAAATTAACTTTTTATACTAACCTGGTATTTATTTATATAATTTCATTAATCCTAACCTTTTCTTATCAACCGAATATTATTATTTTAATTAAAAATATATATATATATATATAATTAAGTAATAATTTAAAGAAATAAATGAATTAAAAAAAAAAAACTAACCATTAGTTTATTTTATTTATTTTTACCTAATTTAACTTGGTTCCATAAATAAAATAATAAAAAAAAAAATAATAATATTAAATTAATAAATGAAAATTTGACTTGGGTCCTAGAGTAAAAAATTAGCCGTTAATCTTTTGTAGCCGTTGGAGTCTCTGCTTAGACTATTTAACATGCTAGACTGGATCTGTTTCTTCAACTTGTCCTGACGATGAACCACACTAGTTGGTTCGAAACGCGTCGACAAAGGTCTTTCTATATGTGATTTATGCCGAAATTCTTCTTATAACGAAGAATTGGAACACTGGAAAAATAGATTGCACGAAGTATCTACGCTACGATGTAACATGATGACAAAATCACTGCGCTGTGTATTGTCGAAGGTAAGAAGTCTACCTTATTATGATGGTTTAGCTGATGTTGATAATTTTTTGGATGCATTTGAAAGGGAAGTGCCAGAGAAGCATCGCGTCCAAGCCTTGGACTTGGCGCTACCCGCTACACTTACAGGATGGTGGGGTACGCATAAAGACAACTTCGATGGATGGTGCGAATATAGAAGAATGATGAGGGTGCGGTTTGGTCACCCAAAGGTACAATTGACAAAGAGATCCGATGGAAGGAGTGATTTGCACGATCACTTAGCCAAATGGACCGATGCTAATGGAGCAGAACCACAACTAGATTGGGTGCATCTATTCTGTCACACCTTGGATGTAATACCTATGAATTGGTACTTGAAGATAGAGCTCTGCCATGGCACGGATGAATGGGATATTTTGAGACAGGGATTCTTGATGACATTCAGCTTTGAAGATGGATTTGAGTGCATTGATGAAGTGTTGTAGGAGGTCAAAGCAGCGATCTTCAAAATACCACAGGATCCCTTGGATTTAATTCAACCAGATTGGAACACCTAGCTGCGCCACACGCTAGAGTGTTACAATGTGACCACTGAAGAGGGAGACGAGGATCCGAGGAACATTAATATCCCGAAAACAGAAGGACACTGTGAAGTTGACAGGCCACAGATAGAAAATTTAGATATCACCGCGCCATTGAAAACGAGACAAGTGAACATTGGGACAAAGGCGAAGCCAAAGTTTGCGAAGATAGGGGACTACTGGGATGATGCTATGGTGGATAAGGTCACTGAGTTTCTCTATGAATACCAGGGCTTTTTCCCTTCAAAGTTTTCAGACCTAAAAGGGATAATCGGCGATTTAGGAGAAATGAGGATAACATTGAAACCGGGCGTGAAGCCTGTGAAGCAAAGGCCATATCGCCTCAATTCTAGGTACAAAGAAAGGCTCTGCTTAGAGTTAGATAAAATGCTTGCAACATATATTATTGAATTAGTAGAAGAATCTGATTGGGTGAGCCCAATAGTAGTTTAGTAAAAGAAGCATAAGGATGAAATAAGGATATGCGTAGATCTTAGGAAGATGAATGATGCATGCATGCATGATCCTTTTCCGACTTTGTTCACCGATGAAGTGTTGGATAAGGTAGGAGGACAGGAAGAATATTTGTTCATTGATGGGTTCTTAGGGCACCATCAGATCCAGATTGCGCTGGAAGATAGAAGTAAAATGACCTTCGCAACTGAGTGGGGATGCTTTCAGTATACTATAATGCCTTTTGGATTGAAGAACATGCCAACGATCTTTTCGCGTGTAGTCACCGCGGCATTCAAGGACTTCATTCACAAGTTTCTAGAGGTATATTTTGACGATTGGACAATGTTTGGGTTGGTGAAGCACCATGTAGCTAGACTACGCTTGATGCTGGATACATCCTAGAGGTATCAGATCACGCTCAATTTGAAGAAAAGTTTGTTTTGTGTTCCTTTCAGAATCTTGTTGGGCCATGTGGTATGCAAACAAGGATTAATAGTGGACCCAACTAAGATAACAGTTAAAATTAATTTGAGGGCAACAAGAAGTGTGAAACAGCTACGCACAATTCTGGGGCATACGAGATACTATAGAAAGTTCATAAAGAGTTATGCCTAGATTACCATGCCAATGGAGAAGCTGCTAAAGAAGGATGCTACATTCTGTTGGAATAAAGAATGTCAACAGAGCTTGGATGTGTTAAAGGAAAAGATGGTTACCACGTCGATCCTAGTCTTTCCAGATTGGAAGAAGGAATTTCATGTGCATGTGGATGTGTCATGTATTACACTCGAAGTAGTACTGACATAGCCCGGTGAGGGAGAGTTGGATCACCCTATAGCATTCGCAAGTAGGAAGTTGTATAAAGCTGAGAAGAACTATTCAATGACAAAGTGCGAAGGTTTGGCTATGGTGTACATGCTCTAGAAGTTCAAACACTACTTGCTAGGCAGACAATTTAAGATGTATACAGACCATTCTGCATTGAAAGACCTAGTTAACAAGACTGTGTTAGGGGGGAAGATATGCAGATGGCTGCTGCTATTTCAGGAATATGATTTCGAAGTCATTGTGAAGCCAAGATAATTGAAAGAAGGACCACATCATCAGTCGCGCATTGAAACAGGAGAGGAGCCTACTAATTTGGAGGAAGGACTGCCTAACACGCATCTCTTTGCAGTGTGTGTAGATGACAATCACTTTGCAAATATCATACACTTCCTGACGATGGGAATGATTCCAGAAGGGTATACTAGTCAACAAAAGAAGGAGCCGGTGGTGCACGCGACAGATTTTTTTGTCATTGTAGGACATTTATATAAAATGGGCTCCGATGAAATTCTGCGACGTTGTGTGCCTGAGTTTGAACGGAACAAAATCCTCCCTAAAGCTCATAGAGGAGTTGCGGGAGGGAATTATGCATGAAAAGCAACAGTGCAAAAGATTTTACGTGCTGGGTTGTGGTGGACGACACTGCATAAGGATTCCAAAGCTTATTGTAGGGCATGCAATGCATGCCAAAGAAATGGCAAGCCATTGTGGAGGAATGAGTTGCCTCTGAATCCACAAATGTCGCTACAACCATTTGAGAAATGTGCGATTAATTTTGTAGGCAAAATTCAGCCTCCAGGAAACAAGACGGGTGCGCGGTATATCATCACCGCGACGGAGTATTTGACCAGATGGGTGGAGGCACAACCTATGAAGGACTGTACATGGGAAACAACATCAAATTTCCTCTTTGAGTATGTGCTGACTAGGTTCAGTTGCCCGAAGATTTTGATGAGCGATCACGGTACGCATTTCCTTAATGAGATGAGCAATGCGCTGATAGAGGAATTCCATTTTTATCATTAGAATAGTATGCCATATCACCTGCAGGCTAATGGAACATTTGAAGCATTTAATAAGATATTGGAAAATGTGTTGATGAAGGTTTGCAATGAACAAAGGAATGATTGGGATGTTCACATACCCGCGGTGCTATGGGCTTACAAAACTACTTGTAAGAAGCTGACTGGATAGGCACCCTTGAGGCTGGTCTATGGCACAGAAGCTGTGATTCCAATGGAGTATATTGTACCTAGTATACACATAGAAACGTTCACAAGAATGGCGGATTGCGAAGCCCCAGAAGAGAGGCTCATGCAACTGACAGAGCTTGAAGAAGATAGATTTTTGGCTAGATTCCATCAGCGAGTTTAGAAGGAGCACGAAAAGGCATGACAGGATCGACACATCAAACTGCGTACCTTCAAGGGAAACAATTTGGTTTTATTATATGACAGCAAGTTTGATAAATTTCCAGGAAAATTTCAGATGCATTGACTCGGGCCATATGTCATCAAAGAGATTATTGATGGTGGAGTAGTTCAACTAGTGAAATTGAATGGAGATCCATTTCACGGAAAGGTAAATGGTAGCCAATTGAAGCCATACACCAGGGATCCAACCAGATGACTATATGATGGAAGCACAATCTTAGCGCTCCAGGCAGTTGAAAGGAGGCGTAGGACTATAAAATAGACTGCCTGGGTTGTAGAGCTAGCGACTGGGGGACTGCGCGGGATGGAAGAATGTCATAACATCAGCAGAAGAGTAACGGAAGCTACACTATAGAAGGAAAGACCGTGCAGGGAAACCAAAAAGTGACCGTTACTGTCACTGCTCATTATTTGGCAGTGAGAAAATAGCTAAGAGGAGCGGGGAGGGGGGGGGGGGGGGCGCACACATTTAAGGTTGAAATTAAGAACAAGATCTTTGAAAATCTAACGCCAATCTATAATTTATGAGTGGATTTTTGGGGGAACGGTCATATTTGAATTTGAATTTGCCTATAAATTACAGATGGCCACCCAACGAAAAACACTTTGCATTTGGAGAGTTTATGTGTCGTGTTATCGGTTGCACATGAATCCTGCGATTTTTGAGGATTTGGTGGCTAGTTCAGTGTTTGACCAGTTACCTAAGGAAACCTAGGAGCTCCTCAATAGCCTCATGTCAACGCCTATGGAAACTGCAAGTGCTGGAGGATCTATGTCCTTTGAGGGAGCTTCCCCTGAGGTTGTAAGTGTGGAAGTTCCCGTAGCGGTGCCAAAATCACCGAGGTCACCTAGGTCGAAGCCTATGCTGGCAGGAGAAACTTCCAAGACGAAGAAGGATAAAAAGAAGGTGACACAACCAATGCGTGAGTTGCCAAGGAAGCATTAGAGAAAAGAGAAGCCCATCGCACAGGAGAAAGGCAAGGTGGTAAAGCTAGAGGCTGACGAGGGTGTAGAGGAAATTGATATGGGCGTAGAGGACATTGATATTGAGGGAGTAGACCCTATCTCAAAGCTGCCATAATACATCCCTTCGTGTCAGGGCAAGGTAAAGGTCCCAAAGGACCCTGATGAAGGAAATTTTCTCCTTAACACACCCCTGCTGCCAGAAAACATAACATTTGAGCACACGTCCCACATATGAAATTAGAGGATTGGGACTTGGGGGACACTGAGCGGTTCCCCCACCTGGCTACTAATAATTTCATGCAAAAAGTATTCTACAAGGACTTGGTTGTCAACACACTGGAGCTAGTGAAGTGGATTCGTGGGGTGGAAAGCAAAGGGTTGTTGAATCTGCTATGGGTGCGGCATTGCCACCATGCACCCATAAATTTGATTGTTATCAAACAAGTTTTGTGCCTGGTGCATGATAGGTGCCTGTGGTTGGAGGATTTGATCCCTATAACTGATATGCTAATCCATAGGATCACCCAACTACCCCATTCAAGGTTGAATCTGGCCAAGGCATTTGGTGGAAAGATGGGCGAGTGCGACCTCGTCGAAAGGATGAAGGAAAAGTTTAAGCTTGTCAAGAAGTTGCGTGGATATTCAAATTCGAGTATTATAGACCCCACGGTGAAGGTGGCCACCTAGATCTTGGCTGGGAAGGTAATGAGGAAGTGTCATGCAGATGAGGTGTCGGCATTAGTTGTTTCATTAGCGGCCTAGTGCGTAGAGGGAGTACAATTCAACTGGGCGTGCTACCTATGTAGCGATTTCCTTGCGATCTGTTGAGAGGAACAGGACCACAACAAAACATTGCACTACTCATGGTTATTGTTTTCAATTGTGTTTTTTGCGTGGGCATTGTGGAGGATAGCCAGTTTCCTCTGATTATGAAAGATTTTTTAGAAGCAGCAAAGTTTTCTTCGCTATGGGTCACGAAGGACACTGGGCGGGTTTGGGAGAGCAAGGTGTTTTAGGTATTCATGGAGATGAGCATTAATATGGCCATTAACCGAAAGCCATGGTTGTCACCAACCGTCTTCGAGCAGCTATCTGGGTATGCAGAGTTCAAAGTGGACTTCCACTGTATCTCCATCCAGGCACGCAAGGACCCAAAACATAAGTGGTCTGATCTGCCATACCTTGTGACGGATGATGTCGTAGTGGTGGTCATCGATCGTTGACCAGCCAAGTGGCGCACAACATCAGATTTGTCTACCGGATCTAGTAAATCTGTGGGAAAGCAAAAGAAGGAAGAGGCCCAGTCGAAGATTCAGCAGTTGGCTAAAAAGCAGAAGAAGGAGGTTGACGAAAAATCCAGAGCAAAAGCGGAGCATGCCATAAAGGAATGGCAGGAAGAGCGTGAGTCCGACAGAAGTCATAAATCCCCTTCACCACATACAGAAGATGAAGAGCGATCAGATCAGGGTGGTGAAAATCTGGAAAGCACTCCCTTCCGGGTGAAGTGGAATTAGGAGAAAGAGAAGCAAGGGCCGCACAAAAAGACCAAAGCCATTAAGTCGTCCCTAGACCCGATCACCTTGATAGAGGGAAACTTAGATGACATTGGGGATAAGATAAGGGATGTGACAGTGGAACTTCTGTAGCAGAAGAAAGCTTTTGTCACCATACAGATGGGTCTGCATGAGCTACAGATCCAAACTACTCAACTGCAGGTAGGGGTAGGGCAGAGCAGCGCAACATCGACTAGTTTAGTGTCGGGAACGACTGAAGCTGCAGAGATGGTTCGCTCTTTGCATCCTCAGGGCGTTGAATTGCCTAATGGAGCCCTAAGCGTGGAGATAGATGCTGACAAGGCTGCTTTAAGGAATACTGGTCTCAACTTAGCCATGCTCCCAAGTGAATTCCTTCACACGCTGCAAGTAGGTGTGATCACAAAACTTAGGGCCCGAGAGAAATGCGTGCTAAGAATGATTAGCGAGTAGAAGGTTAACAATGAACAGGTGTTCGTTGAGAAAAAAACAATGATAGATACCTAGAAAATGGTTTAGGAGAAGAATGAGTGAACCGTAGTAGTAGTAGCAGAAGCCTGCAGAACCGTTCCGGAATTGCACATCTCAAAAGAGGCACCGTTGGGAGCCAAGATTTAGAAGTTGGCTGCGGGTGTGCACGGTGATCGAAATGAGATGGCCAAGGTTACTTTTAAGCTAAACCTCAAGATTACAGAGCTCAAGTTGAGGGCACAACCTTCAACTCTGCCAAGGTGAGAGAACATCGTGAAGCAGCTGTCAAGAAAGCATTCGTTGTAGTAGATGCCACGGTGGTAGAATGCACCACGCTCTTCAAGCAATTGATGGAGGTTCTCACGAGTTTGCAGAAAGATCCCAACCTGTAGAGGTTGAATACTGAGGCAAGTGAATTACAACAATAGTATGACGAAGCCAGAGCAACCTCATCCAGCCAAGGCACCAATCTGGCCTTGAGGACTACCTCTTTTAGTTATGTTTATTCCACCTGTTCTTTCAGTTCCTTTGCCTCCTGCAACTTGGCCAATCTCTGTGTGATGGTGACGGTGCACACCGTCGCCATCACACAGAGATTGGCCAAGCTGCAGGAGGCAAAGGAATTGAAAGAACACGTGGAAGGAACATAATGAAAAGAGGCAGTCCTCAAGGCCAAATTTGGGCATTGGCTGGATGAGGCTTATGTTCTCTTCGCCACCAACGGGGAGAAGTTGGATAACCTGTAGACAACACAATAGAATATCCAAGCAGATAGCGCAGGACTAGCAATGGAGAAGATGGTGGAGCAGGTCAGGGAGGTGACTACGCAGTGTACAACTGAAGTTGCAGTGGTGCAAGTAGACTTGGGAGGTCTTCGCAGTAAGATCTCCATGCTAGCAGAGTGACTCAGGGCCGAGTCACGATATTTGTGTTGGGGGATTTTTGGGACAGGGTCCCGTAGGGAAACTTTTGGGGCTAAAATCCCAAGTTTTGGGGCAGAAAGCCCAAGTTTTTGTATGTAAAGTGTAAAGTCTTCGGAATTTATGGTTGCGGAGTGCGTAGATGTAAAGTGTCATAAATGGTTTCTGTCCTTATTGTATGAAAGTTGCGTCGATTTTGTAGAAATTTCTTTATAGATCAACTGGCTATGATACCATGTAGAAATTCTGCAAATTCTCTACAAATCTCATTCTGAGACCTATGTAGAAAATTTGATTGTAGATTAACCCAGTAATGCAATATACCAAAGAAAAATACTATAATCTACTTCTACTATCAATTTGATTTGCAGAAGCTTAAATATTGAGCAAGATTGAGATGAACACATATAACCATAAGAAGAAGAATCAATGCACATGAAGCACATAAAATACTCATGGGAAAGCCTCAACTAAAAGCCCCACTATCTGTATTATCGTACAAGGTGGAAATACATTACACAGGCAATCAAAGCTTCTCACAAGCCTTCCTCTCTACCCTCTAAACTCCTATTTCCTTGCGCAGTTCCTTTGGATGATCTCCTTCACCCAGTGGAAGACTACTCTCACACACTGCTCTAACACAATGTCAGAACTGCGCAATCCTCAAGGAACCTTTCTTGACTGCATGCATGAGTTTCCTTTATAGGAAAACACATGCAACTAATAGTACACTGTCCTTGTCTTTAATCTCAACTGGGTCTTTCTCAGAGTAGACATGCACACGTTTTTGATGAGGGAATCTTCAGTTATCTGAAGTACACTGGTTAAGTGCATGCATGCATCAACTGACTAATAACTCACAATTAATTCCTCAAACAGTTTGGAACTAATTTAACTGGACTTAACTCAGTAAACTGAGCTAACTAATTACAACTCAAATATAACTCAATCTTATCTCCTTAATTAAGGGATAATCTCCTTAATTTAAGGGATACCTCTTGCATGACTTCAGAAAGACTTCTCACTTGACTTTCTCCAACTAATTAATCCATAATGAATTAATTAATTATTTCCAAGCAGCTGGTGAGACTAAATTCGATTTTAATTCACAATTTTAATTCAAGGACAAATTAAAATTGGAATATTATGGATTCTATTTTTATCATTTCTTGTTGCTATTTTCAACACTCCCTCTCAACAAGAAAGGAATTCAACTCAATCCCGATCGTGAATCTTTGGAATGTTATGCATGCAACACTTCTCTCTAGTGTTGTTGCTCTAGCAACTCCAGAAACAAAAAAACATCCAACCTGAATTAGTATGATGCATCTGTCATCGAAGTATCTAACTGCTATTGCCTCTGTCAACTGAAAACTTTGCGCTTCTGCTGACTCTGCCTTTCTGCATTGTTATCAATCCTTCTCTACACTCTTTAGCATCTGACTGCTCTAGCCTTTGTCACTTTGATCTTTGACTGCATCAATCCCACTGATTCCTCCAGCTACTATATACTTTGGGCTCTCGTAGCAAGGTATGATCCATGAGATAAAACCTCTCAATGGACCCTGCCCAATTTTAGCCTTCTTGAGACTATCACTTCACATTGCCCCACCTCACACCTGGAGGTATGGTTGCATGTGATCCCTCTACCCACTTCTCCAATTGTGGCTCCTCCACAATTGTCTGAGACTTCTTCTGGGGCTACATGTTGAGAGGTAATTTACTCTCCCTCTCAACCACCAAGTCTCTAACATTTGCCTTGCTCCTTAAGGCTTTGCATGCATCTTGAACCTCAAGAGCATACAGGTTCTTGACTCGTGAATCAATCTGTTTCACCTGTCTTGTGGTGATGTGTCTAGGGAATGCCTTTCCTTTACTGAAGACAACATCGTAGCCTTTTTCCTCCAACATCGTGACTGATACCAAGTTCTTCTTCAGTCCAGGCACATACTTCACATCTGATAAGGTGATAGGAGCTCCATGCTCCCTCTGAAAAGCAACCGTGCCCATTCCTGAAACAGTATACCTTTTGTCATCACCCATCTCTATGCGCATCTTGAGGTATTTCTCCTCCAAGGCACTGAATAAACTTTGATCGCCGGTCATGTGGAATGAGGTTCCACTGTCAAGATACAAAACACAACCCATCATCGATGACACCATGCATGTGATGAGGTTAAATTCCATTTCGAACTGAGAGGCTAATGCCTCACCTTCCGATCCTTCCGAGGATCCCTTCTTGGACTTCTTCGATGGGCAATTAGTCACATAATTTACCATCTCATGACAATAAAAGCATCTCACTTTAGACTTGTCACCCTTCTTCCCTCCATGAGAAGAATTCGATTTGGAATGGGAATCCTTCCCCTTCCCTTTCCTTGCCTTACTCACTAAGGCCAAATTTTCTTCATCATCATCCTTGGATGAAGAACCATCTCAAGTGCTCCTCCTGATCTCCTCCTGCATGAGATCCGACCACAGTTGTTCCCAATCCGGAAATTTCTCCCTTCCATTCATAGAGTCCTGGTAACTATTCCAGCTCTTTGGAAGGCCAAGGAGAGCAAGGCTCACCATATCATCATTGGCAGCAGTTATTCCCACACTGCTAAGCTCATCTCTGCAAGTGGCAAGCTTGTTTAGATATGTGGAAATAGTATTTCCATTCTCCATCTTGATTCTTTGAATCTTATCCTTGAGCGCCAATTTCCTCTGGTTGCTACTGTTATGGTAGAGGTCCTTAAATGTCTTCCACATTGAAAATGGAGTATCCTTCCCATGGAGACTCGAGACAATATGGTCTCAAACTCCCTCAAGGATGATCTGTCTTGCCTTCGCCACACACTTCTTCCACTCATTCAATTCTGGTGCATTAGTTGAAGCTGGCTTTGGGATTTCTTGATCAATGAAATCCTTCAAGCCATTGTCTTCTAATACAACCTCCATGTGATCTTTCCATGCTATGTAATTCTAGCTACATTCCAAGGCATACTTGAGTCTCAAGCCATAGAACGCCATTGGCCAACCTTGAAGTATGATAAGAATTTGATTTGCACCTGCAGCCCTGAACTTCAAACTTCGAATTCTCTTCTCACTATATTGTTCACAGCTCCGATAAACTAGGCTCTGATACCATGTAGAAGTTTCTCTATAGATCAGCTGGATCTAATACCATGTAGAAATTCTACAAATTCTCTACAAATCTCGCTCTGAGACCTATGTAGAAAATCTAACTGTAGATTAACCCGATAATGCAATATACCAAAGAAAAATGCTATAATGTACTACTATCAATTTTCTTTGCGGAAGCTTAAAGATTGTGCAAGATCGAGCTGAACACATATAACCACAAGAAGAAGAATAAATGCACATGAAGCACAGAAAATACTCAGGGGAAAGCCTTAGCTAAAAACCCCACCATCTGTATTATCATACAAGGTGGAAATACATCAGAATTATACAAAGCCTTAACTCTCACGGTTAGGCAGCTCTCAGTACAATCCTCCTGGATGCTCACAGGTAATCAAAGCTTCTTACAAGCCTTCCTCTCTGCCATCCAAGCTCCTATTTCCTTGTGCAGTTCCTTTGGGATGATCTCCTTCACCTAGTGGAACACTGCTCTAACACACTGTCAGAACTGCGCAATCCTCAAGGAACCTTTCTTGACTGCATGCATGAGTTTCCTTTATAGGAAAGCACATGCAACTGATAGTACACTGTCCTTGTCTTTAATCTCAACTGGGTCTTTCTCAGAGTAGACATGCATGAGTTTTTGATGAGGGAATCTTCAGTTATCTAGAGTACACTGGTTGAGTGCATGCATGCATCAACTGACTGATAACTCACAATTAGTTCCTCAAACAGTTTGGAACTAACTTAACTGGACTTAACTCAGCAAACTGAGCTAACTAATTACAACTCAAATATAACTCAATATTATCTCCTTAATTAAGGGATAATCTCCTTAATTTAAGGGATAACTCTTGCATGACTTCAGAAAGACTTCTAACTTGAATTTCTCCAACTAATTAATCCATAGTGAATTAATTAATTATTTCCAAGCAGTTGGTGAGACTAAATTTTATTTTAATTCACAATTTTAATTCAAGGACAAATTAAAATTGGAATATTCTAGATTCTATTTTTATCATTTCTTATTGCTAATTTCAACACGCTGTAGAAGATCTACCCATGGTCCGCAGACCATGGGATTGTATAAAAAGGAGAGTCTTAGAGGAGTCTACGGTAGTTTAAAAAGAAGTAGTATTAATGATGATGAATGTAATGGGTCATTAGCGAAAAGAGCGAAGAGTTTTAGAGTAGAAGAGAGGCTCTGCAGCTGTGTGCGCAAAGGCCTAGGGTAGAAGTCCGTAACTAAGTGCACGAACCCCTGCAGCTGAGTGCGCAGGGTAGTTAGAGTCTGTAAGAAGATCCATAGTACTAATAAACAAGATTACTCTGGAAATATCCGTGTTTGATCTATTTACTTCTGTTATGAATAAATGCGGTTATGTTATGCTGAATAATGGGTTTATGATTTAATGCTATTTTGATGCATGAATCTGTATGTTTTACATTGTTATCTGAATGAAAGTAATAATATCTATTTATGCGAAGAAAATATTAATGCATGTTGAAGTTATCAAATAATTAAGCTGATCTGGGTAAAAACGTAAGTAAGAGCAATTACAAAAGCATGTAAGTGGTTGATTCACCTAGTTAGGGTCCACAAACAACAGTCGTAGACCTTCGCCAAGGTCTAGATGCCGATTAAGAGAAGTATCTCGACAAGCTCTAAAAGGCTCATCGATCTGTGTGAGGGCAGAATTAAGGCACAAAAATACATCACTACCATCTCTAGGTGTGGAAACTTGGTTCCAGCATCCCCCCATACTGCTTCAGGTGAGACTTCTCTTTGCGCTTCGTGGATTGATGTTGAAAGGGCCAGTAGTGTAGGGATTTGTTTGGCTAACTTAATGTTGAACCTCGGTCAGGACCCACTAAGACAACACGAAGCATGAGCACCTTTTTCTGCAATATATACTGAGAATTCGACTGGAATTCTCCATCTAGTTCCACTTGCAATACATACCAGTCAATTACATGATCAACATCCTTAACATACTTCTTAAGAAAAGATACATGGAAAACATCATGGACATTCAGTATCTGAGATAGTGCAAGTTGATAGGCTACTGGCCCAATTCTCTCAATGATATTGAAGGGTCTACAAAACCATGGTGCGAACTTGGCACATGATCCAGTCCATATGGATATATTCTTCGGTTTGATGTGCAAGTACGCATGTTCACCAACCTGGAACTCCTTAAACAACCTGTTCCTATCAACATAACTCTTCTACCTATCCTGTGTTTCCTTAAGATTTTTCTTGATCACCTGCATTTCCTGTTCCATGTCTGCCAACATATTTGGTCCAATCAATACTCTGCTAACCAGATCACTCCAACTGATGGGAGTGTTACAACTCCACCCATATAATGCCTCAAAAGGACTCATCCTCAGTGACTCCTAGTAACTGTTGTTGTATGAAGACTCGACCAAAGGGAGATACTCTTACCACTTCCTTTGCTGATGCATCACATACATCCTCAACATATCCCCTAATATCCTGATGACGCTCTCTGTTTGTCCATATGTCTGCAAATGATAAGCTGTACTGAAGGCCAACTTGGTGCCCAGACCTACAATTAACTCCTTCCAAAACTTGGAAGTGAAGTTCACATCCTTGTTTGATATAAGCTTATTTGGAACACCATGAAGTCTAACCATGTCTCAGATGAATACTTGTGCCACATCACTAGTTGAGAATTTAGACTTTACGAGGACAAAGTGTGCGACCTTTGTTAACATCTCCACAATGACCATGATGGAATCATGTTGTTTCACTGTCTTCGGTAACCCTGTAATGAAATCCATGGAAATGACCTCCCATTTCCAATCCAGAACCGCGATCAGCTGTAGTAGTGCACCTGGATGTTTACACTCTATCTTCACTTGTTGACAATCGAAACATCTCGCCACAAACTATGTTACATTCCTCTTCAAATTCAGCGAATAGTAATACCTCTTCACTGCTGTGAGTGTATTTTGGTAACCTGGGTGACGTGAATACAGTTTTACATGAAACTTCCTCAATATCACCTTCTTGAGCTCACTATTATCCGATACATATATCCTGTCTCAGAATTTGACCAATCCATATGTTGTAAGAAAATAGTCCAAGTCTTGTGCACCTAAAATTGTACCACTACATGTACTTGTACTATCACCTATTCCTGTACATGTAATATCACATGTACTTGTACCTGTACCTGTACTCTGCCGCAACTTGTGCACAATCTCCATTTATCTGACATCCTACTATCCTGCCCATAAGATCCTATCTTGTAAGTCCATCCCATAGGATCTCATAGCTACCAAGTGTTGTACCTGTATCCATCTAATAAGAGCATCTCTCACTCTATTCTCCTTGCCTTTGATGTACCTGATCTCGAAATCAAACTCGCTGATCATGGCTAACTATCTAGCCTACCTAGCATTCAGATTTGGCTGGTCAAACAACTACCTAAGCCCAATGTGATCACTCATAAGCACAAACTGTCTACCAAGAAGGTAGTGTCTCCACATCTTCAATGCATGTATAATCATTTCCAACTCGAGATCATGCGTGGGATAGTTCTGCTCATGCTCATTTAGTTTCTGGGACTCATAACATACCATCTGTCCATCTTGCATAAGGACTCCACCAAGTCCTCTCTTGCAAGCATCTGTACATACTACGAACTCTTTTTCTGGATCTGCAATCTGTAGTACTGGTGCATGTGTCAGCAATTGCTTAAGCTACTCAAATCTAGTCTCACACCCTTTAGTCCATTCAAACTTCTTACTTTTCCTCTGCAAGGATGTAATGGGATAAGAAATATATGAGAAGTTCCTAATGAGCCTCCTATTGTATCTTGCCAAACCCATGAAAGATCTCATTTCATCCACATTATTAGGAGCTAACCACCCCATGACGGGCCTTATCTTCTCTAGATCTACTGCAATGCCTTCCTTGTAGACAACATTTCACAAGTAGTGTACCTCAGTCTTAAAGAAACTATATTTTCTGAGCTTAACATACAACTGATGCTCTCTCAACAACCTCAACATTGCTGCTAAGTGCTCGACATGCTTTTCCTCAATTTTAGAATATACTAATATGTCATCAATGAACATAATAACAAATTTATCCAAGTACGGATGCAAGAAACTATTCATCAAGCACATAAATGTAACTGGAGCATTAGTTAAGCCAAATGGAACAACAAAAAACTCATAATGCCCATACCTGGTCCTGAACGGATTCTTGTATATGTCCTCTTCTTTGATGCGTACTTGATGGTATCCGGATCTCATTCAATCTTTGAGAACACTGCTTCTCCCTTCAACTGATCGAACAAGTCATCAATCCTCGGAAAAGGGTACCTATTCTTGATAGTCACTTTGTTCAACTGCTTTTAATCAATGCATAATCTAAGAGTACCATCTTTCTTTCTCACAAACAAGACCGGTGCGCCCCAAGGTGATACACTTAGCCTAATGTATCCCTTTTCCAACATTTCCTTTAGCTACAACTTTAATTCAACCAACTCAGGTGTGCTCATACTGTAAGGTGCTTTAGGTGCTGGAGCTTCCCTTGACACTAAATCAATAGAAAATTCTACCTCCCTATGAGGTGGTAACTCAGTAATGTCCTCAGGAAATACATCCCTAAACTGCTGTAAAACCGGGTACTTATTCAACACATCTTCATCCTCAACCTCCTTATCCTTATCACTAGAAATGTGTACTGCAAATAACTTGCACCCTTTCTTGTGGCTACACTTTGCTTGCATAACTGTCATGATCCTAACTGACGCGGCTTTCTTCTTACCTTGCAAGTCTCTTGGTTCTCCATTGTCATCGACACACTCAATAGCTTTGTCATAGTAGTTAACCTTGGTTCTATGTAAATACAACCAATCCATGCCCAATAACATACTGTATGAACCCAATGGTAAAACATTCAAATGTGTTGTGGTAGGTATGCCATTCAAGTCAAATGAACAAGCTCTTACCTAATGATGAACTCGATTCTTCGTACCTATATCCAACTGCACTAACCAAGATTCTGCATGCAATTCCTTACTCAAACCACACTTATCCACCAAGTCAGGACTAACATAGATATAATTAGATCTAGGGTCACTCAAAATAGAAATAAATTGATCACAAATATTACCGTCCATCTCAATGATAGATGTCTGATGCTCGGCCTGGATGTTGTCCATGACTGCATAGATATGAGGAGTACTTTGACCTACATCCCCAACAGTCTGTGCCTCCTGTGCACTATATATCTGAGGTCTACCACTCTGATGCTACAGAAAATATCTCCTAAGGTGATATTTACCACAAGTCCAACAATGCAAGGGCTCCTTACTCTGCTCTTGAGGCCGATGTCCCTGTCCTCTATCTGATGCATTGAACTTCTTAGGTGGTGCAACATTATCCTTGTTATTTAAATTCAAGCTTCTGTGATCCATATTTTGACTATTTGAAAACATTTTAAGAAGAAATCACATGGTAGATTTAGGCCAAGCTAGATATGATTTCATCTTAGATACCTGAAGGCGTGCACGTTCAAAATGATGAACTTTTAAGGAAATTCCCTTCCATGCAGGGTAGTGATATTTAAATTCAAGCTTCTGTGATCCATATTTTGATTATTTGAAAACATTTTCAGAAGAAATCACATGGTAGATTTGGGCCAAGCTAGATCTGATTTCATCTTAGATACCTGAAGGTGTGCACATTCAAAATGATGAAATTTTAAAGAAATGTCCCTTTCGTGTAGGGTAGTGATATTTAAATTCAAGCTTCCGTGATCCATATTATCCTTGTTATTTGTACTTTGTGGCCTTTCTCGTTTTTTATCCCATTTTTCTTTGTTCTTTACATCACCTCTCCTATCTGAGTTAGTCTCAGTTCTACACTTCGATTGTTCATAACAATTTCTTAGCTTTCAAATGGCCTCCTCCAATGATCTAGGCTCATCGAATTCAATCATGTCTTTGAATGCAACCGGTAATCCATTAATGAATCTCTGAATCTTGGCCTTTTTCTCAGTAAGATAAGGCACATACCTCAGCAACTCCAATAATCTACTAGTGTACTCATCATCTGTCATGGAACCCATATTTAGTTCATAGAATTCTTTTTCCCTATCATCAAAGTAACTTTTTGACAAGTACTTCTTCTTAAATATCCACTCAAATGCACTCCAAGACAAATCTTCATCATGAATACGCCTGACATTCTTCACATCTTCCCACCAAATGTCCACTTTATCTTTGAGATTGAAGATAGCTACTCTAACTTTCATGTTCTTTGAGTATTCATGCAACCTAAAGAACTTCCTCATGCCAAGAAACCATACCTTTGCATCCTATGGTTTCTTCATTTCCCCATCAAAAGTAGGTGGCTTTTCTTTCTTAAATTCCTTCAGAAAATACCCCCCATCACTCCTCCTGTAAGGATGATACCGATGACGATCATAGTTCCTATCTGAATTAGAACTAGAATCATACCTGTGTCTATCCCTTCTCCTCTCCGGAGTGTCCAACAATCTACCATCTCGGATGGTGTCAGATCTATCCGACTTATGTCTACTATGAGACCTACTTCCATATGCCCCATTAGTTTTATCTTCCTACTCATGACTGATCCAGAACTGTCCTTGTCGCTGAAAATCCACCAAGCTTTGAAGTATGACTGCATTTACCTCTGCTAACTTTTCCTGTGACTGCATGATTATGCCATTATCTGCCTTACAATTCATGATCTCTTCCTTTAAACTTCTTAGTGTCACTGCCAAATCAGAAGAGTTCCCAACACCATACTGCTCTTCGGATTCATTGGGAGAGTCTATATAGTAAACCACGTTTGCTATCCATTTGATATTTCTTCCTGCAAGGCATAGTATGTCAGATAAACCAATCACAATAAATCACGTACCTTAGTATAACTTGGGGAGGATACTTTGTCTGCAAGATTACTAATTCAACGTGATACATGTATAACATAATCATAGCAGCATATAGACATACGCAAATAAATGTATCAACTCATAAACATTACCATAACTAGGGCCCAATCATCAATGTAATGCCATATCAACAATGCATACTATGACCTCATGCATGAAAATAACCATCACTCCATTGCACATATTTCCACATGCAACCAGCAGTATGCATAAGCAATGCTAAACCAACTACAAATATGCATAACCACATGTAGTCAAACATACTCGATCAGTTCTTGTAATCAACTTACAAGACTGATGCTTGTAATCAAAATATTCAAATATGTAACTTAACATACAAGGTTTTAAGTAGGTACCATGAAATCAACATGTGAGCGATATATAATCCATTTCAAATACTTTTCATGAAAACAATAACAAATTCTCCATGATAACCATACTACAACCCTAATCCGACATCAAGCAATTGCAATAAGTATATAAGTGTAAGAGACACATATGCAACTAACCTGCATGCATGACCAACACATAGCCCATCTAGTTCGAGGGGTGAACCATGCTTTGATACCACTCTATAACATCCTCCTCCCACATCTACCCAAGCAACCATCCAACTAGGGTAAACATGCGATGAGAGGTCACTATGGTATGATTCGACCTCCTAAGTCACATTAAGGAAGTGGAACTGATGGAAACACACCATATATACATCCAACATCATCAACAAAACCCTCAGAAGACAAGTCAGCCACTCAAACAACTTGTCCCTGGGTCCCACTATTGTTTTAGCTCTCTTGGGCCATAGTCGCTCTCATGCTATGGACAAGGGAGTGACCAACAACCTAAAGTTTCTCTCGTAGGCCTGCCTTCCAACGACAGTGGATCAAAATTGTTAGCGCTATGCCATCGACTTCAGGATTTGGGCCACTTTTTTAGGCCCAAAGCCCAGGTCACTGCCTATAACTGAATTAGCTCTTCAGATTAGTAATTTAACATGGAATTAACAATATTAAAACAAATACTTGTTCAAGACCTTGACTGGACCCCTACTAGCTATGACATGATTTTTTTCAAATATATCATCAACATGTAATTTACAGGTGTAAACGATAGAGTTAAGTGTAGGGATATCATACTTATCTTAGAATCACTATGAACCATTGTTCCCTCATGCCATTTGATGCATTATCATCTATTAGGTCATAGGCACATTGTCCATTCACATACAAGTAAAAACATGATGAGAGCCATACATAACTTCTATCATAAAATTTGCATATAACGAACATAATAGGAACAAAAATACAATAAACATATCAGCCATAAAATCCATAAATATGTAAGTACCTTTAACACATGAAAATGAAGGGAATGGATTTCTAATTAATGAATGCAATGAACCAACCGGAAATGGGACTACCATCTTCCACCTGACCGTAGAATGGTTGAGCCATGTCTCTCTTCAACGATTCACCCTCATGCCATATTCCAAGCATGAATGTGGGATATCATAGAACACATCAATCAAAACTCATCTAGGGCTTCTAGAGGCCATCGCCCTCAAACCATCAAATAGTGATTCCACTCGACAGTCAGACACCACCAAAACCATCACCAGATCGGTCTCCATCTTAGCCATCCATGGATCCAGAGCGTTCGTTCCAACCAAGGCTCTAGGACTAGTAACTCAACCCACCAAGGGATCCAAAGCATTTTCCAACCAAGGCTCTAGAACTAGTAACTAAACCCAAGTTGTTATAGGGCTCTAGAGCATTTGTCCAACCAAGGCTCCAAGAAATAATAACTCAACCCAAGCTAGGGAAACATGAGAACCAACCAAAAACTTGTTAAAATAGCAACAAGAAATGATAAAAATAGAATAGAGTATATTCCAATTTTAATTTTTCCTTGAATTAAAATTCGAATTTAGTCTCACCAGCTGCTTGAAAAATAATTAATTAATTCATCTTGGATTAATTAGTTGGAGAAATTCAAGTTATAAGTCTTTGTGAAGTCACACAACAATTATCCCTTAAATTAAGGAGATTATCCCTTAATTAAGGAGATAAGGATGAGTTATAATTGAGTTGTAATTAGTTAGCTCAGTTAACTGAGTTATGTCCGGTTAAATTAGTTCCAAACAATTTGAGGTACTAATTGTGAGTTCAGTCAGTTAATGCATGCATGCATCCAACTAGTGTACTCCAGATAACTGAAGATTCTCTCATTAGTAACTCATGCATGTCTATTAAGAGAAAGACCCAGTTGAACTAAATGACAAGGACATGTTACTATTAGTTGCATGTGTTTTCCTACAAAGAAAACTCATCCATGCAGTCAAGGAAAAGGTTCCTTGAGGATTGCACAGTTTTACAAGGTGTGAGATCAGTGTGAGTGATCAATGTTACACTTGGTAATAGGAGGATCACCCAGGAGAAATAACACAAGGAAATAGGAGGCTTGGAGGGCAGAGGAGAAGGTTTGTGAGAAGCCTTGTTTGCTTGTGAGCATCTAGGAAGATTGTACTGAGAGCTGGCTAGCTGTGAGAGCTAAAGCTTTGTGTAATTATGATATATTTCCACCTTGTATGATAATATAGATAGCAGGGTTTTTAGCTGAGGATTTCCCCTAAGTATTTTTTGTGTTTCATGTGCATTGATTATGCTTCTGGTTATATGTGTTCTGCTTGATCTTGCTCAAATATTTTAAGCTTCTGCTAATTGATAGTAGAAGTAGATTATAGTATTTTGCTTTGGTATATTGCATTATCGAGTTAATCTAGAGTCAAATTTTATACATAGATCTCAGAGGTAGATTTGTAGAGAATTTGTAGGAAGTTATACATGGTATCAGAGGAAATTTTATCAGAGTAGTGAACAATATACAGAGAAGAGAATTCAAAGTTTGAAGTTCGGGGTTGCAGGTGCAAATCAAATTCATCTCATACTTCAGGTTGGTCAGTGGCATTCTATGGCTTGAGACTCGAGTATGCCTTGGATGGCAGCTCGAATTACATAGCATGGAGGCTGTATTAGAAGACAATGGCTTGAAGGATTTCATTGATCAAGAAATCCCAAAGCCAGCTTCAAATAATGCACAAGAGTTGGCTGAATGGAATAACTGTGTGGCAAGGGCGAGACGGATCATCCTTGAGGGAGTTTGAGACCATATTGTCTCAAGTCTCCATGGGAAGGATACTCCATATTCAATGTGGAAGACATTGATGGACTTCTACTAGAAGAGTAGTGACCAGAGGAAAATGGCGCTCAAGGATAAGCTTCGAAGAATCAATATGGAGAACTGCCATACTATTTCCACATATCTGAACAAGCTCAACACTTGCAGAGATGAGAATCACAATGTGGGAATAACTACTGTCGATGATGATATGGTGAGCCTCGCTCTCCTTGGCCTTCCAAAGAGCTAGAATAGCTACTAGGACTCTGTGAATGGAAGGGAGAAAATGCTAGATTGGTAGCGACTGTGGTCGAACCTCATGCAAGAGGAGATCAGGAGGAGCACACGAGATGGTTCTTCATCCAAGGATGATGAAGAAAATCTGTCGTTAGCAAGTAAGGCAAGGAAAGGGAAGGGGAAGGCGTCCCATTCTGAATTGAATTCTTCTCATGGAGGGAAGAAGTTTGACAAGTCTAAAGTGAGATGCTTTAATTGTCACGAGATGGGTCATTATGCAACTAATTTACCATCGAAGAAGTCCAAGAAGGGATCCTCCGAAGGATAGGAAGGTGAGGCATTAACTTCTCAGTTCGAAATGGACTTCACCCTCATCGCATGCATGGTGTCATCGATGATGGGTTGTGGTTGGTTTCTTGACAGTGGAGCCTCATTCCACATGACCGATGATAAAAGTTTATTCAGTACCTTGGAGGAGAAAGACCTCAAGATGCGCATAGAGATGGGTGACGATAAAAGGTATAGTGTTTAAGGAGTGGGCACGATTGCTTTCCAGAGGGAGCACTGAGCTCTTATCACCTTGATAGATGTGAAGTATGTGCCTATACTGAAGAATAATTTGGTATCGATCGTGATGTCGAAGGACAAAGGCTACGATGTTGTCTTCAGTAAGGAAAAGGTTTTCCTTAGACACATCACCACGGGACAGGTGAAACAGATCGGTTCACGAGTCAAGAACATGTATGCTCTTAAGGTTCAAGATGCATGCAAAGCCTTGAGGAGCAATTAAAATGTTAGAGACTTGGTGGTTGAGAGTGAGAGTAAATTACCTCTCAACATACACCCCCAAAAGAAGTCTCAGACAATTGTGGAGGAGCCAAAATTGGAGATGGTGAGAGGAGACCGAGTGGAGGCATCCACTCATGAAGAGACCTCCAGTAGGGGGGAATTTCGAGCCAAGTCAGCAGAGGGATCACATGTAGCCATACCTCTAGGTGTGAGGTGGGGCGATGTGAAGTGATAGTCCCAAGAAGGATGAAATTGGGTAGGGTCCATTCAGAGGTTTTATCTCATGGATCGTACCTTGCTACGGGAGCCCAAAGTACATAGTAGCGAAAGGAATCAGTGGGATTGATGTAGTCAAAGATCAAAGTGACAGAGGATAGAGCAGTCATATACTAAAGAGCGCAGAGAAGCATTGACAACAGTGCAGAAAGGTAGAGTCAACAGAACCGCAAAGTTTTCAGTCGACAGAGGCAATAGTAGTCAGAGACTTTGATGACATATGCATCATACTGATTTAGTTTGGATATATATATATATATATATATATATATATATATATATTTTTTTTTTTTTTTTCTGGAGATTGCTGGAGCAACAACACTAGAGAGAAGTGTTGCATGCAAAACATTCGAAAGGTTCATGATCGGGATTGAGTTGAATTCCTTTCTTGTTGAGAGGGAGTGTTAAAAATAGCAACAAGAAATGATAAAAATAGAATCGAGTATATTCCAATTTTAATTTGTCCTTGAATTAAAATCAAGAATTAAAATTCAAATTTAGTCTCATCAGTTGCTTGAAAAATAATTAATTAATTCATCTTGGATTAATTAGTTGGAGAAATTCAAGTTAGAAGTCTATGTGAAGTCATGCAACAATTATCCCTTAAATTAAGGAGATAAGGATGAATTATAATTGAGTTGTAATTAGTTAGCTCAGTTAACTGAGTTATGTCCAGTTAAATTAGTTCCAAACAGATTGAGGAACTAATTGTGAGTTCAGTCAGTTAATGTATGCATGCATCCAACTAGTGTACTCCAGATAACTGAAGATTCTCTCATCAGTAACTCATGCATGTCTATTCAGAGAAAGACCCAGTTGAGCTAAATGACAAGGATAGGTTACGATTAGTTGCATGTGTTTTCCTATAAAGGAAACTCATCCATGCAGTCAAGGAAAAGGTTCCTTAAGGATTGTGTAGTTTTATAGGGTGTGAGATTAGTGTCAGTGATCAGTGTTACACTTGATAACAGGAGGATCACCCAGGAGAAACAACACAAGGAAATAGGAGGCTTGGAGGGCAGAGGAGAAGGTTTGTGAGAAGCCTTATTTTCCTGTGAGCATCCAGGAGGATTGTACTGAGAGCTGGCTAGCTGTGAGAGCTAAAGCTTTGTGTAATTCTAATATATTTCGACCTTGTATGATAATACAGATAGCGGGGATTTCAGCTGAGGCTTTCCCCTGAGTATTTTTTGTGTTTCATGTGCATTAATTTTGCTTCTGGTTATATGTGTTCTGCTTGATCTTGCTCAAATATTTTAAGCTTCCACTAATTGATAGTAGAAGTAGATTATAGTATTTTGCTTTGGTATATTGCATTATCGAGTTAATCTACAATCAGATTTTCTACATAGATCTCAGAGGTAGATTTGTAGAGAATTTGCAGGAAATTCTACAAAACTAAGCAATTAAAATATACCCACAATCACCATGGCTATCTAGGAAATGGAAAGGCTGGGCAATCCACTGTTTATCCAGGCAATCCTCCATGCCAATGACAAATCATGACCAAGAATCCACATGCATATGCCATGCATGTCCAAACTAGTGAAGAAATCATACATGAAACTCGTTACCTACAAGAAAATCTGATGTAGCTATTAATGCCAATGCTTTCTTGTGCTTTCTTGCTTTTCCTTTTCCATATTGTTCCAAGAATCAAAGTATGCCACACCCACCAAGAGTGCTCTAAGAAAACTCTAAGTATCCAAGAGTATGAGAGAGAGAGAATAATGAGAGAGAGATCCAACATTGAACTGACCAAAGGTTACCAACTGATCCTCATAAGCCTTTTTATGAATGAGGCCTCTGTTTTCTTCATTTTACATTATTTTACTTCATTTTCCTCCTCACATGCAACCTGTGACCTTTCAACTCCTTTTTCTCCTAATTTCCATTATTTTCATAATTAAATGTGCCAAAATGCCTTTTAATTCCTTATCCATTCCCTTTTCTAATTTCCTTATCCATAAATAACGAAATGAACACCCCCAGGATGTCTTTCCCAACATTCAACTTGGAATAAGTGTCCCAGCCATTCGTGGTTATTGTTTTTAACATTTGTTACATGGAATTTTCACCAGGGATGTTACTGATCTAAGTGGATATTGGTGGCCAGACGCCTATTGCACCCAGACCCCCTAGTCAGTTTCCTCAGTTTTGTTGTTCATTTCAACATTTACTATCTCTAGCAGTTTTTCGGGCCTTGAACTTCCCGAGCAATTTTTGAACCCCTAAATAGTGTTTTTTTTTGGGTCCGCGCCAGGCCCGATGTCATAGGCAAGGGATTGTGTTGAAACCTGTAGTGATCAAAGAGACCTTTCCAATAAGGTATCATATGCACCAAACGTAGATAATATGACGAAGTTACGACCCCGGGAAGTTGGTTGCCCAGCGAACCCCAACAGGGCCCACAAACTCTTGGTGTTACATCGCATGGGGTTAGGGTTTTGGTTGTTTAGGGTTTTCTCATGTTTTCCAATAATAAATAGGCCCTTGAGCCTCATTGTAAAACAATTCAGAGGCATGTAGCGGCTACATCTCTTCTCAGAGATAACCTACCATCACCCAAGCTATCTTATTTCCATTCTATTTGTAAGCATAGTTTAGTATTTTTCTATTAATGAAATGAAGTGTTTTTCTGCTACATCTCTGTGTTTATTATTATATCTATAAGTTGTTGTGTTCCTGTTTAATTTTGGACCAATGGCATTAGAGCGGTCTACTCTTTCTCTATTTTTCTTTGCATGTCCCCAATGAGGTCAGGGTATAAGGAGTTAGGGCTTGATTTGGTTGAACCATTTGAAGATCAACCTTGCAAAACCCGACGACCTCCCATGGAGGAAGAAAAGAAAGATGAGGTGGTAGGAGATCCTTTCAAAATGTTGCTAGAGGAAGCCCTTGAGCGACAAAGGGATGCGATGATGGATAACTTTTCCTAGTCCTTCGACGACTACCCACAGACGATCCATCTTCATCCAGCAACCACTCTGGAGGCACCACTCCTTTTAAGGTATAGGTTAACTTCAATATTCCCATATTCGAAGGCCTGATAGATGCAGACACCGTAGATAAATGGTTAAATATATTGGAAGGATATTTTTCAATCATGACTTTTCCAATCAGGAAAATATTACTTTTGCACTTCTTAAAGCCGCCCCACACGTCAAGGATTGGTGGGAAACCTAATGTGAACAAAAGGACAAGAGTGAAACCTCGCTGTTTTCAACCACACGTACTTGGAATTATTTTCGAGACGCCATCAAGGAACAATGTTACCCTGTCAGGAGCTATGAAGACAAATACATAAAGTGGACCATGCTACGACAAGGAAGGGACCAAGATGTTCTAGAGTTCACAAATACTTTCCATACCCTTTGCACGAAGCTGGGTATCAATGATACTGAGCAGCATTTGGTGCTCAAGTACCGTGGCTGTCTACACAAGTACATCTAGGATGAGATGGAGTTCCCAAACATTTCCTCACTTGACATGTCGTATTGGTACGCTGTTAAGATTGATAAGAAGTTTAAATAAAAGAAGTGAGACTTTGGATATGCGAATCCAAAGCAAGGAAAAGGTGCCCCCAAACCACAGAATAAAGGACCAATCCAAGGCAACGCTACCCACGACAACCCACTGAAGCCATAAGCAAAGAAGAACACCCAGAAGATGAAGAGGGACACGGAAAATGGTGTGAGTTCCATAAGAGCTCCACCCAAAATACAAGTGAGTGTCGGGCCAAGTAGTCACTGGTGGCCGAGCTGAAGGCTTCCAAATTAGACATAGTTTCTGACTCTGAATCAAAAACTGATAAGGGAACTAATAAAGGGAAGCAGATCATTGATGTGAAGCCCATCTCCACTGTGGCCACCACTAAGATCCAAATATTGAGCCTGAAGATCTAGAGGAGGGGAAACGCCTCTTTCACTCACATATGTGGGTGAAGGGTTCTTCACTGCAGTTCATTTTTGATAGCAGGAGCCAAAAGAACCTCATTTCAGTAGAGGTCATGAAGCGACTAGGCCTAAAGACTATATCACATCCACAAATATACACCACTGGGTGACTTCGCCAAGGATGAGATCTTCATTTCAGCCAGCAGTGCCACATTCCCTACAACATCAAGCCCTTCACAGATGAAGTACTGTGTGACATTACTCCTCTTTAACTTTGTGATGTATTTTTAGGAAAAATATACTTGTGGAAGTGACATGTTGTATATGAGTTTAGACCTTGCTCTATGATTATTAAGTTGGCTAATAATTTGTACAGGATACTGGAGGTAGCCTCGCCTACTACCATCTCTTTGATCAGTGCAAAGCAATGTAGTAAGATCATTTCCCAGACTAGAAAATTTGTTTTCCTTATGATTTGCCCCCAGGGAAAGAAGAAGTTTGTGGCCACAGCTTCCAAATAGGGCTCATCTGCACAACAACAGTAGAGGGACAGGGTTGTGGAGGAGTATATAGATATTTTCACCTCACCCAGAAGGGTACCTCTGCATTTTCGGGTCAAGCACTCTATCGATCTGACCTTGGGCATGCTACTACCCAATGGACTGATCTATCGACGCTCTGTTTTGGAGAATGATGAGATCAAGAGGTAGATTTAGGAATTATTGTAGAAAGGGCACATCAGGCCAAGCTCATCACCTTATGGGAGCCCAATTATATTGGTACAAAAGAAGGATGGGACCTGGAGGCTCTGTATCGACTATCGGGCACCGAACAAGATCATTGTCTGGAATAGGTACCTAATCCCGCATATTGATGACCTTTTGGACCATCTCAAGGGGGCCAAATATTTCAACAAGATTGACTTGAAGTCAGGTTATCACTATGTGCATATCGAACCCTCTGATGTGTGGAAGACTGCCTTCAAATCCAAGGAGTGCCTTTTCAAATGGTTGGTCATGCCATTCAGATTGACGAACACCTCTACAACCTTCATGAGACTGATGAATGATATATTGCGACCCTTCACCAATGCATTCGTGGTGGTGTATTTAGATGACATATTGATCTTCAACTAGAGTTTGGAAGAGCAACTCCACCATATTCAATAGGTCCTTCAAACCCTAAACCAACACAAGATGTGTGCTAACTTGGAGAAATGCACCTTTGGCTGACCCAAGTTCAATATCTAGGGTACATCATTGATGAGCATGGTGTACATGTGGACCCATCCAAGATACAAGTCATTCATGAATGGCCAACCCTAACCACTCTAACAGAGCTCTGCAACTTTTTGGGTCTTGCCAATTTTTATTGTAGGTTCGTGTTGGGGTTCTCTCATATCACTTGGCCTTTGAGTCAAGTCACCAAGGGTGAAGCGAAAGCAATTTTTTTTGGTCGGAAACCCAACAATAAGAATTCTCCGAGTTGAAGAATCGCCTCTATTCTGCACCAGTGCTCACATTACCAGACCTGCATCAACCATTTGAGATTGAGACAAATGCCTTCGATAATGCTATTTGTGTGATTCTTACTCACATGGGCATCCAATGGTTTACCACAGTGATACACTTTTAGACACAGTCTGAAAGTACCACACTTATGACAAAGAAATGTATTCCATTGTGCGGGTCTGCCATCAATGGAATAATTACATTATGGGGAAGGAAACAATCATCCACACAAACCACCGATCTCTACAGTTCATACAGACACAAGGAAAGTTACAAAACGATCGCCATCATAAATGGTCCACCTATTTTGTTAGCCTCTCTCATAAAACAATAATAAATCCAAAAATAAATAAATAAATTAAATATTACAAGTTAGGAATTTGTGCCTAACTCTTGGGTTGTTCCTCTAAGATAGGAGTTAGTTTAGGTAACTCCTATATTGGTGTGTGTCTGGTGAGAAATTATCTCAACCAAAGGAGAAATTATCTCAACCAAAAGTGTCTAAGATAGCACGCACTATCTTGAGAACACTGTGTCTCATCTATTTATTTGTAACACTATATTCAATTATTTTAATGAATGAAAATGTGAGACAGAATACCTGAGGCTGAAGCCTTTTCTGCCATTATTTGGTGTCTGGTTTATTATGTGTGCTTTATATATTTTTCTAAGTTAATTTCATTTTCAATATGTTGTATCAGAGCCAATGAAAACTCTAAATGTATGTGAAGGAGCGCGTGGAGAAAATGGATCGATAATTTTAATGTCTTGTGAAAGGTATTAAATGGCGTAAAAGCATTGTTGGCATGCAAAGCCGAGTTCCAGCGTAGATTCAACTCTGGTTTCCAGATCACAATATGGCAGCCGCCAAGTCCCAAGAACCCGTCATGGCTGTATTGATCGCTGGTGCAACAGTCATCATGCGACTGCGCTTATTGGCGTCATTGATCATATTAAACATGATCGAGGATCTTTACATTGAGCGCAATTATTCTGCACACAGATCCTCTCTGCACAGATCTTCTCGACTCTCGATGCAGCTGGGAAAAGGCATTGCTTCAACTGAACTAATGCTCGTGACTAAATAATATTACTTTCCACCCTTACAGAATATGCCCGAATTCGATGTCATGTTCAACGACCTGGAGATGCTGGAAATGGACAAAAAGGAGTTTAATCTGGAACGTGGAACCTGCGAGTAGCGTTGGAAAGGTCAATCGATTCACTTCCATCTGGCCGCCGCTATTGTTAAGGGAGTCTGTTTTGCGAAGAATCTGCAAAACAAAATAAAAATTAAGAGCAGCTGCTGTGAACGACCACACAAGAAGTTTTATTTGGCTGAGTATTCCTTGGAAGCCACAAGGACCGGACCTACAAGCTAGAAGGCTAAACGCTGCATTGTTGCTGGCTATCTGGATATACGAAATTTCTAACGTTGTATTGAGCACTGCACACGTGTATATTCAGTTCTGGGTATTGATTTAATGCAGGTAATGCAAGTTGACTGTAAGGATCGTCGTAACATGAGAAGAGCGCATTAACAGTCTCCTTGACTGCTCACCGGTAAATTGTGTATTTTAAATAGAGGAAAGTGCGCCTAATTGCAGTGTTCAATTTCCAGAATTTATTTTTCTGCATATTTTGGACTTAAATGAGAATCCAAAGGTCTGCAAATCAACGAGCGCATACAAAGGAGGCCAGTCAGTTCTAGCAAAAAACTGCATCTGTAACACCTGAAATTGCGTAAAAAAGAAAATAAATTTGCACAGAGGAGGAAGTCACCGTATTTGTACATGAAGTTACAGGAGATGTGGTCCATTACGTTTTAGCAGAAGGCTGACGAAGTATAAATGGCGAGCCGTAATTTCAATGGTAGCATAAACAAAGTCTCCATGACATCAATTTCCTTTGCGGTGGCAAAGAAATCATCCTTTGAACTTCTGGTCAAATACTCCACCCTAAGATCATCATTTATTTATTGTTTCGTTGGTTCATTAAATTTTCAACGCATTAGTTTACAAATCACAAAAAAAGGAGTGAAAATTCTCATGGTTTGTAATGAAGCATGGTAATTTTTAATATATGATGAGAGATAGTAAGTGGAATGTGAGAGAATGAGTGGGGTGAGAATGAAGTTTAACACTTAATGTTTCATGAACTTTAATGGGTTAGAGTTAGTGGAGAATAATATTTGGGACGAAGAGAGAATTAATGGTGAATATGATGAGAGATGAGAAAGGCTGCTTTAATTTTTGAAATCTTTGAAGTGATAGATTTTTCAAAGGAAAGCTCATTGATGTAGGAGGTTGAGTTAGGTTTTTGAACGCATTTTCTTCCAAATTTGTGAGTGTCAAATTCTCATTGTTTGAGAAAGCTTCCATGGCAATGTTGTAAAAGATGAAAGGTTGATGATCTCAATACTCAATAAAGACATATTATTTGTGGTGATTGTGTCCAAGATCCGCCCGAAATTGAATAAGGGGATCTTAGGTACACCATGTGTATTTGTGATGGCGAGTGTTTTTATGGCTTCATGTTGTTGCTAATGATTTGTGTCTAGTTTTGACACATAAATGATCTCATTTGACACACATCAAGTTCAATGCAAGCAAGCACAACACTTGTAACAGAATATCATCAAGGAAGGATAATTAAGCTCAACACATGCATTTGCGTCACTACAACAAATAATCAAAGTTTTCAACATCGACATTCTTCCTCAACAAACAAATTCACTCAAATACAATCAAGTTCATGAATCTGCAAACTCCAGCATTTCAAAGCAAAGTCTACATCACTAAAATCAAGTTAATGAATCTGTAAACTTCAACATTTCAGCGCACAGTCTACATCAACATTATTGAACTTGTTATCAAACTCAAATTACATTGAATTGTGAGGGTGCATTCTCGGTTGAAACCGACACCCAAGTCTTGAATTGAGTCAAATTGAATTCATTGTAATGAGTGATTGAAATCATTGTAAGCTTTTTTGGATGCATTTTCGACAGTGTTCAACACCCTTCCTTTAAAGCACACTCAAGTGAGTCCACGAGTTTTAACTCTAAATGAAACAAACAACAAGTTCACATCTCCTACAAGCAAGCGTGAGTATTCATTCAAGCAATTTGCGTCAAAATAGTACAAAGTTCAGACTTTCAAGCGAGCCAGAGTGAAGATCATTGTAGAAACCATCAAAGCAACCAAACAAGTTCAACTCTAACACCAATCAAGCAAGTTGAGATCGACATCAAGCGAGCGTGGCTATTCCCTCAAGTGAGCATGAAGTCATTAAGTAAAGCAAGTGAGCATTCATGCAAACACAATCGTCATCAAGCGAGCATGCCATTCAAGTCCCATAGCAAGCGAGCCTGTCATGCAAGTAACAAAATCAAGTGAAACAGTTCAAAGCACAACATCTATGACAAGAAAGCTTGATTTCAAGTGAGCAAGGTCAGATGGCGCAAAATATTCAGTTGTTACACCTTCTTCACAGTTTGATCATCTCCAGTGATGAAAACATGGTGCACATCAGCAAAGAAACTCTTGCTGATCTTTCACGACATCTACAACAAACACATGAAACCATTGAGTTTCTTCAACTAGAGTCGCAACTACAAAAATATGAGCTGCAACAAAAGAGTGCTTCTTCCAAGTCATTCAACCATATAGATGAAGATAAAAATGTTGATTCCAAATCACTCATCCCAACAACTTCAAGTGTCGAAGTTGTTCCAGTTCAAATTTCTTCCAAACCCATAATCAAGCCCTGGGAAGAAATTCAAAATAACAAGAATCGACGAGGCTTAGGATATGTCACTGATGACACCAACTTACATATCCCAGATTATTCCAAGCCAATTAAGTTCGTGAGTGTAGGATTTCTTGAACAACACACCTCAGCAGAATCTGAAAAAGTTGCAGACAAACATAATTGCATGAAATCTGAAGTTGAAGTCCAACCGAAGTGTTCTCATTGTCAAAGAACCGGTCATATGGAAGATCAATGTTTTGATCTCCATCCTTGTTGCCATTGTGGCAAGCCCAATCCTTCCTCAGAAAAATGTCGCAACCAACAAAAATCAGCCAGATTGAAGATACATTATGAATGGATCGATCCTTGGGAATGGTCATCCACAGTCAAAAGATTGTCTCAGTTCTACAACCGACTATAATCACACATAGTGCAGCCAGCAGTGAACCGATGTTAGTACTCTCATGCAGTTGAACGAGGGAGTACAATAGTGAAACTCTCCTACACTTGAAGGGGTGGAGTTCAAATTTATTTTGGAGAAGATTGTCTCTCCTTTCAGCTGACAAAGGGGGGAAAATGTCAATGAAATTGACAAGTGGTTGTCAGACTGAAAGTCTCGACAACATCAGCGAAGCAGCCAGTGGGCATCTTCATCAGCCAGTGGGCATTTTTCATCAACAGTGAGCATCAGAAAATTCGCCAGTGGGCGATCAACAACCAAAGCAGTAGTGACCAACTTTCATCATAGCAAAAGCAACATTGAGTTGTTTTTCGACATCTTCAGCCAATGGGTGTTCATCAAATTATGTCAGTGGACACCGGATGCTGTTTTCAAGCAAAGGACAGTTGGATCCTTTGTGTCTTGGCACATGATGGAGTTGTCAAGCGTCCCTCTGAGATGAATCAGTCATGCAACTGACTCAGTCTCTTCATATTGCAGTTTCTTCAGCATCCAGATTTGGTGGTTTTTTTAGGCAATGTTTTTGGGGATCAACATGAGAACTTGGAAGATGGTTCCTCGTTCTTATTTTGGATTTATCATTGAAGGGGGGAATGTTAGCCTCTCTCATAAAACAATAATAAATCCAAAAATAAATAAATAAATTAAATATTACAAGTTAGGAATTTGTGCCTAACTCTTGGGTTGTTCCTCTAAGATAGGAGTTAGTTTAGGTAACTCCTATATTGGTGTGTGTCTGGTGAGAAATTATCTCAACCAAATGATCCAGGTGGATATTGGTGGCCACCTGCCAAGTCCACCTGGACCCCCACCATTGTTTCTCTCAGCATTTTCATTTTCCTTAATTGTAGCACAACTTACTATTTTTAGCAGTTTTTCGGGTCCTGAACTTTTGGAGCCATTTTGAGGCCCTAAACGACGTTTTTTTGGGAAATCTGGGGGCAACATGGGTCCATGGACCGATGTTTCCCTTCCCAAAGTGGTAGTTCTCGGATAGATCTTTCTAACGAGCTATTGTACGCGTCAAACGGAGATCGTATGCCAAAGTTACGACCTCGGGAAGTTGATGTACCAATTTACCCAAACGGGGCCCACAGTTTGGCGTTTCATCTCCTAGGGTTAGGTTTTGGAATGTTAAGGGTTTTCCATTGTTTCTCAACAATAAATAGGCCTTTGAGCCTCATTGTAACACAGTTTAGAGGCATGTAGCCACCACATCTCTTCTCAGAGATAAACTACCATCGCCCTAGTTGGTTTATTTCCATTTCTGGTTGTAAGCATATTTCAGTATTTTCCATTAATGAAATGAAGTATTATTTCCGTTGCATATTTGTGTATATGGTTGTCTCTGTAATTTGTTGCGTTCCTGTTTAAATCCGGATCAGTGGTATCAGAGCGGTTTGCTTTTTCTCTGTTTTTCTTTGCATGTCCCCAACAAGGTCGGGATATAAGGAGTTAGGGCTTGAACTGGTCGAACCTTTGCAAGACCAGCCTCGCAAATCCCGACGGCCTCCCATGGCGGATGAGAAGAAAGATGAGGGGGCAGGAGATCCCATCAAAATCTTGCTCGAAGAAGCCCTCGAGCGACAACGGAACGCGATTCAGCGGCTACCTAGAAGCGACACATCGGCTTCCAGCAACTACTCTGGAAATGCCACGCCCTTTAAGTACAAGTTAATTTTGAAATCCCCATATTCGAGGGTCAGATAGACACAGATGCCGTAGATAAATGGTTAAATATGCTAGAGGGTTATTTTTCTGTTCATGAATTTTCGAGTCGAGAAAAAATTGTTTTCGCTCTTCTCAAAGCAGCCCCCCACGTCAAGGACTGGTGGGAAACCTACTGCGAGCAGAAGGATGAAAGTACTGGCTCACTATTTTTAGCCGCATCCACCTGGAATTCATTCCGGGATGCCATCAAGGAGCAGTACTACCCTGTCGGAAGCTATGAGGATGAATACATAAAGTGGACCACGTTGCGGCAGGGAAGGGACCAAGACGTGCCGGAGTTCACCAATCTTTTCCATACCCTTCGCACAAAGTTGGGTATCAAGGATTCGGAGCAACATTTGATACTCAAATACCGTGGCTGCCTGCACAAGTACATCCAGGAAGAAATACAATTCCTGAACATCTCCTCGCTCGGCGCAGCATACCGATATGCCGTCAAGGTCGAGCAGAAGTTTAAACAAAAGAAGCGAGACTTTGGATCTGCGAATCCAAAGCAGGGGAAAGGTGCCCCTAAACCATAGAACAAAAGACAAAGCCAAGGCGGGACAACCCAAGACAACCCGCCGAAGCTGCAAGCAAAGAACAGCACCGCGAAGCCGAAAAAGGACACTGGAAAATGGTGTGAGTTCCATAAGAGCTCCACTCACAACACAAGTGAGTGTCGGGCCAAGCAGTCACTAGTGGCTGAGCTAAAGGTTTCAGAATCAGATGCATGTTCCAACTTTGAGTCAGAACTCGATAAGGGGAATGAAAAAGGGAAGCAGATCATTGATGCGGATCCCAACACAACTGTTGCCACCGCCAAGATCTAGAAAAATGAACCCGAAGATCCAGAGGAGGAGGAGCGTCTCTTCCACGCCCAGATGTGGGTAAAGGGCTCCCCGATACAGTTCATTGTTGATAGCGGGACTCAAAAGAACCTCATTTCGGCATAGGTCATGAAGCGGTTGGGCTTATTGACCACAACACATCCACAACCATACACCATTGGGTGGCTTCACCAAGGACGAGATCTTCGCGTGAGCCAGCAGTGTCGCCTTCCATACAACATCAAGCCCTTCACGGATGAGGTATTGTGTGACATTGCTCCCCTTGAAGTTTGTGATGTATTATTAGGATAGCCATAGTTGTGGAAGTGACATGCTGTGTATGAATCAAGGCCTTGTGCTATTATTATTACATTGGGAAATAAGTTGTACAGGATACCAGAGGTAGCACCACCTACTGCCATCTCTTTGATTACTGCAAAACAATGCAGTAATATCATTTCCAAAACCAGGAAATTTGTTTTCCTGATGATACGCCCTTAAGGAAAGAAGAAGACGGTGGCCGCGGCTTCCAGACGGGGTCCCTCTACACGACAACTACAGATGGACAAGGTTGTGGAGGAGTACGAGGATATCTTCACCTCCCCAGCAGGGGTTCCTCTGCATTGTCAGGTCAAGCACTCCATCGATCTGACCCCAGGTGCGCCGCTACCTAATGGACCAATTTATCGACACTCCGTTCTGAAGAACAATGAAATCAAGAGGCAGATTCAGGAGCTCCCGCAGAAAGGTCACATCCGTCTGAGTTCATCGCCTTGTGGGAGCCCGATCGTGTTGGTACAGAGGAAGGATGGGACGTGGAGACTCTGTATTGACTATCGGGCGCTGAACAAGATCACTGTCCGTAATAGGTACCCGATCCCGCAGATTGATGACCTCCTGGACCAACTAAAGGGGGTGAAATATTTCAGCAAGATCAATCTGAAGTCAGGATATCACCAGGTACCAATCGAACCCTTTGATGTGTGGAAGACTACCTTCAAATCCAAGGAGGGCCTTTTTGAATGGTTGGTTATGCCTTTCGGATTGACGAATGCTCCTGCAACCTTCATGAGGCTAATGGATGACATCTTGTAGACATTCACCAACTCCTTTGTAGTAGTATACTTGGATGACATTCTGATCTTCAGCCAGAGTTGGGAAGAGCACCTCCACCACATCCGACAGGTTCTCCAAACACTGCGGCAACACAAGCTATGTGCCAATTTGGAGAAATGAACTTTTGGCATGACCCAGGTTCAGTATTTGGGATACATCATTGATGAACAGGGGGTGAATGTCGATCCAACCAAGATCCAAGTCATTCGGGATTGGCCATCTCCAACCACTCTAACAGAGCTCCGCAGCTTTCTAGGTCTTGCCAACTTCTACCGCAGGTTCGTGTTGGGGTTTTCTCATATTACTTGGCCCTTGAGTCAAGTCACCAAGGGAGGGGCGAAAGCAAAATTCTTTTGGTCTGAATCTCAACAGAAGACATTCATGGAGTTGAAGGATCGCCTCTGCATGGCACCAGTGCTCGCGTTACCAGATTTACAACAACCATTTGAGGTCGAGACAGAGGCCTCTGGCTATGCTATTGGGGCAGTCCTTACTCAACATGGACATCTAGTGGCATATCACAGTGAAACACTTTTAGACACAGTCCGGAAGTACCCCACTTATGATAAAGAGATGCATTCCATTGTACATGCCTGCCGACAATGGAAGCATTACATTTTGGGGAAGGAAACGGTCATCCACACAGGCCACCGAGCCCTGTAGTTCATATATACCCAAGGGAAATTGCAGAATGATCGCCATCAGAAGTGGTCTACATACCTGCAACAGTTCCACTTGAATATCAAGTATAAGAAGGGCAACACCAATAATGTTGCAGATTGCCTCAGTCGACCACCGATCATGGCGTTAACCACCGTGCTCAACTCTTGTGGGCACGAGACTTATGATTGGCCACTTCTCTACAAAAGCGACCCAGAATTCGGCCACACATACCAGACACTCTTGGAGGGTCAGCATGTTCCAGATTTTCACCTCCAGGATGCCCTGTTATGCCACCTGGGTCACCTTTGTGTTCCTTCAAGCGAGCGTGCCAAGATGATTTGGGAAGCACACTACAGTCGGGTTGCTGGGCATTTCGGGGTCGAGAAAATAGTGGCAGTACCGCAAAATTATTTCTATTGGCCGAATCTTCGACAGGATGTTGGGAAGTACATCAGATCATGTACTGCCTGTGCCATTGCCAAACTGACCATTAGGAAGCACGGCCTCTATACCCTGTTGCCTACCCCTAGTCGACCTTGGGAATCCATCTCCATGGATTACATGTCAGGCCTTCCTTCCACTAAGCATGGAAATGACTGTGTTTTTGTGGTCGTCGACAGGTTCTCGAAGATGGCCATTCTGGCAGCCTGCAAGAAGAATATCACAGCAGAAGCCACTGCTAAACTCTTCTTTGAACGAGTGTGGGTGCACTTTGGGATCCCACAGTCTATCATCTCAGATCGGGACAGTCGGTTTCTCAGCACATTTTGGTCCAATCTCTGGTCAATGCTAGACACCAAACTCACGAAGTCCACAGCCTTCCATCCTCAAACTGATGGCCAGACAGAGGTTGTCAATAGGATGATTGTGCACATTCTGTGCATGTATAACTCAAAGAATCCACGCACATGGGACAAGAGCCTCCCCTATGTTCAGCACAGCTACAACTGAGCTCTTCACAGCTCCACTGGCCATAGCCCTTTTCAGGTGGGTTTGGGATTCCAGCCACTATGCCCCATTGATGTGGCCATGCCACTTGCAGCTACTCACATAAATTCAGCTCATGTCCAGTCCGAAACAGATAAGGCCACCAGCTTCATTGGGTGCATCCAACATATTCGCCAGCAGGTCCATGACATTCTTGAGAAATCAAATGCCAAGTACAAGCAACAACATGATCAACATCGGGTGCCACACAAGTTTCAGGTGGGCGACAAAGTCTGGTTGCATTTGCAAAAGGAACGCCTTACTGGAGCCTATAAAAAATTGAGACCACTTCGATATGGTCCCTACACCATTACTAAGGCTATGGGAGACAATGCATTTGAGCTCAGCATTCCCCCATTCCTTGGCCTGCACCCAGTGTTCAATGTGGACCGCCTTCGGCCATACTTTCCACCATTGCTAGACACATCCGACATTGCAGAACAGCTCAAACCCATAGAATTAAATCCAGATTGCATGGAACAAGCTGCAACTGATCAGATCATGGATACACAGATCAAGAACACTCGCCAACAGAATATCCAACTTTATCGAGTTGTCAAAGCAGGCCAACTCCTTCAGCAGGGTAAGTGGCTCACCAGGGAACAAGTTCAGCAAAAGTTTCCTCATCTCATGGAGGAACTCAACGCAATGGGGACCATTGCTTCCTAAGGGGGGAAGAATGATCCAGGTGGATATTGGTGGCCACCTGGACCCCCACCATTGTTTCTCTCAGCATTTTCATTTTCCTTAATTGTAGCACAACTTACTATTTTTAGCAGTTTTTCGGGTCCTAAACTTTTGGAGCCGTTTTGAGGCCCTAAACGACGTTTTTTGGGAAATCTTGGGGCAACATGGGTCCATGGACCAATTTTTCCCTTCCCAAAGTGGTAGTTCTCGGATAGATCTTTCTAACAAGCTATTGTACGCATCAAACGAAGATCGTATGCCAAAGTTACGACCCTGGGAAGTTGATGTACCAATTTACCCAAACGGGGCCCACAGTTTGGTGTTTCATCTCCTAGGGTTAGGTTTTGGAATGTTAAGGGTTTTCCATTGTTTCTCAACAATAAATAGGCCTTCGAGCCTCATTGTAACAAAGTTCAGAGGCATGTATCCACCACATTTCTTCTCAGAGATAAGCTACCATCGCCCTAGCTGGTTTATTTCCATTTCTGGTTGTAAGCATATTTCAGTATTTTCCATTAATGAAATGAAGTATTATTTCTGCTGCATCTTTGTGTATATGGTTGTCTCTGTAATTTGTTGCGTTCCTATTTAAATCCAGATCACCAAAGGAGAAATTATCTCAACCAAAAGTGTCTAAGATAGCACGCACTATCTTGAGAACAATGTGTCTCATCTATTTATTTGTAACACTATATTCAATTATTTTAATGAATGAAAATGTGAGACAGAATACCTGAGGCTGAACCCTTTTCTGCCAGTATTTGGTGTCTAGTTTATTATGTGTGCTTTATATATTTTTCTGAGCTAATTTCATTTTCAATATATTTGCAACAGTTCCATTTGAACATTAAGTATAAGAAGGGAAGCACCAATAATGTTGTTGATTTCCTCAGTCGATCGCCAGTCATGGCGCTGATCATTGTGCTCGACTCCTATGGCCACGAGACATTAGGGTGGATGCATCTTTACAAGAGCGATCCAGAATTCGATAGCATATACTAGACACTCCTGGAAGGGAAGCAAGTTCCAAATTTTCACCTTCAGGATGCATTGTTATGCCACCTGGGACACATCTGTGTTCCTTCAAGTGAGCATGCCAAGATGATTTGGGAGGCACAGTAAAGTCGGGTCGTTGGACATTTCAGAGTAGAGAAAACAATGGTGGTATTTCATAACTATTTTTATTGGCTGAAACTTTGTCAAGATGTTGGGAAGTACATTAGATCCCGCACCGCCCATGCCATTGCCAAACCAACCATCAAGAAGCATGGCCTGTATACTCCTCTACATACTCCTAGCTGCCTTGGGAATCTATCTCCATGGATTACATGTTGGGCATTCCTTCTACTAAGCATGATAGCGATTGCATTTTCATGGTCGTCGAGAGATTCTCTAAGATGGACATCATGGCAGACTACAAGAAGAGTATCATGGTAGAGGCCATTGCTATGCTCTTCTTTGAGCGAGTATGGGTACACTTTGGGGCCCCACAATCTGATATCTCAGATCGGGACAACAGTTTCCTAAGTGCATTTTGGTGAATTCTCTAGTCAATGCTAGATACAAAACTTACTAAGTCCATGACTTTCCATCCCCAAACTGATGACCAAATAGAGGTTCTCAACACGATGATCGTACACATTCTGCGCATGTAAAACTTGAAGCATCCATGGACATGGGATGAAAGTCTCCCCTATGTCCAACAAAGATACAAAAAAGCTCTCCACAACTCAACAGGCCATAGCCCCTTTCAGGTAGGGTTGGGATTTAAGTCATTATGCCCCATTGATGTGGCCATACCATTTGCGGCCACTCAGGTAGATTTGACTCACGTTTAGTTACAAGATGAAAGGGCTAACAACTTCATTGAGTGCATTCAAAACATTCTCCATCAGGTCCATGATATATTAGACAAAACCAATGCTAAGTACAAGTAAAGCTATGATCAACATCGAGTGTCACACAAGTTCCAGGTGGGCGACAAAGTTTGGCTACATTTGCAGAAGGAGTGCCTTGCTAGACCCCACCGCAAGCTTCACCCACTCCGATATGGGCCATACACCATCACCAAGGCCACCGGTGATAATTCCTTCGAGCTCATCCCACTATTCCTTTGCTTGCACCCAGTGTTCAATGTAGATTGCTTTCGGCCATACTTTCCACCATTGTTGGACACATCTGACATTGCAGAACAGATCACACCAATAGAGCTCAACCCATACTACAAGGAACATGCAACAACTAATCAAATCATGGACACACAGATTAAGAACACTCTCCAACAAATGATACAACTATATCTAGTTGTCATAGCAAGGCAACTCCTTCACCAGGGCAAGTGGTTCACCAGGGACCAGGTTCAAAAAAAATTTCCTTACCTCATGGAGGCTCTGCACACAGTGGGGACCATTTCTTCCTAAAGGGGAAGAATAATCCAGGTGGATATTGGTGGCCACTGGCCTATTCCACCTAGACCCCCTATTCAGTTTCATCTGTTTCCTTGTTCATTTCAACATTTACTATTTTTAGCAGTTTTGTGGGTCCTGAACTTCCAAAGAAGTTTTAACCCCCTAAACAACGTTTTTTTGGGGTCCACTGTAGGTCTGTAACAATAGGTAGGGACTTGCAGTGAAACCTATATTAATCAGAGAGACCTTTCCAACAAGGTATTGTATGTGCCAAATTGAGATAATATGACCAAGTTACGACCCCAAGAAGTTGACTACCCAACTAACCCCAATGGGGCCCACAAGCTCTTTGTGTTACCTCTCCTGGGGTTATGGTTTTGCTTGTTTAGGGTTTTCTCATGTTTTCCAATAATAAATATTCCCTTGAGCCTCATTGTAACACAATTCATAGGCACTCCAACATCGGAAATAGATTTTTTCCTAGGTGGCAACAATTCCCGAGTAGATTAAAAAAATGCTTTGTTGAGTTGGTGGAGGAATAGCATGCTCTAGAAAAATGTGCACTAGGGTTATTATCTACATGCTAGGGTCTGTGCGAGCTTCATGATCTCCCCCAAGTGCCTCTGGTTCTGGCCTTTGGGGCCTTGCTCGCCATGGCAGATTCGCTTGAGCAACCTGGCGCTCGCTCCTTCAAGGATATGGTCTCTGGATGGTTGCCAGACCAAGATTCATTCTTCACAATGTTTGCCTCCAGCTCTGCCTTCTGTATGTCACTAGGAGGAAGCTTTGACAAAGAAGAAACTATGAATCCACAAAAAAATGAGCTGCCAAAAAGGAATGAAGACACAGTGAAAAGATCAACCAAGGATCTCGAGTAGACAAGGGCAAGACCGCAGATACGCCCTTCCATGCCAACGTCAATCCTTCTTAATCTTAGGAATAGCCCCATGATGATGGGAAAAAGACAAAGAATAACTATAATCCCAGAGCTAAGAAAATCCCAGAACTGGAAATCTAGGTCCCCAGGGTAGATGAATACAAAAAATACATGCAGGAGCATGCAATTATATGTAAGTTCATGGGAATATTGCTAGTTGAAAGAGCCCTGAATTGGTGGATTCAGAGAAAATGGGCACCCAAAGGGGAGATCGGGCTTCAACTGGGCTCTAAAGGATTTTTCACAATCATCTTTGATCTCCTAGAAGACAAAGACATAATTTTTGAAGGAGGACCCTATTTCTACAATTTAGTTGGTTTATACACGAGATTATAAGGGAGAACTTCATACCAAAAAAAGAGGATTTCACCAGGGTTCCAATTTGGGTATGCCTCTACTCCTTACCTACTGATTATTGGGCTCCTACAGTCTTAAAAGGTATAGGAGACCAGCTCATGGAGTACATCAAAATGTCCGAAGACACTAGAACGGGTCACTATGTTTCCTATGCCTGAATCTACGTATATATAGACGTCTCTGGTGCTCTTCTAGAAGCAATCAAATTAATCTTTAGGGATGAAGTCTGGATGCAAAGTATAGGCTATGAACAAATTCCCTTTCGATGCAAAAAGCGTCACGACCATGGGCATGTTTTCCGAGATTTCCCCATGAATAAAACCCCTCAAACACAAGAGCAAGTAAATAAACAAAAAGACATTGAAGGGTTCACCAAAGTAATCTCCAGGAACAAGAATAACAACAAGAAAGTTATCCCCGAGAAGAACCTATAGAAAGAAGGAAGCCATAATCAGTTCAAAGGACTGAACAGTAACCAAGAGCAAAGGAACCCTAACTAAATGATAGCAGATGAAGCAGGAGAGGAAGAAATGCACCCAGTAGACAATGACCAAGATGAAAGGGATACAGATAATACCAACAGAGGTAAAGAGTAGGCGATAGAGTATATAAAAATGTAACAAGTAGAAATAGAGGAAAGACTAGATGAAAACGCAATAGAGGAAGCACTGAGGGGGTAGACCTTGCATCAATTGCAGAGGAATGGGAACAAAAAGGAATAAATGCCATATCAGAACAATAGTTGCAAAAAATAAAAGGAGCTTATATTCTCCAAGAAGAATTAAAACTCAAATCCCAACAACAAGAAAAAGAAAATACAACTTCAAAAGGCATATTAGCCAACATCCCAATAGAAGGACTCAACCTGAAAGGATCAAGCAGAAAGCGAGGACGAAAGACCACTAGTTAGCTCCTTCAAGGAATGGGATCCAATCTAATCAATGAAGGAAAGGTAAAGGCTCTAGCTCTATACCCATCTCCATGTCAATGAATTGCATCTCTTGGAATATAAGGGGACTTAACAGTCTTGGGAAAATACACATCTTAAAAAGCAGAGTACTGTCTAATCATCTCAACATCCTCCTCATTCGAGAAACAAAACTGGACTCGACTTACCCTCCCCTCCTTCTTAACTCGTGCTTCAAGCCTTATAGCTCCTTGGCTAATACGATTGTTGGCACGGTGGGGGAATATCTTCTTTGGCCACTCACCATTCCTTAACACTGAACCTGAGAATCATAGGCACCAACGAGACCATTAGTATAACCAATGTTTATGTCCCGCACAAAGTGATAGACTGTATCAAAATGCTCCAAACGTTATCCAATCTCCTTGACCCTCTGTACCAACCCATCAAAATCATTGTAGGTGATTTCAACATGATAACTAACCTATCTGAAAAGAAAGGAGGAATCCAGAAGTTAGATAAGGACTCTGAGGCTTTTGTTGCCACCATTGAAAACCTCAACCTCATTGACATTCCCACTAGCAATGGATTATTCACCTGGAATAAAAGAAGAGGAGGAGACCGTCAAATAGCCTCTTGTTTAGACTGTTTTCTCATATCTGAGGAAAGCTATCTTACCTCCTAGGAAACGGAGGCGAGAATCCTTCCGTAAGCAGGCTTTGATCACTGGCCTATCTCTCTCAAGATTCATATTTCCATGACTTTGAAGAATAATCCTTTTAGATTTGAGGCCTTTTGGTTGAATCACCTGGATTTCATGGAAAAAATGAAATAATGGTGGACTTACTCTCCCATCAGAACTGGAAACAAAATTTATACTTTCCAACAAATGTTAAAACATATCAAAGAGGAAATCAAAAAATGGAACAGAGAAACATTTGGCAATATCATTACAGACAAAAAAAACTTGGAACATCAATTGGAACTTCTTCGACAAACCATAATTGAATAAGGGCTAATGAAGACTAGTAAGCAAGAGGAAAAACTACTACAACAAAGTTGGGATGAAAGATTGATTCAGGAAGAAAATCTATGGCAACAAAAATCTAGAATAAATTGGCTGAAATGTGGGGAAGGGAACACGACCTTTTTCCACAAAACAATGATACAACACAAGAGGAACAACAGAATTCTAGCTCTGAAGAACCAAGAGGGTCATCTCATTCACTCTCAAGAGGAGTTGGAATCAGAGCTCACCAACTATTTCAGCTCTCTTCTCAAAGAGCCAAGGAATGATCAGGATCAGGATATCAAAAAGATCACCAAGAATATTCCCAAAATCCTCACAGAGGACCATAACAAAATGCTCCTCAGGAAAGTCTCCCTCCAGGAAGTGGAAGATGTGGTCATGGGAATGCCCAATGGAAAATCTCCAGGGTCGGATGGGTTCACTATTTATTTCTACAAATCTTGCTGGCCTATCATAAAGCTGGAGGTCCATGCCCTGGTGGAGGAATCTAGAATTTAGAAGTCTGTCCTTAAAGCCCTCAACTCCACCTTTCTGACTCTGATACCCAAAGGAATCTCTGCAGATTATCTAGACAAATTCAGGCCCATAGCCCTTTGCAATGTCATATAAAAAATAATCTCCAAAGTTCTAGCCAATCGAATCAAAGTCATCCTCCCTCTCCTCATCTCCCACGAACAGTCTAGCTATGTGGAAGGAAGACAAATCATGGATAGCATCATCCTCTCTCATGAGCTTATTCATTCTCTCAAATCCTAAAAAACCCCTAGTATGATGATATAGCTAGATATTTCAAAAGCCTTTGACAAAATTAGTTGGAACTATATGAGACAGATCTTGGATACGTTTGGCTTCCACAAAGAAAGCATCAAGTGGATCACGACTATGGTGTCAGGATATTTCTTCTCCATCCTCGTAAATGGATCACCTTTGCAACCCTTCAATCGTACAAGGGGTATCAAGCAAGGGGATCCAATCTCTCCCTTCCTCTTTGTTATAATGGTGGAAGGGCTAAGTCGTTCTATCACTGCTGCCCTACATGAAAATAAGATCTCTAGTCTCCAGCCGCATGCTTCTTCCCCCACTACAACTCACCAAAAATTTGTGGATGATACTCTTCTCATGGGCCTCCCCTCCATCAAAGAGGCTTCATCTTTCATGTCCATCCCAATGGACTTCTCTGGTGCTTTTGGCAGCTCCATCAATCCTCTTAAATCCAAGTTGTTTTTCTTTAATACTTTGTTGCCCATTTGCAAGAACATCACTAGAATCTTAGCCATTCCTATTAGCTCTCTCCCCTCCACTTAACTTGGTGTTCCCCTTACAAATAGGCCTCTCTTTGAGAACTTGGGAGAACCTGATAAACAAACTGGAGAAAATATTGGCCAATTGGATCTTCAAATCTCTAAATTTGGCTAGTCTTCTTATCCTGGTTAAATATATCCTTCAGGCCATCCCGATTTACATGTAATCGGATCTGGCAAGCCCAAAAATTAATTTCAATCAAAATCAGGAACCTTCAGAGGAACTTCTTATGGAGAGGAGAAAAGGTTAAATAAAAATGGGCTCTGGTAGATTGGGAAAAAATCTGTAAACCCAGAAAAGATGGTGGCCTCGGTCTTAGAGATATAGACCTCCTGGGAAAGGCCTTGGGTGCCAAAAACCTATGGAGATGGATTGCTAACCCCAAATCCCCTTGGGGTACCCTATGGAAAGCAAAGTACACTTCCTCCTTGATGCAAGAGAAAATCATCAAGGTCAATGGAAAAATCAAAGTTCTGTCATCTAGAATCAAGCTTGGGAGAATAGGGACATCATTCAAAGACATAGTTTTAGGGAAATAGGCAGTGGGAACAAGGCTCTTTTCTGGGAAGATGCATGGAAACAAAGGCCAGAAATTTATCAATATCACTATCAAAATATCAAGACTGAAATGAAAAAAAGAGGGAAGATCAAAGTCAACCAGTACTAGGGAAAAAGTGAAGAAAATGACAGATGGAGAAAGCAGATCAATCACGAGGAATGGACTCCCCATATAGACCCCCAAATCTGGCCGGACCACTCATTAGAGTTACAAATAAGAAAAATCCTCCATGACTTTGCTGAGGATAAACTTAGATGGGGGAAAAACTTAGCAGGACACTTCATCTTAAGCGAAGCCTACAGATACATAGCAAAGCACGACCAACTCCAACCAGATTCAAAATGGAATGCAATCTGGGATAGGAAGAAATGGCCAAAAATTTATATCTTCCTTTGGTTAGTCATGCACAAAAAAGTTTCAATGTGGGACAATATAAGAAGAAAAGGCTTTATTGTCTCCTCGAGATGCCCCATCTACCAGCAAGAAGAAGAAACCCCCAATCATCTATTGAATGTCTGCGCATTCACGTCCAATGTATGGAATTGGATTTCTTTGGTCTTTAACAACTTAGATTTGGACCCCTCTTCTATCCATAGCACCATCGCGAACTAGAGAACAGTCTATTCCCCCCATCCTCTGGTCAATCGTTGTTGGTCAGATAAATCGTTCTTGCGGACAAGACCGATCTCCCTAGTATCAACAGATATCTAGCAACAAGCAGGACAAGCAAATCTACCTTTCTCTAAATATATTGCGATTCATTAATAAAAACTAAGAGGTGTTTTAGACCCTACCTTAAGTCCAACGCTAGTTTGTGGCAGCCACGCTTCGACCGTCTGAAAGAGTTTCCTTTTGAGAACCTACAATCACAAACAAGCACACATCAAATAACACCTGCATAGCTAATATAATAAATCATATTCATCATGGTGATCAAGGAATCCATGAAATAAACCATAAAACACAACTTATTGAGAAAAATAAACTTGATTGTATTAACTTTGAAAATAGAAGAACTTTACAACCTTTGGTGCCTTGATGTTGTACAAGCTCCTCCCAGGGTCCGAAACAGGAATCTCCTCTACTTTGACAAGCCTCACACTCTTCCAAATGAGATCAACAAGGTATGTAATCTTTCCTCACAAAAGCTCAATTAGGAAGACTAAGTTCCAGCAGCATTTCACCTCAAAAATCTTCAGCTTTCAACCCCCTCAGTAACCAGCCCAATGCCTCATTTTATAGTGCAGAGGAAGGAAGTTACAGGTCCACCTATGAAGGGATAGAGTCCTCCTTCAGAGGGATAAGCTCCTCACATCAAGGGGTTAGCTCCTTAAGGTATGGGATGCATGAACCTTCAAGGAGCGAACTTGCCACCTCAAGATTCCCTCTAGAAGCTTCCAGAAATAACCCAAAATGAGTTTTTAAGAATGTACTTGCGCCTTTTTGAATTTTACAGGGGTTCGCACCCATTACACAGAGACATAGCGGTCAGGTACGCAGGGGACATGACCAGTAGGTGTGGTACCGCACGTAATGCCAAGAGAAAGTGCAGAACCATAGTTTTAGAGACTTTTAAGGGTTTTCTATTATTTTTCAAGGCTTGACATGAAGAACTGAGGTTTAAGACTTGCAAAGGAGGAAAGTATGAGTGGTGATGGACTCACACAGATTGAAGAATGTCATGGTGACAATATTTTGTGCAACAACCATGCATGGAATTTATTACCTAGTTTGATCTGCTGGGCTCTATGGAAGGAACACAATGCGAGAATCTTTCATGGCCTCTCCATCCATGATGAATTCATTATTGCAAAGATCAAAAGCACGCTCCGTGAAACAGTGACCTCTCTACCCACTCAGACTGTCAAAGCCCCTCCCACCCTCCGCGATGTGAGAATTCTCTTAATGTTAGATCTCCTTCATATCAAGGTCTGCACATTCACTCCCCTCCCCAGACATGATAATAAAAATAACACGTGGGCAGCCACCAGAGTAGGGGACTTTCAAGGTCAGCTACGATGGCGCAGCTAAAGGGAATCCAGGCTCAACAGGTTTTGCAGGGGTCTTCCAGAACTCTAAAGGTGAGATAATATGGATTTATGAGGGCAATATAGGTTCAACCACCAACAATGCCGTTGAAATTCATGCCCTGGAACATGGCATCATCATAGCGCACAACCTCAACCTCAGTCCTCTGATAGTTGAAGGAGATTCCACACTGGCTACCCAAATTGGAAAAAAAAATTAACAGGGTATCGAGGCAGACAAGATCTCAGAAAATTGGCACCTAAATAAAATAATACAATGGATCAAGCAAGGAATTGATAGCATGGCAGGCCTCCATTTTCAAGCAATCAAAAGGAAAGGAAATAAATTCACAGACAAAATGGCGAATGAGGGTATGGCTAGTACCCTACGCCTGAAGTCTTGAGTGTGGCGGGAATTAGAGGAAGGGGAACTCCGTCAGCAATGCGTATCAATCAATGAAGAAGATAACTACTCTATCAAACAATAACTATTCATGTACTTTTCATTATTACAAGATGGATTTTCTACTCAATGAGAAGGACAAGTGGAGGAAGCCAGAGTAGGGGTCATCCTTGACTCACCTATCTTTAGAGCTCGCGATGCCACTGCCCCTCCCCCTTGTGTGTTCATTGTCTCTCAGTCTCATCCTCCCTGCTCTTCCATTACTCCTATGGCCCTCCTTAAATCTACACATGTTTCCCCTTCCCACCCCCTCTCCCTCATTCTGGTCTCCCTCCTCCTCCTGGCCTCTATAAATTCACCCCTCCCCCTTCTCCCTCTCATTCTTCTCACTACCTTTTCCCTCCTCATTTTTCTGCTTGTTCTCTAGTTCCCCCTGCATTCCTGTCCCTTGGTTTCTCTCATGGCTTCGAGGCATGGCTCCACCCCTAGTCCAAGTAGGGGAGGTGCGCGCAGTCGTGCTGCCTCCCATTGGTAGTCCTTGGGCTCGACCCCTACCACTCATGCGGAGACTGCTGCTAGGCATGCAACTCTAGGCTACTCAGTGGTAGTTAATCTGGAAACTCAACAACAAATTTATGACTTAGAGGCCCATGCCAATATTCTCCAAAGAGAGGTCACCATAGAGGAGGTCGACGCAGAATTCGCTTGGATTCTGGACCTTGCTCTCACCTAGGTGCCCGAAAACCTCTATGTGCGCACAATTAGAACATGGTGGAAAATGAAGACCATCATGGGGCTCGCTATGCAGGAACAAGAGGAGCACTCTAAGACTCTGGAAACTAAGATTGGCTGGCTCAGTGAAAAGTTTGTAGTGTATGCAGAATCCATCCACCATTGCAGATTTATCACTCGGGACACTCCGAATTATACTATCATCAAGAATATGTCGACAATGAAGGCCCATTGAACCACTGAAGGAGACCTAAGCATCAAGAAAGAGGACCCTGGGGCCTCCACGACTCGTCAGGCCATCACCGCGCAGGAGGAGGGAAGCTCTTAGGAGACTCCCATTCGTCTGGATGAGGATCAGGCCACCACCAACCAGGAGTGATGCAGTCGGCTTCCTTTACTATTTTTCTTCCCATGTGTATGTTCTTCAGCCTCCACGAAAGTCTGTTTGTCACGTAGGATAATCATATCTGGATGGTCGGCTACCGTAAGGCATTCTTCTCCTTTCTCAGCTTCTAATTTCTCAAATTTTGAAATTGTTGTAATGAGAGTACCTCTCTGCTCCACTCTTGTACTCTGTTCCCTCTTTTGTCTGGGTAGTACTATAAATACAGCCTATGCTTTGACCAACACTAGATTTTCGGTTGGGTCTTGTGTTTGGTTCTTTCCCACACAACCCTTTTTGTAATCTATGAGTTTACCAAGTAATATACTATCTTATTTACAAAAAAAAAACACAATCCAAAGGCATGTAGCAACCACATCTCTTCTCAGAGATAAGTTACCATCTCCTGAGCTATCTTATTTCCATTATGTTTGTAAGCACAATTCAATATTTTTCTATTAATGAAATAAAGTGTTTTTCTGTCACATCCCTGTGTTTATGATTATATCTATAAGTTGTTGCGTTCCTGTTTAAGTTCGGATCAATTACATTTAATATTAGAACAATGCCAATGGATGGAGAAATTCAATGACCTTTTTCAATGCTATGAAGTCAATGCTACTTGAACATAATTTCAACAGTTGTCATGTATCACTTGGAAGCTCTCTTAAATCAAGCATTCAATGAGGGCTTTAAGAGTTATAACGTTTAGGAAAAAATATGCATAAACAAATTGTTACTAGGCTTGGAAATCACCCACTCTTAGCTACTCTAATCACCTATAGAACAAAATGCACTTGAATAAAATGGAACGCCTTTTCTTTGTAGTTCCCCAGTTATAACACAACTTGATAGCCTACTAGTGGTTATGTTTGACTCCTTCAACACTTAACTAGAGTTAATATATTGATTCTTCTAGAGTATTCTTCATCATGATCATGTGGCTAGCCACTTTTTCATGAGCTTGGAGAGAACCCACTCTTAGCTAATCTACTCACCTATAGAAGAAAATGCACTTGAATAGAATGGAACCTATTTTCCTTGTAGTTCCCCAGTTATAACATAACTCGATAACCTACTAGTCATTATGTTTGACTCCTTCAACTCTTAACTAGAGTTAAAATATTGATTCTTCTAGAGTCTTCTTCATTATGATCATGTGGCTAGGCACTTTTCCATGAATAATTAGGGATGATGTGACATCCTCTTATGTTATGTGGGTCAATTTAGATAGCTCAACTTTTGGGAAGCATAACTTTCTCACACAAGCTCTGGTTGAGGTGAGTTTTTCCATTTGAAAGGTATTATTGTGTGTATTATGGAATTTAGGACCATAGTAAGGTTGGGACCACATAAAATATGTTCATTCAAGGCCTCAAAACGGATCCTAAACGTTTTGACCCAAATTTTTCCAGAATGGGATTATTGTTAAAGATGGTCATGTGCATTGATTCTTACACTTTTTCCACTCTGAAAGCACAAAGATTCATGAAAAATAATATAATGTTCAAATTGAAATAAAAAATGATATGAATACACTTAGGAATTTTTAGAAACGACACCTAATTTTATTGCATATAGGAAATACATGCAATGAGTTTCAATCGTACAAGGATAATTTAATTATAAAAAACACAAAGGAAAGTCTAATTCAGTTATTCAGAAGTGAACACAATTATGTGAGAGTTGGTTCAAACTAGAATATTTCAAAGGAATTATAAAATCATTCTCATTCTAGAGATAACATAATGATGATGATGAAGTTTATGAGAAATCATCTCTCTTTAATAAATTCAATTAGTATTCCTCATAAGCCTCCACCATTATTCTCTATGGATGGGTATTTTAGATATATTATGATCAAAGAAACATGTACTAGATGTTTTGTTAAAATTGGAAACTAGGGAAAAATCCATGTGGATCACCTTATTTATGGCTTTTGATATTTTTCCTATATTCCTCTCATTGAGAGGTGTAGGATTGATCTAAAGATCATCCGATTCCGATAAGTATTTATGGAGATATGAATTTATTTTGATTATGGACAAATTGTCAAGGTTGGCCAGCAAACTTATGTAGGCTCAGAAGCCCAACAATCACGTCTATTCATCCTCAACATTTGCATATAAATACAAGGAGCATTCTCCTCATCTGGACAATTCAATTCACTCATCTTCTCCCTCTCTTTCCTAAGCATAAAAGACGCCTGCCTCTCTCTCTCACACGTGGCTGAAAGGAAGACGTCCTAGGGCAAAGAAGACACAGAAAGAAGGATGCTACGACAGCAGGTCATCTCTTTGACTAGTGTTGACTAAGTGTTCACCATCCAGAAGTGCGGATTGGGTGTGGTTGCCTCTCCTAGGCAGGGTGCAATTTTTGGCACAAAAATCAAGGTGATCTGACCTCTGGTTTGACCAGTGTTGACTGCCCTAGTTTAGGACTGCAGTTGACTTCAGAAATATACAAATTGAATGTACTTTTGGGGCTGTTCAAGGGCTGTTTCTTCAGGCTGTTCAAGGACAAGTTGACTGGAAATTGACACTTCAAAGCCTTGATCGAGAATCAAACTGAAAAGAAGATCAAGACCTTAATAACTGATAATGGGATTGAATATGAATCTAATGAGTTTCATGAATTTTGTAAAGAGGCTAGCATTAAGAGGGAGACTACTACACCATATACTCCTGAGCAAAATGGTGTGGTGGAAAGGAAGAATTGTACAATTGTGGAAGCTGTTCATGCTATGCTCCATGATCAAAGACTTCTGAAGTTTCTATGGGCCGAAGCTGCAAATACCACCGTATAGGTACAAAACCAATGCCCTCATCAAGAATTGGGTTCCAAGACTCTCGAAGAAATGTTCACTGGTAAGAAACCTGACGTATCTCATTTTAGAAATTTTGGAAGCCCTGTATATTTTCATGTGTCGAAAGAGAAAAGGAATAAATTGGGTGCATCTGGAAAGAAAGGAATCTTCGCGGGCTATAGCGAAAATACTAAGGGCTATAGAATCTATGTATCTGTTCAAAGGGAATTCGAGATTACTCATGATGTCACCTTTCATGAAGATATGGCTCTTAGCGAAGTAGACAATCTTCCTACTTTAAGGGGATCTAAAGAAGCTAACACCAGGGATCTAAAGGAAAAGGAAGATGAGACGATGGCCGATGTGGAAGAACCTATGGATCCTATTGATCCTCCTCCGCAAGAGCCTTCCTCTTATAGGAATAGGCCTTTCATGGCTTAGGGGGACACTTAATGATACTGAAGGACACATTGCACCTAGAGGAACCTTCTGTGAAAGTAAGAAACCTAATAGGTATCAAGGATATCTGACCATCATGAACATGATCATCCAAAATGAGCCTTCGTCATTCACAGATGCCGTCAAGCATCAAGTATGGAAGGATGCTATGACTGAGGAATATGATTCCATTATGAAAAATGATGTTTGGGATGTGGTTCCTAGACCCCAGGACAAAGCAGTTGTCACTTCAAAATGGCTTACAAGATAAAGCATGCAGTTGATGGAAGTGCGGAAAAGTATAAGGTTCGTTTTGTCGCTCGTGGCTTCTCCCAGAAGGAAGGTATAAACTATGACGAGATATTTGCACTTGTTTCTCGATATACCACCATTTGCTCAATCATAGCCCTTGCTGCTTCACAAGGATGGAACCTACATCAGATGGATGTTAAGACTGCGTTCTTACATGGTTTGATCAAATAGGAGGTCTATGTGGAGCAACCCGAAGGATTTAAAATTTATGTTCGAGAATCTCATGTTTATAGGTTGAAGAAGACCCTCTATGGGCTAAAGCAAGCACCCCGAGCATGGTATGAGGGGATCAATAGCTACTTGATGAAGATGGGATTCAATAGGAGTGAAGCCGACCCTAACCTTTGCTTTAAGGTTATAGATGACAAGCCTCTCATACTGGTGCTATATGTTGACGACCTCTTTCTAACAGGTGTAGACCCTCTCATTCATGGATGTAAGAGGGAGTTGGCTTCTGAGTTCGAGATGAAAGACCTAGGACTTATGCACTATTTCCTAGGGTTGGAAGTTTGGCAGAAACCAGGGGAGATTTTCCTATCTTAAGGAAGATATGTGGTGAAGATATTGGAGAGATTCGGCATGGTGGACTGCAAGCCCTTAACTACCCCGATGGAGCTTGACTTCAATAAGTTAAGCAGTAGTGCTGCTGGACCTGTTTTACGAAATGCTACCGAGTATCGTCAACTCGTCGGAGCATTAATGTTCTTGGTGAACTCCTGTCAGGATATATGCTTTGCAGTCAACACATTGAGTCAACATATGGTTGAGCCTCACCACTCACATTGGATTGGTGCCAAGAATCTATTGAGATATCTTCATGGCACAATCACTCATGGGTTGAGATACACTACTGGAGATGTGAGACTACTTGGGAATACTGATGCTGATTGGGTAGGCAGTGTGGTGGACAGAAAGAGCACTTCCGGGTGGTGTTTCTCTTTGGGATCTGCCTCGATATCCTGGATGAGTAGGAAGCAGAAGTCGGTGGCTTTGAGCACCACCGAGGAATAGTACATTGCTGTTAGCATGGCCTCTTGTGAGGCAGTCTGGTTACAAAATCTCTTTAGTGAGCTGTTTGGATTTACATTGGATACCATCGTGATTCTGTGTGACAACTAGAGCAGGATCTGTTTATCAGAGAATCTCGTATTTCATGATCACTACAAGCATATCAATATCAGGTACACTATAGTCGAGATATGGTGCAGCGAGGAGAAATAAGGCTCCAACATATCGATACAGATGAACAGGTCGCCAAAATTTTGACAAAGCCCCTAGGAAAGGTCAAATTCCTGACTTTCCGAGAACAACTTGGTGTCATTCAGAGACCCTCTTATGAGGGTGGAGTATGATGTATTGAGCTCTGGGAGCTCCAGGGGGCACAGAGTACTTCTTGGAGTGACATGTGACCAAAGGGCGACTCACCATCCCCTAGTGGTGCACTATGTACAGGGTAAAGTTTCAACCTTCCCCTATGACACCCCGTGGCAACTATGGAACAGGATGATTAGTTCTCCTATGGGCTAGGATGATTCCTTCTCTGTGGCGATTGTGGAACAAGATTATTAGTTCTCTTGTAGGCCAGGATGATTAGTTCTTCGTGGCATCCACTGGACAGGATGATTCGTTCTCCTGTGGACAGGATGATTAGTTCTCCTGTCGAGGCATCCTACCCATATAGTCTGGGACTCATGGGAAGTACCTCTCATCTGATCAATGAGCAGGGAAATGAGGATAGGGACCATAGTAGTACTATCGATGGACACATCGCTTTATCTATCGTACTCCCTATGCTAGGATGACCTCCATTGATCTAGGATCAATGATACTGATATGGGATCAGTGAGAGTGGTTCACTCTCTAAGACTGACTTCGGGTCAGTGGATAATGGTATGATACATCCTCGATCATTTCTTCTTCTTCATAGTTCGAGCAGAGCAGAGTGGGGTCAAGCTGTACAGGACAATGCATTTGATGGATGGATAACAATGACGGTCTGACGGATTGCAGTTGAAGTTCTCCCTAGTTGAGAGGGAGTGTTAAAATTGGAAACTATGGCCAAAATCCATGTGGATCATCTTATTTATGGCTTTTGATATTTTTCCTAGATTCCTCTCATTGAGAGGTGTAGGATTGATCTAAATATCATCCAATTCCGATAAGTATTTATGGAGATATGAATTTATTTTGATTATGGACAAATTGTCAAGGTCGACCGACAAACTTATGTAGGCTCAGAAGCCGAATAGTCACGTCTATTAATCCTCAAAGTTTTCATATAAATACAAGGAGAATTCTCCTCATTTGGATAATTCAATTCACTCATCTTCTCTCTCTCTCTCCTATGCATAAAAGGAGCCTCTCTCTCTCTTACACGTGTGGCTGAAAGGAAGATGTCCTAGGGCAAAGAAGACGCAGAAAGAAGGATGCCAGGGCAGCAGGTCATCTCTTTGACTAGTGTTGACCAAGCATTCACCATCTAGAAGTGCGGATTGGGCGTGGTTGCCTCTCCTAGGCAGGCTGCAATTTTTGGCACAAAAATCAAGGTGATTTGACCTCTGTTTTGACTGGTGTTGACTGCCGTAGTTTAGGACTACAGTTGACTTCAGAAATCTGCAAATTGAATGTACTTTTGGGGCTGTTCAAGGGATGTTTCTTTAGGCTGTTCGAGGACAAGTTGACCAGAAATTAACCAAGCATTTTAGAGGTCAATTTCAGGTAGTTTGACCAAGTTTGACTTTATTGATATAAGGTTCGCTGCTACTAATATAAAATTACAGAATTCAGATTTTGTACTATTTCTCTCTGTTGAAGTATTGAAGATAAAAGAAGATTTGATCAAAGGGTTTTCCTGCATTGGGGTTTGTCCCTAGCTAGCCGCCACATCTTGTGTCTCTTGTCTTGGCTTGTTTTTTGTTGATCAATTAATGTTCTACATGCACTTTACTTAATGTATATGTGATTTCTAATCTGTGGCTAATAGGTAGAAAAATAAGTAAAACCATAATTTAACATGTTTCAATAAGATCAATATCTAAATAAAAAAAGTGTAAAATGATTGTAAGTTCCATAGAATAAGAGTACCAACAACCATGTTTAATTAAATGCATGGAGGAATTAAGTATAAGAAAATGATACCTCTACTTAAATAATGCCCAAGTTCTAAGAGGGTAAACTCTAAACTTTACAAAAACAATAACATCTAATGAATTTAGAATATATGGAAATAAAGTATCTTTTAACATGATGCCATCTAATTCCCATTTTTTTCAAGGATTTTTTTTTTTTTGCAATTTTATTTATGTATAAAACAAAATTACATTTTACATCTTCTTGTCGGCATTCTAGTGGCTATATTCCTCATGAGAATAACTAAATAGGAGTTTTTTCCTAGGCTTGGGGTAGTAATGTCTTTCCTTCATTTATATAATTTTCTTGAACAATGATACATCTCATTTATACCATTCCCATATGCATAAATATATACCAGATTCATGATAAAGCTCCCAAAAAAGCATATTTATGATGTGGATAAAGACTAGTTAGCAATTAGCCCCAAGGATCTAGAAAATATTCTTGTTATCGACCTTCTTTGGTCTTCATGATTTTAAATGTACATCAATCTAGTTCCAATATAACCTTCAAGAGGGACTCTTGTTTGGAGTTCCTCTTCTTGTATATATGATCAAATAAAATTTGTAAAAAATTAGATGAGTTATATTCTGATTTTTTATAAATAGGGAGAAGTTCCTAATTCCTATTGCTCCCTTCATCTAGTTTATTACAACTTGTGAATCCCAATATATATGAAGAAATTTATTCTCTAATTTATGGGAAATTTTAATAACAAATTAAGAGAAAAAATTCTACAAAATTATTTGTGGCTTTCCAATGTTTGTAGAGAAGGAGAGAGTAATTGTGTTTGATAGCCTACCCCACCCATTGAGGGGGAACCTTGAGCAACTCCATCAAAAAAAATCCCATGGGGTATCCATTTGAATTGTTGTTTCAAGATGTGGAGAGGTGGGGGAGGGGGAGAATTTTGTAGTCATATTGTTTTCAATTTCCACGATATGAAGAGTTATTATGATGTAATATGGCCTTTTGTCTTGAATGAGAGCTTGATTCCTCTCCAACCGAATGCCTTGTTTAGCACACCACAAATTAATAGGAAGAATTGATAAACTTGTGTGATTGCATTCTATTCACAAGTTGAACATATTAATACATAGTACTTTGACCTTGGGTTTTCATATACTAAGAGGTCACTTGGACTTCAATTACTGTTGGAATTCATCCAATCCAACCCTAATGGATTAGGTGTCCAACATTCCCCCTCTTAATTCGAAGGGGAATGTATGGGCCCAAGAAGATATATGGAATCGAAAAGTGCATGGAAACCAAGGATTGGATATGATTTATGAAATTGTGGTTTAAGGAAGACCAAAAACCAAATGAGGTAGAAGAACCCAAATATTCTACCGATGGTGGCTTAAGGTTGACCACCAACTTTGGAACTAGGTTCAAAGTAGTTACTAGAACAATTATGAATCTAGCTAGAAGCTGAAGTCTTCTGCAAAATGGAAATTATCCTTGATGATGGTTTGAAGATTACCACAAACTAATTTAGCATAAACCAAAGTCTTCTACCCATGGGGGTTTAAGATTGGCCACCAACCAAGTCACACTTATGGGGCATGAATCTATCTTTGGCTACAACATTGAATCTAGCTATGGCTAAATCTAGCTCTAAGCTCTAGCAGCTGGCTTTAGTTTAGGCTGTGGCTCAAGCTCACTTCATATTTCTTCAAAGCTAGTAGTTGATAATCAATTCCATCCTTTTCAAATACAAGGTGAGAAGATGAATATATATCTCATATAATACGTGTAAATACCTGAGAATGAATCCAGAGGTATGACCGATATATCTTCTTGGCTATTAAAGATCATTGCCCAGAAGTGATCCATCCAAAGTGAATCTTTTTTCTTGTAAGATTATTATGTTTGGAAGATATGTTTGAATGATAAGAATGTTTTCCACAATGATCACAATGGTGAAGATCAAAACATTTATCTTTTACATGGTCAACTCGATCACAATGTTGGTATTTGCAAATTTGATGTGGTTGTGGAACATGAGCATGTGAAGATGAGTTGTCTTGAAGAAACTCAACACTTCAAAATTTGATGGATTCAGAATAGTCCAACATGTGAAAAGAAACATCCTTGTCATATCCAAGATCAATTTTATTCTTGTTGCTGATAATATCTTCCTAAGGTCTAATGATGGGCTTGGGAAGTCCAATTTGAACCTTTGCACCTTCATGCAAATATGCTCCTGAAACCGTCTCAGTAATATTATCAATTTATGGCTACTAATGGGAGTCAAATTTAGACTGAAAAAGGGAGTTATTCTAAACATACACCAGTTTAGAATGTTCATTCTTTTGTTGTAGTTCATCTCATTGGAACCGAGATTCAAACTATAGAAACTAAATGTTTTCTTGGGCATCTTGTAAACAAACTTGAATATCAGTGAGAGTGGCTTCACCGAATTTCACTATGTTCTCAATAGTTGATAGGATTAGAGTGTTCAATAACTCTAATAATCCATTAAGTTCGGCCATTTTTCAACAAATCAAGCTTGGAAAATAAAGGGTGTCATTTTCAATTGAAATGCACTTGTTTACAATGATATATAGTAAGTAAGCCTACTAAAAAATTTATATCTCCCAATACCATAAACAAATCTTCTTTACCATATGCAGGCTCACCCGAATACTTTAGTAGCATCAAAAAGTTCAGATAAAAAAAATGAATGGGAAAGACTACAATCATGGGCTACCAGTTCCAAACTAATCCCTGGTGAAGGAAATTACTGTTGTAATTCACCCTAGAACCAACCTCAAATTACAAAGCTTACAAAGTAACTCCCATAATGTGGAAAAAAATAATACATGTAATTTGTAGAAAACATGAAACACTAGTTTAAGAGAGATTTCAACTTTAAGCTAGCTACAAAAAAAAAATCCATGTTAAAATGCAGCTTCACTCAACAGGCTCATAAAAAATCACTTGCACTGACCATTTACTTTCTTTAATACTTTTGAAAAATCATTGCTTGAGAGATCTCCACATTCTGGCTTGATGCATTGATATGGCATAGGAAAAAATATATTGGTTCTTCAAAGAACATGGGCAGAAATACTCACCAAGCTTGCAATTGAGTTAGAGGGTTATATTGAGCATATGGATGATCACTTTTATTTCCTGAGAATTTCATTGCAGTGATTACATAGTCCAGTTATATGTGAGAAAATGTAATATTACAGATGATCCCTCCTCTCCCTATGTTGGTCTTGACTTGGATTATGACTGACGAGATGTAGATGTAGATGTAGACATTATTTACCAAAATGTCTCATATTTTTCTAGACGTCTCACTACTAATGGTTATTCCTACGTAAGGCATTTAGCCATTTATCCTCCAAACAATTATATTGGAGTTGAAATGACTGAAAGCTATTCCATACTCATCTCACTTGCTCTTGATGGCGTCAACGTCATCACCATCCTCATCATTGCTCATGAGGATTCCATGAAGATTAACATGTTAATCAAACCACAAACCCATGGTTGAGAAAAGGCCACACACTTGTGGCTCAAAAATCAATTCAAGTTTTAAAAAGGCCACATAACCGTGGCTCTAATACCACATTAAATACACACCAAAGTAATAGGAATATTTGATAATCTTTTGTCATTTCATTCTATTCACAAGGTATACATATTAATACATAGTTTTTGGACCCTTGGTTTTCATCTTCCAAGAGGCCACTTGGACTTCAATGACTGTTGGAATTCCTCTACACCAACCCTAATGGATTAGGTTTCCAACATTCCCTAAGCCACTATTAGCGGAAAATATTTTCTTTGAAGTTTATGGGTATCTAATAGCCATTGTTTTAGGACTTACTCTATGGAGGGTCCTTCCTAGAATAAGTTTGTCCTTAAGGATGTCTAGTTTCCTTCCAAACTTCTTGCACAAAAAGGAATTTTAAGAAAATGTGGTCAATTGTTTCAAAGTTAGTTGAGAAAAGTATGCAGATACTTGGGCTATGGAATGATCATTTTCGAAGATTATCCCATATTGGACCTTTTGCTAGAGTAAAAGCCACATAAAGAGTTTTTCTTTTGGGGGACATTTTAATTTCCATAATTTTTTCCCCCACCATGGGGTCTCATTGTTTCATGCTTCTAGTGCAAGGAAAAGATACTCAAATTTTGGGACTATTCACCATGTAGACTTGGATCCCAATTAAGAATATTTTCATTTTTGTTAGGGAGACATGTGAAAGGTTTAGGGCTTTATTGTAGTGATCCCAAACAATGAAAAATTCACCTTTCAGATACAGGTTAGTAGATGAAATCCATTTTTTTTGGTCCCTCAAATAATTATAGTCTGATATTTATTTGAGATTGAAGAAGCCATCATCATTTAGTTGTTGAACCAGTGGCCTAGGAAGGAGGTGTCTTTGTTGACACCGGATATAAGGGTCCTTCTTTAATAGTATACGAATTCCATTTCCCACCTTCCATTTGAGGTTTTGACCAGTGAGAATAAAAGCTTCTAAATATATTTCTAGGTGATGGGTCTACCTTTTATCAAATTTTGAGAATATTTGATCTGGTCCAACATTGTGAGAGGACTTATGTTATATGTGACCTATGCCCATAGACCAGATCCTTGGATGAGCTTCCAAACCCCTTTTGCAACCAAGGATTTTGAGAACCATAGTAAATATTTTAATCCTTGGGCTCCTTGTGATTTTGGGGTTGTAATAGTGTTCCAGGCTATATGTGAAAAATGTTTTTCCCCTCTTTTCTAACCCATAGAAACTAGAGGAATAATTGTCAAATTTTATGTAAGATTCCTATCGGAATCTAGATAAGGGAAGCCAAATATATTGGAATTGGTTTCAATTACAAATTTCCAAAGAGCCAGTGTACCATCCCTATAAAGCCATGTGTTGCACCATACACATATTGGTTTTTCAACTTTTTCTGGTAACCAATGCTAGTCATATCCCAATTATTTGATCCCTTGGTTGATCTCTAAATCTTGAGTAGAGAAGAGATATCCAATTGAAGTTTTTATCCTTTGGACAGACCCTACCAGAATAAGGAGGATTTGGAAAGATTTATAACCATACCTGTGGCCTAAGAGAAATTATTTAGGAGGGCCTTTAGGGATTGTAGGTGACCTATATTACCATATGAGAATATGAGAATATCATTCACAAAGAGCAAGTGTGACTAGAGTACAATGGTGAGTTATATAAATACCTCTGAAGCTACCTTTGTGCTTTGCATATGAAATTATCCTAACAAGACCTTTCGCTACAAGGAGAAAGAGGATAGGGGATAAAGGGAATTCTTGTTGAAGACCCATTTCCATGTTGAATAAGGGAGAAGCTACTTAGTTTATCAATATGGCTAATGAAATAGAGTTGATATGATTTAAGATCCATGAGATAAAAGAATGGTAGAAACCCAAATGAACTAAGAGGAGTCTCATCTATAACCAATTCACCCTATCGAAATATTTTAACAGATCCACTTCACATAATATATCTTTTTGGTGACTAGAGTGGATTGAGTGTAGTCTTTCTTGAGAGAGACCTATAGCTTCATATATGTGGCCATCTTCTAGAAAGTCAAATTACTCCGGAGAGATATGTTCAAAGATTATATCTTTCGATATAAGGAAAAATACTTTGGAAATTATCTTGTAAATGGAGTTACACAAAGATATGGGCCTAAGAATATCAAAAGTGTTGGAGTTATAAACTTTTGGGATTAGGGAAATACCAAGTGGTGTCGAAAGGAACTAGGATTTGCCCAAACATTTTGGAGTATTCAATGGCATTCAATAGGTATTCACAAGGAATCCATAACACTCAAGATAAAATTCAATGGGTAGGCCATCTGAAACAAGGATTTTCCCATTTTGGAAGCTATGGAGGACATTTTGTAGTTTATGTTTTGTAACCTCAACCATTAGATTATCATTTCCCAGCCATTAGATTATCATTTCCTTCTCAATTATCAAAACTAGGAAAGATTCATGCCACTTTTAGGATCTGATCAATATTAGGTATTATCTTGATGAAATATCTCTTTTAAATATCTATATCTCTATGACGATATGTCCTAGAATGAGGAAACAATAGATCTAATAGGTATTTTTATCTCCTAAATAGTAATAAAAGTTTTCCTGTGATTAACAATTTTGTGAAATAATTTGGTGTTTTCACTAACCTGTAGCTAGAGATCTATGCTCTTCAATATCAACTCTTTTTTGTTGTCCAAAATAATGTTCCTTATGTTTTCTTCATGGTCTCTAATAGACTATCTTTGGTCTACCGATCCTTCCTCATTTACACCATGATCAAAAGTATCCTTTAACCTAGATTCAATGTTAGCCAATTTTTTTGAGTCGAGCTCCATCTTTGTTTTTCCCACTTAGTGATGACAAATTTTGACATTTTTTGGTTTCTTTGGAATTGAGTGGATGGGGACTTATATGAATCATGGGAGAAAGGACACTGAGATTGTTTAATAGCTTCATGGAGAGAGGGTTCTTTAAACAAGTGAGGGTTTAGTTTAAAGGGACAAGAGGTATTTTTGGGGAGAGGAATTCAAACTTGAGAAGGATGGATTGTGATCAGAATGACCTCCCACAAAGAACCATTGGCACATATAAAGGTTTTAATCTAGAAGGGCCTTAGATAAGAGGAAGAAATTGAATCCATTTGCAATTTTTGTAAGCCTCAATTTGTTGTTTGCCTAGGTGGACAAGATTTTTAGGGAAATTATTATAATGCTAATGAGCCTAGCCTCATCAAAATGTTCATTGAAAAAAATAGAGAGGGGGTAGAGAAGAGTTGAGGAGCACCATATTTCAGATTTTCCTAGAGTAAAATCTAGGTCCCCACCCATAATAGTTCTATTTGAACCAATAGAGGGTTGTTTGAAGAAAAAATTGTTATAGAATATTTTTTTGTCTAACTATGGGCCACCGAGGTTGTAGCAAATACAGGACATGTATAAATACGTTGAATAAATATCTAATGCAATCCTAGATCGAATAGACCCCAATGTATTTAACCTAACAATGATTGCATTCCAACCTGTAATGACCCCTGTCGATCTTTTGGATGCATTCAAAGCTAAGAAGGATGATTATCTTTTTACCTTCCATCATTATCTCTTATAGAAAAAGTTTTTTAGGATAATTCACTTTAATTCATCTGTCGATTACCAAATTTTCTAAGGGGTTTCCAACCCCATGCAGTTTTGGAACAATATTTTCATTTTGGAACCTGATGTGGGTTGATGCTTTAAGGACATCAAGAATATATTTTTGTCTTCCTGAGAAAATTTCGAAATTCACTTGTTTATGTGCCAAAGAGAGAAAGTATTTCTACCCTCTACTATATGGCTTATGATCTCCATCCTCAAGATATCCAAGCCCATATCTAGATTCAGGGAATAATTCATTGAAGGGATCGAAGACCAGGGGAAGCAAGGTGTTTGAAAGGGAGCATAGGTTGTAATGAGGGAAAGGGGGAGTAGTAGTAGTCAATTTTTTTTACCATTATTCGAGAGAAGGGAGACACTAGCAATAAGGAAGGAAGAAGGAATGTGTGGGCTGAAAGAAAGAAGGGGAGATGGCATGAGAAGGAAGAGATCATAAAGAGAGGCTAGCTAGTCCCCATGGGACAAGGGAGAGAGGGAAACCAAATATGGGGGGAACAACAATTGAGGAAAAAGAAATTAACAAAGAGGAAGTGGAAAAGTGAGGCATACTCGAGGAGGGAAGGCCCATTGAAGAAACAAAAAAAAACTACAGGCACATAGGGAGAAGCTGATAGGAAGGGGGATAATGAGTTAGGACGAGAAGAGGAGAGGGTGTTGAATGAAGATAAGCACTTGCGATTATGAGACTAAAAGGCCCGTTAGTTCCCCCCTACAATACCACCCTTGAGGATGGTGAACCCGCCATTAAGGTGTTAGACTACACCAAAGGAGATAGGAGGGGCTGAAAGGAAGTGAGGCAAGATGTCCATTATAGTGGTGATGGGGATTAAAGGGTTAACCAAATCATGACCCCCTCTAAAGGGTTGGTTGAATAATCCATAATATCATTCACCGTTTGTAGAGATTAACGAGATGATGAGTGGTGTGAGGTCTATGAGCTGATAAATCTAAATGAGTTTGGATGAGATTACCATACAACCACAAGTTTATAGGGTCAATGGTCTGTCGATCTCAAACCCACTCACCTCTGGTTTTTCCATCATGCCATTGCCAATTTCCACAAAGTTAAGCATTCATATTTCTCTCCACAAAATGTTATATAAACCTATCTACCATACCTATTTTATAACTACTAAAATATCTCCAGAAGGAACCTTCAACATGAAAGAAGCTTACAACCTTCTGAAAAATCTGACCTCTACTCAAGCCAACAACAAATGGAAAAACTATGGAGTAGGAAGCACTGGCCAAAGATCAGTCTCTTTCTTTGGTTGATTACGCACAGGAAAATTCTGACCTGGGACAATCTTCAAAAGAAAGGTTTCAATGGCCCCTCTGTTTGTGGTCTATGCCTCTCTGATTCTCAAACGACCAACCACCTCCTCAACACCTACTCTTTTGCTTCCAACATTTGGTCCTGGTTCCTGTTAGTCTTTGAGACCTCTGATCGCTTCCTTGATTCCATTCACAACACCCTGGAAAATTGGTGCCCTGCCTTCTCTAGCCAACCTCTTATCAATTTGGCCTGGAATTTGCTTCCGGGTATTATTTGTTGGGCTCTTTCAAAGGAGTGCAATTCTTGAAGTTTCAGGAATGCAGCCTCCAAGGAGGAGTAGATCAACAACATCAAAACAACGTTGCGATAATCTTCTTCCATTGCTAAGCTTCAGGACTCCCCCCAGCTCCCAACTGCAGCTAATTGCAGGATCCTTAATCTTCCCATCCCCGGCAATGCTTCTTCTTCCCAGTTTGTTTCGATTAATCCATCGTATTTGACATTCTGGCATCCTCCTGAACAACCTTTCCTCAAGTTGAATTATGATGGGGCGTCCAAAAACAACCCTGGCATAGCAGGCTTTGGAGGGGTTTTTCACAATTCTATGGGATCCATCCTGTGGATTTACTATGGTAACTTAGGCCATACCACTAACAATGTTGCTGAGCTCCAAGCACTGACCAGTGGTCTTATCATTGCCAAGAAAAACAACTATTAGCCCCTTTTGGTCGAGGGAGACTCCATTGTTGCCACCCAAGCTTGTCGAAAGCTGCAACAGGGCCGTAGTGTGGCTAAAATCTCTACTAGATGGCATCTTAACCGCATTCTCTAGCGAATTAACGACAACATAAAAGAAGCAAAAGGGGTTTTGTTTCAAGCAGTCAGATGAAAGGCCAACAACATGGCCGACTACCTGGCCAACCAGGGGGTAATCACCTAGGATCGGCTCATGTCTTAAGAGTGGAATTCTTTCGAATCACTCAAAATCAAGAAGATGGGCACCATAATCAATATCAATGACCTACACAAGGCAAGAGTTATATCGCAGCAGCCCAATTAGCTTTTCCATTATGACAGAGTACTCATTTGAAGATTTATCTCGTTCTCCGAGCACAGGTCGATCCTGGATCAGATCTCCTTGGCTCATTCCCCTGCACTGCAATTATATGATGATGATGATGATGATATGTCGGCTCCTCCATGTCTGTAATCTTCTGTTTCTATCTTGTTTTGGCCTGCTTATCGGGGTTTTTGATGCATCGAGCCTGTGTTCTCATAGTTGGAATTCTGCCCTTGCTATCGGTCTCCCCATCCAGATTCTCTTCCCCTGTTTCCTTTTTTCCTAGGTGTGGGATTGATTTCACGTTTGTGCTGGTCTTTGGGCAGCTGCCTCGTTGGCCTCTTTGTAATTATATTTCTCTGTTTTTATAACACCTTTTAAATTACTAAACTAAAAAGTTAACTTCAATACCATCAACTCTACAAAATTATTATATCTCTAAACTAATTTCACTTTAAATATCAAAACATACAAATTCTGTAAGACAATCACTACATCTCAAAAAATTTGAGGATCTCATCATGAAGCCTAATTTTCCAAAATCTATTACACCAAATGTTACATTGTAACATTTATATAATGATGATGATGATGATGATGATGATAGTGGTTAACGTCCACTAAGAACAAATTGGTCTATCGGACTTATAGTTTTCTTAGTTTTTAATTGTCTGGCTCCTCGTCTTTCTTGGCGAGATTGATACTGTAGCTTTCTTTTTTTCTCTACGGTCTTTCAACTTCCTTTATCTTGCATCTCCTTGATCTCTGCTAGTTCTTGGGACATTGGTGTCTTAGCTTTGTGATCTATTGTGTTCGTCCTTTTGAAGATAGTCGGAAAAGAAGTTTGGTCTAGAAGATCTATGTTACTGTTAAATGAAGATTTATTTTGTGCGATATTCAAATCCTCATAATAAAACTAGTTATACAAACTATAAAAAAAAAGATTAATTTTAAAGTAAAATAAATTAAAACTAAATATTGAAGTATTTTTAACAACACACAATGCTATTATGTATTGAATTATTATTAAATTATAATTTAATGATTAATATGAATCATAATGATTAAATTAGATTCCAACCTTAAACGCACCTCACCAAACTTATGCATGAGTTTGTCGAGCTTCCTACTACGCTACGCTAAAGTGACCTTTAGAGCATTTGCTAAGTTTACTTTTAACAAATAAATATGGACTAACAAGTGGGAGATATATATTGTTCATGACATAATTGCATATTACATCCAAGACATTATCATGAATTATAATGATCCTAACTAGTTTAGAGATTGATGTCACGTAAACTATTTGATCAATATTACATAGCAAAGATGTGCTATTTGGACACCATAAATCTCATTAACAAAGAAAATATGTCAAAATATAGTGAAAGCCAAATATGTGAAAATATAGTGCAAGCCCTTTTGTTACATTTTTAGATAAAAGGAAAAGAATGCTACAATATAGATTATGTGTAATCCAAGTACTATTTGGTAAACATCATTTTCGTAGTCTTTTTTCCTTGAGGAAAGCAAAGACAATGTATAAACAATGTGTAATCCAAACATTATTTGGTAAACATCATTTTCGTCGTTTGTTTGTTTGTTTTGTTTTTTTTTCTTTTTCTTTTTAGGAAAGCAAAGACAATGTACAAGCAATTAGGGATGAATTTTAAAATTTTGGCGAGAAGGGAAGACAAAGAGTTAAGAAATTGAATAATTTTAACCTTTACATCATAGAATATTGAATTCGTTTTATAGAGAGTATTTTTAATTTTGATACTTAAACTTTGTTATAATTAAAATTGAGATGCTGTTAGTAATTAGATTTAAGAAAATTAATCTATTTGTACATTTTGTATATGCTAAATCAAATAAGAAATGTATAACTAGCTTAAAATGAATACTATAGTTAGTGTCATAAACTCGAGGGTTTGCCAATAAAGGGTGGAAATTACGTTTGGAGGATTTATCTTGATATACCAATGTGCATTGACGAGGCTAAAAAATCCATGTCAACTGGGTGGCAAGATACTAACAATGTTAGTTTCGCTTAAGTTTTTGATGGTGGGATAAGATGTTTCCAAATATTTTAACCTAAGGGGTTATCTCAACAAGATTTCACCAATGTTTTTGGCATTTGGATAGTTTTGTGCTAGTAGGAACCTGGTTTGTATCCCCTCAGATTAGGAGCACTAATATATGCCAACAATTTTATGAGGGAAGCCATCCATGAATTTGGAGAAGAATCCTTGAGTTTTTTTCATGAAGTTTTACCTTGGAAAACAAAACAACAAAGCAACCACAAAACACAACATCACATTATGATAAAAATACTAAAGACATTGAGCATGGTTCCTTAGTAGTGCAATTTTAAGCTTGAAGCAACCAATAAACATAAATATCCCATGAAATGCAAGAACAATACACTAAGACATGTGGCTTAATCACTACATAATTGATTATCTAAGAGCTACAAAATCAGGCATTATGACTATATCATCACATAAAATCTATTTTCATGTTCTCTTAACCTTATGCAAGAAGGTTTTATGTGTTAGCCATGTTGGTTGTCACTAATGCTTTTGGCATTTGGATAGTTTCTTGTTCACAATGATGTAGTTTGTATCCCCTTGGGTTAGGAGCATTAGATTACATTGAAAAGTTTACGAGAGCCATGTTGTTTTTCATTAATTCTTTTGACATCTGGATAGTTTCTTATTAGCATTGACTTAGTTGTATCCCCTTGGGTTAGGAGCATTAGATTACATTGGAAATTTTAGGAGAGATTCCATCCACGAATCTGGAGAATAATCCACGAGGTTTTCCTTGAAAAAAAACAACAAAGTAACCACAAATTACTTGATAATAAAAATACTTAGGACATTTAGTGTGATTCATTAGTAGTGCAAATTTAAGATCAAGGAAACTAATAAATATAAACATCCCATGAAATGAACAGAAAAAGATACTAAGACATTTGGCTCAATCACTATACCATTGATTATCTATAAATTTTTTTTACAAAACTAAGTGTTATGACTATATCATTACAAAGAATCTATTTTTGTGTTCCCTTAGTCTTATGTTATAAGGTTAACCGTTACATATGCTAGCCATGTAATTACTTGTAAATTATGTAAACAATAAATGTAAAAATAGTGTGACACAATATCTATACATGAACATTATGACTAATGCTTTATTTATGAAAGTACCTAATAGTTGGCTACACAAATCATTAATAAAGTTGAGCATCACTTCATTCCTCAAATTTAGGTAAGTTATGGTGTATTCTTTATCTCGTTAGAATTGATCCCAAATTTATGTATATATTCACATTTGACATGGTCAAGTTGATCACCCCACCTTATCTTCTAAAGAGGTCCACCCAATTGTGAATTAATATATAATTGGCATCTCATGCTATAATTATCATGGCATGAAGTGATGGTGGCTAGTGCATGTGTCTTAGAAGAGGATTAACACTAGTGTAAAAGTGTTTTAGTGTTGATAGATCTTAGTCGTTGGCATAATTTCATTCCTAGGACTAACATAATTCTATCCAAACTATGTTGGGGCACGGATCAAAACCCGCCTCTATTAAGCAATATTCCTTATGGAATTAATGACTTCTCTTAAAGAATCCACCCCAATTGTGTTGTTGAGCAACTAAGGGAATCTTTGGCACACAAATCTATAATAAAGTACTTTTTCATATGTAGGGAATATACATGCCTTATTCCTAGTATGTCTAGTTATCCTGTCAATTATCTAGTCAAATTGCATTGAAGCATTGAATGATCTATGTCTAGTGAATATTCACAATGTGTAGTTGATAGAATAGTTAGTTGAATATAAGGTTGTAGAAGTTATACATTGAGAACTAGATGAAGACAAAGACTAGGTGGAAAAATGAGCTTAAATGAAATATTGTTGCATTGTTTTGTGAGTATTGTAATGAACATATTTTATGGTATTAGAATTTAAGTCTTTCATTCTATATGTGAAGCCAAACCTTATTCCTACTTGAGGAGTTGTGCATGACACAATGTTTATCTTGGAGTCACTCGTATTTATTTAATGTCTAACCAAAATGTCCTAAACTTGACATTAAACATTGTGGATATATTTAATGAATTTTACTACTTCATGGTGTCATTTAAGATTAACATAAGAGGTTCCTTTGGTTAGAATTAATGAATAAATCATAGGACATGTTGATCAATGTTATAGATTGAAACCCATGGCACACTTAAAGGGGATTTTATGTCAAGTTACATTGCATTCCATTTTCATTAAATATGAAGGTTAAGTTTACACCCCACTTAGAGGGTGGTTTGATTGTACATGCATAATAAGTGACTAATGTTACGGTTAACAAATTTTGTGTATCTAGAAGAGACCTAAATTTGAAATGAACTTGTGGGATGGCACAGAGAGCAGCTGAGGAGGATCGTGCACAAACCTAGCTGTTGTTGCAGCTCCCAGTGCGAAGCAGCAACTGCTGCACCTCAGTGGTCCCTGCTACTGAGGATATTTCGACAGGCACTGGAAGCTGAGATCACAACTTCAGCATTTGGTAGGCAGATATTGTCCCCAGATCGTGTTGGCCCTTAACGACCTTCTGCTACTGAGGCTTGAGCATGATAGATCCATCAGAGGATGAAGAACAACATTCAGATCACCAGCAAGAAACAGAAGTAACAAAAAAAGCTTTGCCTCCCTTATCTCTGCAACGGGTTGGCAAAGAACAGACTGTTAGTTTCAAAGTTTGTTAAAAGAATGGAAGAAATATTAGAAATATCTCTTCCTCTAGCACTCCTAAGAAAAGCAGCACTCTCCTTGACAGAACGAGGATTAGTAGGGTAGTTTACTGGGCTGTGGCCATCACCCAGGATTGTTCAAAAGTGGGTAGAAAGAAACTGGGTTGCATTAGTAAATGGGAAGATCGCAATCAGGTTCTGTGGTAGAGGTTATTACACCTTCCATTTTGAAACCAAAGAGGACCGCGATCTGATATTAAGGAATGGTCTGTATTTTATGGATACAAGGGGATTGTATATGAACAGATGGACACTGGACTTTGATCCAGAAATGGATGTTCCAAATGCTGTGCCAGTATGGGTAAGATTGCCGCATCTTCCCCTCCACTGCTGGGGATATGATTCATTTAAAGCCATAGGAAACACAGTCGGGAAATACATAGATAGATGTGAGCCTAAAGAAAACATGCATGCATGCACCCGAATCTGTGTGGAAGTGGATCTAGGAAAAGGTCTCCCAGAAGCTATCAAAATCAAAGTGGATTAGTGGACGCACATACAACAACTGGACTATGAGAAAATCCCCTTCAAATGCAAGGTATGTCATGAATATGGTCATTTTGCAAATAGATGTACAAAAAATAAGGAAAATGAAAGTGAAAAGGTCGAGGATCTGGAAAATAAATGGGAACAGGTCAAACGAAAGAAGACAGCTAACAAACAACCAGTCCAGCCCTCCTCTCAGCCCTCATCATCTGCTGAAGCTCACCCTTCACCAAAAGCAGTCTTAACTAGCCACAACCCCTTTGATCCACTGCTCCCTTCAGCCCCCCCATCCCCTGGACCCAAATCTAGATCTAGATCTAGAAACCCTCGCTCCCCTAACCCCCCCGAGGTTCAACTCACCTCTCTCCTCCTCCTTCAGTAGACAAGATATTAACCAGAAAACAAGCAAAAGAAGCCTTCCCAAATGCAGAAAACCAAAAAAAAGTTGGAAGAAAGACAAATAAAGAAATAAGGGATGAAGCAGCAGCAAAAAAAATGGCTCTAGGAACACAACAACCTATGGATACTTACCTAGGGAAAAGCACATGAAATATAGAGAAAAACCAGCATAAGGGGAAAGGATCCATGCACCACCCAACAAGTAAATAATGATAATAGTCTCCTGGAATTGCAGAGGAATGGGGATGCCTTTTAAGGAAAATGCAACAAGAGATATTCTAACAAAAGAAAACCTGGACATCCTCATGATCCAGGAGACAAAAGTAAACAATCAAGATTAGAAAAATCTTAAAAAAAGGTTTAGGTAATACTAAGGGGAAGCAATTCAGGAAACATGAGCATCAGGAGGTATATACACAATCTGGAAAAAAGGAATATGGGAATTAATGGGAAAAAAAACAGGGCAACACTGGATTTTAATGGATCTAAGGAGGATCAACATAGAAGAGAATTACAGGGTGATAAATATATATGCCCCCAATCACTATAAGGAGAAAGAACAGTGTTGGGCAACAATGAAGGAAGTATTACAAGAAACACAAGTTGGTAAAATAATTCTAGGAGGAGATTTAAATTTGGTTAGAAGTATAGAGGAAAATTTTGGAGGAAACTATCAAGCGGATCCATCCAGGGATTCTTTAGAAGAAATAATGGAACAACACATCCTTTTGGATATTCCTCCAAATAATGGAAAATATACTTGGAATAACAAGAGAGTGGGTAAAAGTAATATAAAAGAAAGATTGGATAGAATTTTGATCCAAGAAAACATAGTAGCAATGTACATCTCTATCAAATCAAAAAGTCATTCACAACACAACTTTTGATCATAAACTGGTTGTAATAGCATTGGGAAAAATGGAAAACCAAGGCCCACTCCCGTTCAAGTACAACTCAATTTGGGATAGCAGCACAGAAATCAACGAATTAGTTAAAGTAGCATGGGAACCAAGAATATCAGGCTCACCACAGTACATATGGGAGACAAAATTAAAAAATGTAAGATCTAAGCTAAAGGAATGGGCAAGATTAATTGAAATAAAAAAGAAAATAAAAGAAAAAAGAGCTACAACAGAAAATGGACAGCATGCAGGCTGTAAAAGAATGTAAAGAAGAAAGCAAGCAAGATTACCTAAAAGAGAAAGAAATATTTTGGGAGATATACAAGGAAAATAGGAAAGAAGAGGAAGAGGCCAGAATGAAATCCAGAAGCCTCTGGCTCAAGGCAAGGGACAAGAATACGTCATTTTTTCACAACAATATGAAAATGAGAAGAGCTAGAAACCAGATAGAAAAGTACAAGTGGAAAATCAAGAAGTCAAAGGAGCGGAAGAAATAAAAAAAAACAGCATACAAGCACTTCAAAAACTTACTATCAGCAACAGAAGAAACGACTGAATATGAAGAAATCTTGCAGCATACAAAAAGGAAAACAAAAAAATAACAAAACAAATATATGTGCAAGGATCTCACAGAAGAAGAAATTGTGGAGACCATTTGGAGTGTGCACCTGGATACGCCCAGGCCAGATGGATTTACAATAGCTTTCTATAGAAATCATTTGCATACAATCAGAAAGGATTTTTTAAGAATGGAAAAGAACGTCTTTAAAAAAAAAATGGGAGGCCACACAAGATCTTCCTATCTTGCTTTGGTCCCAAAGGAAACAAACCCCTCCACCTTCAATAGGTTCCGGCTCATTTCTTTGTGCAACTCCTCCTACAAGATAATAACAAAAATAGTGGCAAATAGAATCAAGAAAGTGTTGCATCTAATTATCTCAGAAAATCAAGGAGGGTTTGTCCCAAACAGACAAATCATTGACAATGTCATAATAGTTCAGGAAGTTGTCCACTCCAGTATTCTAAAGCAAGAAAAAGGTATGATAATCAAACTAGATATGGAAAATGCTTTCAATAGAGTCAGCCACCCATATCTAATGGTTGTACTCCAGAAACTGGGCTTCTCAAAAGAAATAATAAAAGTGATACAAGAATGCATCTCCACTCCCTGGATCGCCCCCCTCAGGCAAGGCTGCCCTCTATCCCCATTTCTCTACATAATAATGGCAGAAACTCTAAGTAGAGCATTGGAAACTCAAAGGAAAGAAAGAACTATCACAGGACTGAGAATAGCAAAAGGAATAAAAACCATAAACCATTCCTTGTTTGTAGATGATACATTGTTGTTGGGAGGAGCATCAACAATAATAGCAAGAAGATTCAAAAAAACACTGGATGCATTTCTATAGGTGTCAGGTGGGCTATTGAATAATACAAAATGCAGGATCTATGGGTGGAATATTCCACCTAGAACCATGCAAAGAATTTCACAAATCATGGAAATCCCAGCACAGGAAAACTGGAATCACTTCCTTTATCTGGGACTACCAATATCAAAAGAGAGCATGAAGGCAAAAATATGGACAAAACAAATTGGAAAAATGCAAGACAGAATAAAGAATTGGGGAATGATGTGGCTAAATATGGCCGGAAGGGTGATATTAATTAAGGCTCTCCTTGCTGCATTACCAATCTATCAATATGCACTAATCATGGCACCAGCAAGTGCCCACAAATAGATGGAATTAATTCTAAGAAGCTTTTTATGGCAGGGTGGGAAGCAGGAAAACAAAAAGTTCAGTTTGGTTAGGTGGGAACAAGTAGTGCTTCCATATGAACAAGGAGGCCTGTCCATTCAGTTACCTGGGCTCATGAATGCAGCTCTGGGAATGAAAATAGTTTGGAGACTTCTAACAGGTAAAGAGAGCTGGTGGAAAAAATCCCTCATAAACAAATACCTGAATGGTTCCAAGGAGAAACTGCTAAATGGAAACATCCCAATAAGACAAAGCACTCAAGTATGGAAGCTAGTTAAAGGAGTCATTCCTATAATGAGCAGTCACATTTCCAAAACTCTAGGGAATGGACGAAAAACATTGATTTGGGAGGACAGAATCATGGGAAAAGACCCATTACAGGATCAATTGGAGTGGATGAGAGGGAAAGGCTTTAATACATTACACTCAATCTCCCTGTGGAATCGCAAGGAATGGCAGGAATGGAAAAGGCCAGCAATACCAGCAAATCTGGAAGGACAATGGAGCAAAATAAAACAACATTTAAAGGAGGTAGCACCAATTCATCTTGATGAGGAAGATAATTACCTTTGGGACCCAAGTAATGGGAAATATATAGTCAAAATTGGATATAAAATCCTCCAATATCAAACCAATCAACAAGATTTGGAATCATGGAAAATAGCATGGAAATCTGAAAGTTTGCCTAAGATAAAAATTTTCATTTGGACTCTATTAAAAGGAAAGATCCTGACTAGTGAAAATATTAAAAAAAGATGCTTCTAAGGGCCATCAAGATGCCCATTATGCTAGCAGGCTGAAGAAAGCATTCAACATTTATTTCAAGATTGTAAATTCTCAAGAGAATGCTGGGAGCAACTATTGAGCCCACTGGAAGTGAATATAGACTATGGGAAACAATTGCCGAAATTCCTCAAAACTCTAGAGAAATCCTACCCATATGCAACAAAGAAGAAAGTCACTATTAGAAGAATATGGAAATGCATCCCAACAGTCTATGTTGGCAAATTTGGCTGAGTCGGAATAAGTGCATCTTCAAAAACCAAAATCCTAGAATTGGGAAAACTCTATAAAAAACATGGGGAATAACTTCAGAAATTCTCAATGAAAAAGGAATTGCTCCAATGGATTATAGCATTCTCCAACAAGAAGAAAGAGACTGGCTCAGCAAAGCCATAATAAACAACAATGGTAAAAAAGGACAGAGAAAAGAAAGCTTAGGAAAAAATTGGAAACTAAGAATGACTGAAGAGGAAATCGAAAGTTGGAAAAGACTTAAAAAAAGATATTGTATGCAATTTGACGGAGCCTCCAAGAATAATCCTGGAAAGGAAGGAGCAGGGGGAATAATTTTTGACCCAAGTGGGAAAAAAATTGTTACATATGAATGGGGATTGGGACAAATCTCAAATAATAAGGCCGAAGCTTATAGCCTGCTAATGGGGAAAAAAATAATTAAAAAAAGAGGAATCCAAAATCCAATAATCTTGGGAGATTCAACCATCATAATTGAGACAATGGTCGGAACCAAAAATCCAGGCAACGAGTTCATGAGCAGAATCATCAAAAGAATCGGAAGGAATTTAGAAGACTTTGGCAATGTAACCTTCAAACATATATTGAGACTTCACAATCAGCAGGCGGATTACTATGCAAATCAAGCAGTTGAGAAAAATGAAGGAAGAGTTCGGGAGAACAAAGAACAATACTACCACTCTGTGCCATAAGATCAAAATGAATATGATAAGAGTAAAGTTATGGAAAATAGAGGGACAAATCATGTTAAATCAGGGAGAAAATCAAAAAACAAAAAATGTAGCAAATAGAAAAACACAAAGTCCAAAGGAATCTCAAAAAAACATGGGTAGGCAGAGGAAAAAGCATGGCAATAAGGATATGCAAATGATCACTGTCAGAGAAAGCAATCTAAGTCACAAGGTTCATGAGCAAACAAATCACAGCTCAGGAGAATATCGAGACAATGAGGACAAGCGCACTTAAATGGCAGCTCCCAAATTCATTGCATGGACTGATCGACCCAACTGTAAGAACAGAGGTAAGGCAGCAGAGGATATGCAATTTATTATTAGAGAGCTGATCGGTGAGCGAATTGTGATTTGTAGTCCTTGCATTGAAGCTTTAAATTGCCCGAGCCCTGTGACTAGCCCCCAACTCTTCACTGTAATCCTCCTATCCCAGCACTCTCTTAATGCAGCCACTCTCTGGACAACAAGTGTAGTTGCTCTCTACGCATTATATATCTTCTCCTCTTCGCAAACTACCCTACGGACCATTAGGAGCGCTCAGCTCTCAGTTCCTCTAACACTCTGCCTATTAGGCTCTCCACCCTCTGTTCCTCGCCGACCTGTCTCTGATCATTAGCTCTCTGCCTATCTAGCTCTATGCTCTTTGGCTCTCTGTCTTACATCATCCCCTCATTACTCCCAGATCTGTTATCTAGCTTTCTTCTCTCTGTCATTCCTCAAGCTGCCTTACAGTCTCCCCTGCAGCACGCTATACCCTCCATTCTCTCCAAATCCGCAGGCTCTTTTTAGTTCCAGCCCTCCATTCACTACCAAACTTCAAACCACCATGCAGCAACTATAATAGCTCGCCTCATTCTCTATTGATTATCACCAGCCCCTTCAAATCTGCAGCCTCCCTCTCAGCTGCATAAGCTTGGTGGGAACAACTCTACACAAAAATCTAGACAGCAATCAACAAAGAAGTGCATCACAGGACCAAAGAAGTGCTAGCAGCAGCAACAAAGTAAGAGAAGGAAAAAATCAAATGGAGTTCAATCCCATTGAAAAGGCAGCTAGGAACGACTCATGCCCAGCATGCAAAGGAACAAGGTCATGATACATTGGCTGCAACAATCTCTCAAAGATATAAGAAATGAAATGAGGATGGAATATAGCTTTCAAAAGAGAAATATGTCAGTGCACAACGAGGAGATCATGGCACTGAAAGCTAAGTGCAAGCATCTGGAAGAAGTAGTGGACTACTACAAAAGAAAAACTACGAGCAGCGAAGGAGAGAATTCAGTCAACAACAACAACAACAGTCAAGCAGCTCTGGAATATTCAGTATATAAGTAAGTCAATTTGTCAAAAATATTCTAGAATAGTTAATAGAAAATATGAAGTTTTGAAGCCAAGCATAGGAGATGGGATTTCATTCTCATCTCACTGCTCAGGCTATTACCTCAATATAGCAGAATGTAATAGGAGCTTGATACATGCCCTTTTTTGGTAATATATCAACTACCTGATCATGTTAAAAAAAAAAAAAAAAAAAATTTTGTCTTGCTATCTCTATGCAATAAAAAAGTTGTAGGCATATACGCCCTTATGTCAACATGCTCTAGAGATACTTCTAACAATTGCTAATGAATTTTAGAATTAAGGTCTTTTATAATGGATGTTAGCAAACCGAAACTAGCCTACTTATAATTAAAGAAGTCTTTTATTGCATCTTGTACATAATTAATTGTGATTGTGATTGTGTTATTAGTAGACATTATAGAATTAATATAATATACATGGAGATAGACTCACATGGTTATATACGAAATTCAGGAAGAAGTATATAAATGACTTGACTTCTATTAGCTAGTTGCAATCATAAATGATTGAAATAGTGATCTACCCCTATATGGTCTACTTAGCATAAAATTTATTATTTGCACAAAGAATCCAATTTTATTATTGTTGACTTTGATTTATGTTCAATTTCAACCTAGTTTTTTGTTTTCTAATTGATAGAAATGATTTCTCTCAATTAATGGATTTCTCAAAGAGTAGTTTAAAGGCATTAATGAAATCTTCTAGAATGAATTTAAGCACAATTTGGAGGTACCATATATTTTAGTTTAAGATTTTTATAAAGAAACTTTTATACTTTTTTCCTCTTTTTGATTTAAAGGAAAATAAGAATTAGGCCCTTATGCGTGTCATTTAAATATGGTAGTGTACATTCTAATTTCAATTTTGAAATAATGGTATATACTTTTTTTCATGGAAAAACTGTAAAATTTTTGGTGTAATTCTTTGCATTTTCCATGTGTATTTGTCTAATAATTACCTTTATATAGTTATGATAGAGTTTTTTGGATCATGAATTCTATATTGAATTGGAATGACATACCTAAAAATTGACCTTTTTTGTATTCTCTTTCATTCCCAATTCAAATTTTACTTAGTTATGCCTTTTATTTGCAAAGTTATTAGAACCATTATTTCATAGCAACACATTATGTTGCATATTTAGTAAACCACGAGCAACATTAAACATATGAGAACATAAACCATAAAAATGTAAAACATCATCAACAAATCAACACATAGAGTCACCGGATTTTAGGGTGGAAAATGAATTGGGAGATATCCACTGCTGCCGTCATCTTTGTCTTCTTTCTTATTATAAAGAAAATATTTCATTACACCTTACACTGGTGCAAATTATTACTAGTGCGCGGAATCCAACCAGTTTGAGGCTACCACCTCCTCTAGTTTCTCCAACTTCGATTGGAAGGAAGTTATTATCCCATAATCAAGTTTACTAACAACTATTGGAAGGAAACCTCCTCTTCCTTACTAAAGGCCCCAACCCTCAATACCTTTGTGGACTACATTTCAGAAACTTTCACACTGGATGATCTACCTGACTCAATCACAAACCAAAACCCGCAGGCCACGTTTCATCAAATTTTCAAACTGGACCCACATCAACCATTATGCTCAATCACTGAATAAATGAATACCAAGATCCCAATAACCTCTCTGAAACCAATCATTTATCAACCAAATAGTTCATCAATTTTATCAAATATTAAACCAACTCTTGTCAAATACCAGATAAAAGGTTATGTTCATCAAATTCTAAACCATATTCATCATTCAAAGCCAATCTAAACATGAATATATCAACAACAATGAAAAATTCCAATTCAATACCCATATATCATCAACATATTCATCAAGTCAATACCAAACCCCTTTTTGAATGTAAGACAAAATAAGATCTATCATTCTCAATTCATTTCAATAAGAAACATCATTGTCAAGCCTTTCTTTTCATAATACCAATAGCAACAAACCATCACAACACCATCATCATGAAGTTATATTAATGACAAGCATAAACATAAATTAATAACATATAAGTCTTCTACCATATGAACCATCAAATCGCAAGAAACTCAATCAATGCCAAAACTCTCTCTGAGCAAATACAATCTCTACAAATCACTCAAAACACTGCGATACAAGAATACTAATATCAAACTAAACCATATTCAAAACAACCAAGGCATAAACTTCATCAAATTCATTGGATTCAATATCAAAAGACGAACAACAACATTATTTACATTAAACATTTGCCCTTTGTCCCGCATACAAACTCTATCAAAATCACAGATCTATGCACACACTACCAAACCTATGTCATAGATATTTGCATACACATTAAGGCACTCATTTAAGGAAATCTAATCATATCAATATCACTCACTATTGTAGACATGTGATCCTCATGCCCACAACAAAATGAATTGTCCTATTAGCATAAACACTCTCTGAGTACAACTGTTAAAACAACATACAAAAAACAATTTTCAATAATCTCAGATCTACACATTGATTTCCACCTCAATCACAATGACAAGCCAACCAAAATTGTCCCTACAAATAAGTTAATGGTACTAACTCTATTATGATTTTTGCATACAAACAAAGCTCTAAACTCAACCACATAACCGAGAGTCTGAATAATCAAATCAGGAATCAAATGACAAACAACAACATATAAGAACTCTCTCAAAACATACACAACAACAACAACATAAGATATGCAACAAGTTCACAAATTAACCAACAACTACAAGTGTTTCTATAGTCACACTATTAGATTCCTCTTACTAATTTGCACCTCTAATCTTCTTGCAACAGTCATACAATTTTTTCCATACCTCTGTTAAATCAAACACATTGATCTCAATTTGATGATGCTCATGAAATAAATGAGTAATATCTAAAAACTCTGTCTATCAACCATGACATAGTTATCAACCTCTACAATAGATCTCTGCAAGCTAATCAACATATATAGGATAGATCTAAAAGTATGATGCTTATTAAGACAAAATAAACCTCCTTCAGACTTCCTACATCACAAACCAGACATAAAAGGATAAATCATGATATATGTACTCCTTGTGTGTTAATAATTCAACTTCTGCAACTGTAGATTAATCCATTCACCCTATGGTGCATTTTCCTATTCCAGAACACACAACAAACAAAGCTCATAAAGAATGCACACTCTAGCTATTCAATTTCCTTATCCTTTTATAATCTCTTAGGCTTGACAATATCGTAGGAAAATACAATGGTTTTGTTGATGGTGACCATTGACAAAATAAAATAGACATTATTGGACCTTCCACAAGAGATTACCTTGGGAAATCCGTGGTTTAGCCCCAACTTTTTTTATTTTTCTATGCTTACAGGTAGTAACACACCTCTCCCCTTCTAGAAGTACATTATAATGCTGGTCTTAAACTAGTAAGATGCATTACCCTAGGAAATAATGCTCCTCTTGCTTTGAGAACCTGTGTCACCCTGCTACGAAGCCTTAAATGTAATCAACCTTTAGTCAAACTTTCCTCCAACTTCAGGGATGCCTTATCCAACACCTGTATGACCTATCAAATCCTTAACAAGTCTCAATAACATCACATCAACATCAACATCCTATGTAATCATCAATGAACCTTCCTTAGGCAGTCACCTCATTAATCAACAATCTTCATCACTTTCAAGCCTTGTTCAACATTTTACATCTCCTATGAAATCATCAAGATAGCTGCAACACCTTTCCAAACATTAAGAAACATCCTCCATGCATGACCTAGCTAGGCACATCTATTCTGTACTCAAATATGACATAATGTGACGAGAGTATCATAGTGTGACAAAACCATAATGACATGATGTGACAATGTGACATCCAAGTTGACATCAAGGTCAACACATTGGCCATAATTCCAACAGTATAAATGTTCATTGGGGTTTTTTGAAAGAATATCTTGACAAATCAATGAAAATGCTCATTTCATAGTGTATTGATGTTAGTCACAAGCTTATTGCCCATAAGTATTCATAAAAAATACATTTAATAATAGTTAATTCAAAAAAATTGTTATATAATTTATTCATTATGATTATGATTTATTATTAAAAATAATTTTATTTTTTTTCTTTGGAAAAAAATGGTAATTTATTGCAACTTTTAACAAAGGAAAAAAATTACAATTTGCATATGCTAAGAGCATTCATTATGAACAACCTCTCATCTCAAGAGCATAAAAAAACATAAAAATAATAAATTACACAAGAGAAGTTAAGTGTTATAAAAATCACTTAACTTTTCTTTCTTTCCTTTATTTCTCTAGATCTTTTGCCATCCCCCTGAAGGGGGATCAATAAGTACCATTGCTAGTTAACTCAAAATCACTACTGGTGGGGGTTGTTTGTCTGAATTTGAACATTATTATACATGGACTCTCTTTGTGCCCACCATAGCATCCTCTTTGCATGCTAGAGTTCCAAGCTATTTTGATTCATGGATCACTTCTGCTTATGTACCATTTTCCATGTGGGATGCACGTCCATCCTGAACTTGGCTACTCACATCATATTGTTTTTATGGGTTCTCTTTGATTTCTTCATCCTTTTCCTCTAGAAAAAAAGGATAAAAGGGATGCCAACCTTTTGTTTTACGAACCTTCCCCTTTCTTTCTTTTTTTTTGGGTGGGGGGTGGGGGAGTGGGGTTTTTTTTTTTTTTTTTAATCTTTGGACATGTATGCTATAGATGTCCTATTTGGTATCATGTTCAAATTTTGAATGCCTTATTTTCATAGTCCAAACTTCAGACCCATTGAAAATATTTATATTTCAACAGAATATGACCTAGTAGACCTTTGCTTAGATCTATTTCCCCACAAATTCAAGCAAACGTGAATAACTATTATTCCATTCTTTCAACATCCATTTTTTGAAATGACCCCAAATAATTCCCAATATCCTCGAGCACCTTATGATGCTAGAAGGGAATAGGAAGGTTTGGTAGCCTCACTCATACCAACATCATTCATATTTTCTAAATTCAGGCTTCTGTGATCCATAATGAATTAATAAATTAATATCATAATTTAAATATTATTTTTCAAAAACTATCCATTTAATATAGTTGCTACTTAATAATACTTGTTTTTAATATATTAATAAATTAATATCATAATTTAAATATTATTGTTGAAATATAGCTGTTACTTGAAATTATGGTCTCTACATTGCTTTCTATTTAAGCCTTTGCCATGTTCTACCTCTTCATTTGGTCTTGATGATGAACCACACTTGTTGGTTCGAAATGCGTCGGCCAAAAATTTCTCTTATGTGATTTCTACAGAAAGGCTTTTCTTAAATATTTCATATTGTTAGGTAACTATAAGACTAGTGTATTCCCTCATTGTTATTGACAGTGTAGCCCCATTATTGTTATTGATGTACCCATGTAGTCTCCATATTGTTATTATTGTGCCCCATAGAAGCCCATTATTGTTATTTTTTTGCCCTTACATTATTATTGTTATGTCGACTCTGATTATGTTGTGACCCCTTAGACTCCTATGTAAAGAAGGAGGTTTTGTCATTTGAATCATTGAAAATTGTTCATTTGTGTAATGTAAAGGATGTTTCCCTCTCAAAGAGGCCAATTTTGAATTTTTTGATCTATCTCTTCTTCTATTTTGTAAGCTGGTTGCATAACATTTGGTATCAAAGCTTGGGATTCTAGGGTTTTGCTTCTTCAAACAGGTCATCTTAGAATTTTTGCTATAATGTTTTTTATACGAGGCTCCAGAAGCTGAAGTTTTTACCACGAGGAGCCGAAATCTTGGTGAATGATGTGTAAAAATTCTAGATCTTGGTTCGCTATATTTTCAGAGATATGCTCCGAGGAAGTTAGAGTTTTTTCACGATCCAAAATTCGGTCTCAAACAAGTGACCTAAGAAAAATCGTCATAACTTTCGTTTTAGTCATTGGATTTGAATTTTGTAAGAAGTGGATGAAATTGCATAGACTTTGGTTTGTTGTTTAGCAATTTTAGGGTTTATGGTCGAAATAGTGATACGTGGAACTCCATACAAGTTCGCTCTACTGAACCACTCTATAATAAGGTCATAGTGGGAGATTAGGCATAAATCTTTCCTAAAGACTCCAATATTTTTCTAACATGTGGAGTTGGAAAGAAGACTCAGAGGGATACCACAAAATGAAATTTCATACCTTGGAGATCCGAAATTATAGAGATACAACAAATTCAATATCGAGCTCCTACAAAGCGAAGAAAAGGGTGTGTAGTTTTTAAAATTTGCATAAGTTCTGTTTGAAAAATTAGTTGGAAGTGATTCAAAGGGAATAGTGAAGCATAATTACCATTAATTTGTTAGAAATTACTGGATAAAGATAAATTATTACAAATATTTAATGATATTTACCGAGAGGAAAAAATATAAGAATAACCAGCAACAAACATATAAACACACAAGTTTATCCAGGAAAACCCCAAATCTGGGCAAAAACCCAACCCAATGAGATCTCATTAGAATTGGACAAAGCCCTGACCAATCCGGCCAAGTGAGCCTTCCTCGCTCACCTACAGGCCTCCATTACAATGAAGTATTCCCAGCCTCTTATAGGCTCCGTTACATGCAATACCACAGGCAGAAAACCATGGGTGCACAATACCATGTGCCCCAAAACCATCATTGTTTAACCTGGTCAACTTTGACTCTATCTCGAGTTAAGCTTACCTAAAAATTCCCCCCTTAAGCTTGAATTGGGGTTCCTTGACTAACTCCAGCCAAACTTGCTAAGTGAGACAACCCCACTCACTCTAACCCTTACCCCAATCAAAGTTTAATACCTGGCATAACAGTTAATCCGGAATCCCCCCTATCACCTAAGTCTAACCCAAAATTTACCAGTGATTACCAAGGGGTATGCATGCCATACCAGGTCTTACAACAATATGCCCATCTACATGTAATAAATCTTGACTCCATAATATTTTTGTTTTCCCTTGTTGTTGTATTTGTACATATGGCGTCAATGTCCATATATAAATAACTCATCTACCGGATTACATGGGTCACCAGCCACTGTAACCGCTAGTTATGTAGGCATTATTTTCAGGTACATGGATCATCAACCTATTAATCCACGTGCACATACCCCTCTCACTCTTGTACTATTTGAACCTGATGCTTTCCAGCAAAACCCTAGTTTTAACTCCATTGCTCAAACACGCACTACAAGTAGAGCTCATGAATCACATGAACTTATGCCACTAATAAATGTAACTATTCGAAAAAAGAGAAAATCCTTGACTCTTGTTTTCGATCTTTTGTGCCAAAAAAAATCTTTTTTCGGCCATTCCATGTTCTATTTAGTAGGTTGCTCGTTACAAATCTGTGCGTGTTGCTCATCCAACATTTATCCTCTCCCCATGCTTTTAAATGCACAATGTTAAATATTCCCACGAGCCATTCCTTGCACGATCCATCATCCATCCAAGTTGTTGGTCTCTAGTCACGAGTTTTCACTGACAACCATGAAAAACAAAATTATGTGGAATCTAAAATAATGATACGACCCTTTTGAATCTTCCAACGTTGGTTTGAATATATTCGTGGTCCATTTTCTTTTGCTAATGCAGACAAAAAACACTCACTGACACAGCGTCCAACAACATCCAACATCGTTCAACAAACCATTGACACAACTTCCATCAACGTCGATCTGTTCAATAAAACACCAATGCCTTCACCTATGCATCTAGCCACTACAACACATTCACAATTATCTTTACTGAGCCATTACGCTCAATATATCTGATGACTTCTTTTTTTTGGCTTTGTTATCACTCGATCAAATTTATTGAATTAAATCTCGATCCATCCATGGAGTGTGAGCCTTCCAACCTAAGCTGAGCAAATCTCCACATAAAATTCTCCCATCCACCTCATGTAAGCCACAAGTTGAGGTAGTCTGCGGCACCATGCATCCATTGCCACTGGCTTGGTATGCCACATTATGATCATGGTGATCTCATCATAGTGCCCGTAAATTGCATACTACAGGATGCTCCACCATGCCTTGATCTGCAGGCTCCAGTTAATACCTACAGACATAAGCAACTCATTTTTTTTTCTTACACTACTGCAACCATCACTTTGCTAACCATATTTTACTATACCAGTTCTAACCAAAGCTTTGCTAATCTAACATTTTAACACACAGATATAAACAGATCAATGTTGATCCAATATCTTCATAAATAGATCTATCCTTCTTTTACATAGATCTGTCCACAACTAAATTGTACATAGTAGATATGGCCAATAAACCTTTACATAGTAGTAGAAAAACCATAAACACAACAAAAATCATTTCGTTCTAGATCCAGATCCAATGCATCAGTGCAACACAAACCCTTGGCAAAAAAAAAAACTTCCTTTTGAAGCCAAAATGTCTCTGATACCAATTGTTAGAATTTACAGGAGAAAGATAAATTATTACAGAGATTTAATGTTATTTACCGAGAGGAACGAATATAAATATAACCCACAACAAACATTTAAACACATAAACACACAAGTTTATCTGGGAAAACCCCAAATCTGGGGAAAAACCCAACCCAATGAGATCTCATTAGCATTGGCCAAAACCCTGGCCAATCCGGCCAAGTGAGCCTTCATTGCTCACCTACAAGCCTACATTACAATGAAGTATTACCAGCCTTTTATAGGCTCCATTACATGCAATACCACAGGCAGAAAACCATGGGTGCACAATACCATGTGCCCCAAAACCATCATTATTTACCCTGGTCAACTTTGACTCTATCCCGAGTTAAGTTTACCTAGAATAATTAATGTCGCAAAGAAAGAAAATGGAAATGCCTCATAAGTAACTCAAAATCTCTACTATGACACATGAAGAAGAGAAAGAAATGCAACATGATATATCAAAATTACAAGACAAGTGCAACAAATTTTGCTCTGACAAAAAGTAACAGAAGCTAAGATGGATGGTTTGAAGAATGCTATCGAAGAAAAATTGAAAGGAAACATGGAAGATTTGAAGAATGGCATGGAAGATAAGATCGATGGTATAGAAGTAAAACTAAAAGGCAACATGGAATATTTGAAGAAAGACATGGAAGTTTTGAAGGAAGGTTTGACAAATTGCTACAAGAAATGCTTCCTAATGGCAAAAAGGTAGTAGAGGAAACTCATGATGAGAAAAAAAATGTTAATCATGAGTTCATAGAATCTAACATTGGATTGAAGACCCACCATATTTCAAAGATCGATATGAGGAAGTTTTATGGAAAGGATCCCGTAAAATGGATACTACAGATGGATCAATATTTTGATCTCCATAATGTGAAAAACACACAAAAGGTACACATTGCAGCTTTATATTTAGAACCCAATTAGGTTGTATGGTATCGATGGATTTTCTCTCATAAACAAATTGTCACTTGGTCTATTTTTATGGAGGAAATGATAACACATTATGAGGATACAAAGAGAAACACATTCTTTATCCAATTGATAAATCTCAAACAAAAGAGTTCAATGGTGGAGCACATTGAGGACTTCCAAAATTGAATATGAGGTAAATGATATTCCAGAGGAGCATAAGATTGATGTGTTCATAGGGAATTAAAGGATAACATCCAACATGAGGTTTGCCTTTGGGAACCTGATTCATTGGAGAAGGCATTCAAGCTGGCAAGAAAAATTAAAAGCAAAATTATGGCAACAAGGAAACCTACCACTCACAATTATAAAGATGGAAGTGTTGTTGCTCCTAGATTTCCACAACCTACAAGCTTGACACCACAATAATTGGAAGAAAAAAGAGCAGAAGGGATTTGTTAAAGTTGTGATATCAAATACACTAAAGGTCGTAAGTGTGCTGATAAGAAATTATTTTACATAGATTGTGAATAGGAAGAACAAAAGGAACAAGAAACATCAAAAGAAGAGGATATACACTAGGAACCAACCCCATATAAAGAAGAAATGAATCTGATCATATCTTGTAATGCATTGGCAGGAATTACCACACCTCAAACTCTCAAGATAGAAGGACATATCAAGAAGAAAAAGGTAATAGTGTTGATTGATTTAGGTAGTACCCATTATTTTATTCACTGTAAGATAGCCACGGAATTGAATTGCTTCCTATATCCAACACCAAAGTGTCAAGTGATGGTTTCAAATGGAGGAACCGTAAATTGCTCTGGAAAGTGACATAATATTAAGATATCCATGGGAGAATATGTATTGAATAGTCCAATGCTTTCCATTCCAATGGGTGGTGGTAATTTTGTACTAGGAGTCCAATTGTTACAATCTTTTGGTATGATAACTGTTAATTTTCAAGAACTTTTCTTGAAATTTTTTTGGTAAGGAAAGGAATCTGAATTAAGGGGTATCGCTGGGAAACTATAAAAGATAATCAACTCTAATGACATGAAAAAGCTTCTAAAGAAAGAACAACGAGGTGTAATTTCACAATTATGTTCACTAGAGGTTCAAACATTGAAATCATCTATTTCTCCAGATCTACAAAAATTCTTGGACAATCATTCCAAGGTATTTGAGACTCCCAAAGGCCTACCACCTATTTGTGATAATGATCATGCTATTCATTAGATTCCAGGAAGTGTTCCTCTAAACATTAGGCCCTACAAATATCCCTATTCCCAAAAGAGTGAAATTGAACGTATGGTTGCAGAAATGCTAGAGGTTGGTATAATTCAACGTAGTCAAAATTCTTTCTCTGCTCCAATAGTATTGGTGCACAAGAAGGATGAATCATGACACATGTGTTCATATTATAGGGAGCTCAACAAGATCAATATTAAATATAAATTTCCTGTTCCTGTCATTGATGAATTATTAGATGAACTACATGGAGGAATTTACTTCACCAAGTTGGATCTTTGTTCATGATATCATCAAATAATAATGAAGACCAAAGACATTCTTAAAACAAATTTTAGAACTCATGAGGTCATTATGAATTCTTGGTCATGCCTTTTGGCATTACCAATGCACATTATACATTTCAAGGATTGATGAATTCCATTTTCAAACCTTTCCTTAGAAAAACTATGTTAGTATTTTTTGATGATATACTAATCTACAAAAAGTCTTGGAAGGATCATGATCAACATGTTGATAGGGTGCTCAAACTATTGGAGGAGAAACAACTATATGTAAAAACCTCCAAATGTTTCTTTGGAGTACAAGAGGTGGAATATCTGGATCATATTGTATCTCATGAGGGTGTTAAGGTAGACCCTGACAAAATTAAAGACATTAGGGAATGGAATATCCCAACATCTATAAAGCATTTGCGTGGATTTCTCGGGTTGATGGGGTATTATCGCAAGTTTGTTAAGAATTATGGGAGAATAACATCACCTCTAACAACATTACTGAAGAAAGATGCATTTTCTTGAACTCCAGAAGCAACTAAGGCCTTTGAACATCTTAAATAGGCAAGGTTCCAAGCACCGGTCTTAGCTACGCCAGACTTCACAAAAACCTTTATTGTGGAATGTGATGCCTCAGGAAATGGAATTGGTGTCATTTTAATGAAAGAAGGGAGACCCATTGCTTTTGAAATTTGTTCAATCAAAGGAGAGTATTTACACAAAGCTATTTATGAGAAGGAAATGTTGGCGATACTACATGCACTTAAGAAATGGTGACCTTACCTAATGGGAAGACACTTCAATGTAAAATCGGATAATGATAGTCTTAAATACTTTTTAGAACAAAGATTATCTTCAGAAGAGCAGCAAAAATTGGTCACAAATATGTTGGGTTATGACTTTTAATAAAAAAAGGGAAACAAAATGTTGTTGTAGATACACTCTCAAGAAAGGATGAGGATGTGGAAGCATTGCTTTGTGCCATTTCTATTATCCAACCAGATTGGATAACCGAATCAAGGGATGAATTGAAGAATGATGAAGTGTGGGTACTCATTCAAAAGTTGCAGCAAGATCCCAGTACATTTGATACATTTAGCTTGAAAAATGATTCATTATGTTACAAAGATCACTTTAACCTTTGTAAGAATTCCCAGCTCAAAGAAAATATTCTTCTGGAATTGCACACCTCTCCCATAGGAGGGCACTCAAGATCTTTAAAAACTTGCCACAAGGTCAAGAAGGATTTTTTTTGGGATGGCCTTAAATTTGATATTCAAAATTTTGTGGCGGAGTGTTTGGTTTGCCAACAAAATAAAGTTGAGACAATTAAGACGTCTGGTTTGTTACAACCTTTATTCGTTCCAAGTCAATGTTGGGATGAGGTTTCAATGGATTTTATCATAGGTTTACCCAAGTCCGAAGGAAAGGGTGTCATCATGGTGGTAGTTGATAGATTTACGAAGTATGCACACTTTTGTGCATTATCTCATCCATTTAAAGCCAATACAATTGCTATTGCATTTATGGGAACAATTCAAAAGCTACATGGAAACCTGAAGATTATTGTAAGCCACAAAGATCCCATTTTTCACTAGAAATTTTTGGACAAAATTATTTTCTTGTCTGGGTACTCACTTATCTCATAGCTCATCTTATCATCCTCAATCTGATGGGGAAACTAATATAGTGAACAAATGTTTGAAAGGATATATTCGTTTCTTTATATTTGATAAAAAAACACAATGGGTCAAGTGGTTACCTCTGGGTGAATGATGGTATAACACTTCCTTCCATACTGCAGCAAAAATGACCCCATTTATGGCACTTTATGGATATCATCCACCGCCAATCACATCATCTTTAAAAGAAAATTCTAAGGTTCAAGCAGTGGAAGATCACATCGAGCATCAACAACAAGTTCTCCAACTCTTAAAGGATAACCTCACTTTGGCATAGAATAGAATGAAACAACAGGCATATCAACATTGTAGCAAAAGAAGTTTTGATATAAGGAACTTGTTGGACACCTAATGCTTAATGGGTTAGTGTGGAAGTTGAATAGACAAAAGGAGTCCAAGGGACCTTGGGATGTGGAGCCCAATGGTCAAACCATGTACTATAAATGTATATCACTTGTTAATAAAAATGAATTCTCATGTTTTATATTTCAGATTATGTTGTTTCCATCTGTGTGTTTAACATGGTATCAGAGTAGGCGTATTCCTGCCCTACATAATTACTTTGAGCCATTTGTTTTATGGTCTTTATGTGCAGGTCATTTCTGCCATCACTTATGAATATTTTCTCAGCTAAATTCTAGTTGCCACCTCCATCATTTCTCCAGTGCCATTTTTGGCCTCCCTCTGGTTTGTAACTCCCTATTCTTGCTATTTTCTACCTTGCAAACAGAGCGCTACCCCTCTGCTCTTATTTGACCGGTTTTTTATAATTACTTGCATATAACGCTGCGCTGCCTTGACATATAATCCTGATGCATATATAATGTGTTGCCTTGACATGATATAATCCGCCGTTTCATATAATGTGCTGCCCTAAAATCCGTTGTTTGTATTCTGAAATCTCCTTAATTTAATGTTTTTGTGTCCACCAACACTGCGGATTCTCTAGGTTAAACGGTCTCCTCAATTTTGTCGATTTATGATTGTGAGATGGTGCCTTCATGCAGGAACGAACTACACTACATTGTTGGATGATGGCTCCATCGAATGGGCGTGAGGAGAAGAGAATGATGAAGGCAGGCATGGCGTGGATGTGCTTCAGAGATTCAGCTATCGCGCAGGAGGCTATTCGAACTGATAGCGTTGCGGCCATTATCGACACACCAAACCCTTACAAACTTTGCCCAACCAAAGTGGGAATGAGATTTCTATGCTTTACCATTTAGGGAGAGAAATCCTGCTTGCCCGGGTTCAAAACCTCTGAGCGTTGCTTCAGTTGAACTCCCGCTAGTCCGAGTAACCAAGCCGACCCCAGTCCTTACAACGGGTTTTCATCGCTCTCCTGGTAGCCTGCTCACCACTTTGCGATGAAAATCTCCATCTGACATGAAGATATAATACACTGGAGGATAGCTCATAGCTTTCTCTAAAGAGTTGTTCATCACCATGAAGTCTCTGAGAGCATTGAGCCTCGGCTTCAATCTTTTCTCAGTGCTATAAGTCAGAACCGCCGGGACACTCATAATAGCATTGTGAGGCAGCTTCCATTCCTCATCGAAAAACTTGAGATTCTGCCGCAGTTTATCCTTGGAAATCCCCAGAAGCTGAGGGTACCTCTTAACAAGAACCCTTAACTAGAGATTGATTTATACTTGTTGTTGGATCAGTTACCCCATGAGGAGGTGAGCCGATAATGTGCAGTAAGGTCATTGGGGAAGCCGGATTGGAAGCTTGTGCCATTGATGAATTAGAAATAGACATGACTATGCATTAGCGATTTTTGAGGACTGCGGATGCATATATATAATCATTGAGGTTTGATCCGCTATAGTCTACCAGTCTTCGTCTGAGGGAGGATTCAACCTTGATGGAGAAGCCGAGACTGTAATATAATTTCTGAATGTCATTCAAAGAAGCTCCTATTTGAGCATTGAATAATTTTGAATGCCATATGCTGGCACGCGTTGAAGTCTGTGTGCTATGGATGTGTTCAAATGTTTTTGGCTTTCTGGAAGACCATCATTTTGAACGAGTTTCTATACACCAGTGGCACGATTTTTACCCTCTTAGTGAGCTGAGTTATTTCAATTTTATTATTGGGCAGCGGACATAGCAAGCAAGAGTTTTCTGAAGAGAAAAGCACTGAAGGGAATTTGAAGGGCTATATTTGGTATTTGTATTTTGAAGACCAAGTATCATATGATGCATGAATTAACTACTGGGCATATGCGTGTGTCTGAATAGTTCTGGAAGAACTGTATCTGCTGGAAAAGTTGAGATTGGTATCTTTCATTGATCTGCTATTTTGCCATCGCATCAGTCTCTTGTTCTGAATGTGTTCATAGTCATACTCCCCATTATTATTATTCTACTTCTGCTATTCGGGGAATTTTCTGAGTATTATACCTCCTTTTGCCATAGCAAGTGTCCTGCTCACCATTCCTTCTCAGTAAAGGGCTTGTGGGTGTGGCCTATATATACATATTCTTGATTTCATATCGTGTATGCATTCATTGTTTTGTATTGTAATTCTGAAACTTATAATTTGTTTTGGGTTTTACACTTCAGTCTGTGTTGGGTTCTTTCATTTCTGCGGCACAGGAGGAGGATCCCATCAATATCTGATCAATTATGGAGGTTGTACAAAGCTCTGTGGAAGCTAAGATGCCACTTTGCTGGGCGGTGGTAAAATACCATTAGCCAGGCAGCATCTGATATTTCTGGTCGGTTCATCTATGTGCGTTCATACATGCATGAACATGTGGAATAATCCTTTCATTGGTGCGTAGCTCCTACAAGTGGGTCACTGTTGTGTTCATCATTCTTATTGGAATACTGGAGGTATCTTTGACTCTTTATATATTCCATTCTGGCATATGCGTTGTTAGCTCTCCATAAATTTTGTGTGATATATGAGGGTAGATTGTTTTCTTTAAAGAAGTGGCAAGATCAGAGAATATTTGTTCATACCCTAGTCAAAGCATTTATATATGAGCATTCAAGTCTTGTCCATGACATGGTGCTATAGTTGTTGAAGTTTTGATAGCCATCATTTTTGCTTTGAAAGTGAAGGAGTATTTGAAGGATCCAAGCAAGTTTTTAGTTGCTGCTGTCCCAGTGTGGCATTGTATTTAAAACTCATTATAGTGCATTGATTCCTTGATTTGACTGCTGCATAAGAGTTTGGTGGGCTGTATAAAGGTAATGATTGTTTTGACAAATAAAAGTAATCTTTTTTGGAGAAAAGTTTAGTCGGTTATGTTGTCAGAACATAGTGCTGGTCATGAGTAAAATCTTATTTTTATGTAATGGATCGTAATTGGTGCTTGCTGGTTGCACACTGATCATTTGCTGCACATTTATAAAGAATATTGTTGGTTGTGATCAATTTTTAAGGTGTAATTCTGACATTGAAGAAAAATGACCAAAATCAATGAAGTATTAGAGTTCCTCAAAACTCTGATATTTTCTACTACTCATGATACATTAAAAATAAAAAAAGTTTCTCTCACAGACATTCAGGTCTGTCTACAAAATGCACAAGAGAAAATTGATTTTTTGCAACTCGAATCTTAGCTACAGCAAGAAGAATTAAAACAGAGGAGTCATTCTGAACATGTTTCTGTTCAGAACATTGAGACTGCAACCCATTAGAAGCAAGTCAATAATGTTACAGTTGGTTCATATTTACTACCCAATAAAGCAGCAAGGTTACATGCAGATGCAGAAGTTCAGTCTACACTTCCCAAGTCAGTCATCAGACCTTGAGAAGAGCTTGTCCATAACAAGCATAGAACTGGTCTTGGATACGAGAAGGACTTGTACTTTCATATTCCAGACTACTCAAAGCCCATTCAGTTTCAGAGTGCTGGATTCCTTCATGACAGTTTACCTCCAACTGTTCTAGATTCTGCCCCTCTTCCACAGCAACAACAACAACAATAGATTGTGAAATGCCAACACTGTGACTGAGTTGGCCATTTGAAAGATCACTATTTTGATCTTCATCCATGTAAGCACTGTCATAAAACCACCCATTCTTCAAACAAATGCTTCAAAAACAAATGTCCTGCAAGAACAAAGATTCATCTTGGATGGATCGCTTCTTGGAAATGGGCATCAACAACCAAGAAGATATTCCAATCACATGTCAGAACTTGTTCCAGAGTATTGAATAATATTGTAGTTGAGTTTTCTCCATCATCTCACCTTGTATCTGACAGGGGGGGAAATGATGGTCATCTACAAGCTTCAAAGCCACATCAAGTGAGTCTGAGCCACAACCTGCCACACCAGATTTAGAGTTGTAGCCAGAGACAAAGATGCCCCTGAACATGCCTTCAGTTGGTAATCTGGGACACTTCCTCTAGTAGAAGACTTCAGCTTCTTATCAGTTTCGGAAGAATTCTAGGGACAAAATTGAGAACACTTTCTCTAGCAGAAGACTTCATCTTCTTTCCAGTTTTGGAAGAGTTCCAGGAATTTCATTAAGCATTCCAGAGTTGTTGGTCATCCTTAAACCATCACAGGTTGAGACTTCCCTTTTCAGGTTTAAGTTCTACCTTTATGCGAGGTGAGACCTCCCTTTCATGGTTGAAGGTTTCCCTGTTCAAAACAATAGGAGCACTTCCTCTAGCAGAAGACTTCAGCTTCTTGCTAGTTTTGGAAGAGTTCCAGGAACTGCACTAAGCGTTCCAGTGTTGGTGGTCATCCTTAAACCACCGCCCTTTATACCAACATTTCAAGGAGCACATTCAGCCTAGTGCTGCCATGCATTTTTACACATTTTGTATTACAAATCTCTTCTTGGACTCATACATAACTCTTCGGATTAAGGGGGGGAATGTTGGACACCTAATCCTCAATGGGTTAGTGTGGAAGCCGAAAAGACAAAAGGAGTCCAAGAGACCTTGGGATGTGGAACCCAACAGTCAAACCATGTACTATAAATGTATATCACTTGTTAATAAAAATGAATTCTCATGTTTTATCTTTCAGATTATGTTGTTGCCATGTGTGTGTTTAACAACCATAGAAACAAATGTCCCTCAAGCAAGCTAAGAAGGATAATAAATTATCACCAAAGTATTATGGTCCTTACAGGGTGTTGTAAAATATTTGTACTATTGCATACAAATTGGATCTTCCTTAATCTTCCCGAGTGCACCTAGTTTTCCATGTTTAATGCTTAAAGGAGGTTATAGGTGACAAGATCCTAGTTCAAACAATATTGCCCGAACTTGATGAGGAAGGAAAAATCATATTGGTACCTGAAGCAGTCACGAAAATAAGAACTTGACAGCTACGAAATCGATCAATTTTAGAGTATCTCATCAAGTGGAAGAACTTAACTGCTGAATATTCCACACGGGAGTGTGAGAATTTTATGCAGAAGCATCCATAACTACTCAAGCGTCGAGGACAACACTATTTTTAAGGGGAGTGGCATGTTAGGTCCCTATAATACTATTGTATTCCCTCATTGTTATTATCAGTGTAACCCCCTTATTGTTATTGTTGTGCCCATGTAGTCCCCATATTGTTATTATTATGCCCCATAGAAGCCCACTATTGTTATTTTTTGTGCCCTTACATTATTATTGTTATGTCGGATCTGATTATATTGTGACCCCTTAGACTCCTATATATAGAAAAGGAGGTTTTGTCATTTGAATCATCGAAGAATTGTTCATTTGTGTAATGTAAATGAGGTTTCCCCCTCGAAGAGGCTAATTTTGAAGTCGTTAATCTATCTCTTCTTCTATTTTGTAAGCTTGTTGCATAACACATACCACCATTGTTGAAGAATCAAAATTTGGGAACTAAGGGGTGATGAAAAGTCCTACTCTTTCCCAAAACCAAGGCCCTTCTTTCAATACTTTCTCCCAATATTCCTTGGTATCAAATTGAACAATTAAAAAACCCTTTGAAAACAAGTATATATCATAGTCTTTGTTCCATGTCGTGAATACCCACTGGTGCAAAGCTTTAGATCTAGGACATAGCTCGTTACCTCTACAAATCACAACCCTAGATTGTAAAATAGAAAACAAGTGATCTGGGCCTCTTTTATGTTTACCTCCAAAGAAGGAATTTGTTTCATTTGTTTAAAAAAATATGGTCCTGGGTTGTACTATGGCTGGTTCGTTGTTGTGGGCCCCTTACCCCACACCATATCCTTGTAAGATATTGAACCTTTTGGGTTCCTAGATATCAAAGGAGCCCCATACAACCTTAAAAGAAAGACAATGATGGATTTTGTTAAGATTCCATAGTCTTGCAACTAAGACAAATCCTACAACTTCTTCCCCTCACAAAGAATATGTTGCATGGATAAAGGGAAGCCCGACCGATAATCTATAATCTACTTTAGATCCGCCACAGATTCATATCTAGAAACCCAAATAAGGAATGACTTCCCACTAAGCATATTAATAAAAATTTGAAAGCCCTCCCCTTCTTCTAAATCTTCTAACCCTCCCACCAACTTCAAAAGATAGGAAAAAGGTTTTTTTTTTTTTTCAATAAGATCTGCTCCGATTTATGGACATTGAAGGTGAAAACTCGAGGATCTAAACATGCAAACCATAATAACCAAGGGGAGGAGACTAAAGATACAAAATTCAACCCAAAAGCATTCTAGTAGCTAAGAAAAATGAAAAGCACAAAAAATAAAAGGTCTTCTTGGATAGATACATCAAACTACCACCCACATTGGAGCTCACGTTCCCCTCCACACCACCGATAAAGAGCAACAAAGTGGCGCACACTATAAAGGATCCCCACACAAATGCACAAAAAAAACCAACATGCCGCTAAAAGCCAGAACCTTAGGAAGGAAACAACTAAGTCACACCCCAAAACAATGAGAAAAATAAAAAGTGATTGGTGTTTATACTTTAACATCCTCAAAGCGAGAAGCGGCACTAGCCAAACCCTCATAAACCCATTCTTTAAATAATACCACACCTTTAAACGCCATCCTTGTCAAAACTCAATTATTCAACCTCTTATATGATATGTCACTCCAAAAATACTCTTAAAAGTCAAACAGTAATTTTTTTATTTTATAAATAAGTTATTCGCTTAAAGTTTGCAAGTTAATTAAACCAACTAATTATGCGAACATATTTTACATAACTATTATTTTTTTGTACTTTTAATCCTCTTACTTATACTTAACTCTGACACGAATGTAAAGTGTTATTTGATAATACTTCATATCTTTATGTTATAGATAAATGCATTATAACAATTAAAAAAATTAAATATTAGTGAATATTATTAAGTTATTGAGAATTATATGTAATCATTGATTATATAACCATGACTATTGGAAAAAATCTTTGTAGTGATTAATATTTTCAATGTACTTATACCACTCACTTATTTGTTAAGAAATTTAATATAAAATTGAAAATGTTTTTTTTTTTTAATATAAAATTAATAATAAATAAATATGAAATATAAATATATAATAATATTGTTTAATTTATAACATTTTTAATAAATATAATTTTAATCAAAGTTTTTTGGTAGAAATCATATAAGAGAAATTTTTGGCCAACGTGTTTAAACCAACAAGTGTGGTTCATTATCAAGACCAGATAAAGAGATAGACTATGGCAAAGGCTTAAATAGAGAGCAATGTAGAGAGATAATTTCAAGTAACCGCTATATTTGAACAATAATATTTAAATTATGATATCAATTTATTAATATATTAAAAACAAATATTATTAAGTAACGACTATATTAAACGACTAGTTTATTAATTTAATAAAAATATTTATAGGTAACAACTATATCAGACGGCTAGTTTTTGAAAAATAATATTTAAATTAATTTATTAAAGCCAAATATTACTAGTTTTTGAATTTTTTTTTAAATAATCTTCATGCTAATTCTCATAATTTCCCAGCTCAAAAGCTTGTTGTTCTCAACACCTTAACGACTAGAGCTTTAAGAGTTTCTGATGACAACCATCTCAATGAAGAGAAAGCACAACTCCTAAGTGTTTTCTTTAATAATGGGTATAATAGACACCAATGTATTAAGACTTTCCTCAGAGTTGAAAAAAGTCCTAGTGCTAAGAAAGATAATAAGGATCGATTTTCTGGTGTTCATCTTCCTTTTATCCAAGGGACCACTGACAAGATTTCAAGGATCCTAAGGCAGCATAAGGTGGCTTCAACCTTTAGGCCTTTAAATACCATTCGTAGGTCCCTTAGATCTGTAAAAGACCCAGCGGACCCCAAGAATATTAAGGGTGTTTACGTTATCCCATGCTTTTGTGGGACTCCCTACATTGGTGAGACTGGTTGCTTGATTAATCAAAGGATTCATGAGCATGTCGCTGACATCAAGCATGGTAGGAACCGCTCCTCTGCTTTGGCAGAGCCTGCAGATAAATCTAAGCATCACATCTGCATTGAGGAGGCCCAATTCGTTGCTGGGGTTAGTCATTTCCATCATCGTAAATTGAGGGAGGCCCTAGAAATTGAAAAAAGACCAATAATTTGAATGGAGATGATGGTTGGAATATTAATAGAAGTTGGGTCCCTGTCCTGTCCTCCTAGTTTTTTAGGCTTCTTTTTGGGATTTTATTTTGTTTGTTTGTTTATCTATGTAGGTATTGTCATCCTTTTTATAATATTTGTTATTGATTTATTCTTCATTATAGTTTATTTTCTTGATCCTTCGTATTTTTTTATGTATTTTATCATCTTGTTCGTTCTTAACTCCTTTTAGTATTTTTATTATTTGTTTAATGAGCCTCAACCCTATATTTTATTGTTGACCTTGTTTTATTTATGGGTTAATTTTCTTTGAATATATATATATATATATATATTTTATTTATATATATATTTCTTTTGACTTGCGTATATTTTTGTTCTATTTTATTTATTTTTCCATTAATTATTTTTGATTTAGTTTATTTCCATTAATTATTTTATTTATTAAATGATCTTGTCTCGTTTAGGGCCTTAACTCTTGTTAGCCTCTCTCACAAAACAATAATAAATCCAAAAATAAATAAATAAATTAATTATTCCAAGTTAGGAATTTGTGCCTAACTCTTGGGTTGTTCCTCTAAGATAGGAGTTAGTTTAGGTAACTCCTATATTTGTGTGTGTCTGGTGAGAAATTATCTCAACCAAAGGAGAAATTATCTCAACCAAAAGTGTCTAAGATAGCACGCACTATCTTGAGAACACTATCTCTCATCTATTTATTTGTAACACTATATTCAATTATTTTAATAAATGAATGAGAGTGAGAAAGAAGCATGAGGCTGAAGCCTTTTTCCGCCAATATTTTGTGTGTAGTTTTTATGTGTGCTTAATCTTTTGTCTGAGTTAATTTCTTTTTTCAATATGTGGTATCAGAGCAAGGTTGAGAGTAGTGGTTAGCTTGTCAGTTTTTGATCTTGGAGAATGGATTGTAGCTAAGATTTCTTCGAGAGGAAGACACATCAAGAATTGCGATAATCGCTCCAGTTAATTTCTTTGTGTGCACTAAGCACAATAAATATCGGGAATTATTCATCGCTTTGGATGGTTTGCATAGCGCAGCTGCATCGGACTCGATACTCAGTGAATCGACCTGGTGTGAAGTGTGAATCCACTACAATATTGAAGTGCAAAAGTGAAGGGTTGGATATGTTGTGCCCTGTCTGCTCAGTAAATTTCTGAAGCTCTTTCATGAGGTGGGTCTCTGTGCTCAGGCAACATCGGTGAATTTTCATACATTGGCTCTCCATTTTATGATCGACCTTTTATGCTCTCTTTCTCATCTATTTTTTTTCAACCTTCAAAACCACGGAGCATTCCTGAAAATTAGAAGTTGCAGAAACAACTGAATTTCTGTCCCTCCATGCCCTGAGCTTCTGGAGGGCGACACCCTTCTCTGTTTTTTGCTTCTGAACACTCTTGAGCTCTTGCCCGACAAAAATCATTCGAGCCCCCAGGCTTTTAGTGGGGTTTTGGTCACCATTAGGCTGAGGCTGAGAATTCGTAATGGTTCTGAAAACTCCATTAAAGCGTTTAGATTGAAAGGATGTGACGATATGGATTTTCCTATTATTTCTTGCACCAGAAAATGCGATGGCGAAAGTGAATTTGGTAAAACCCATCTCTGTTCTACAAAGCTAAAATAGATATCTCGAGCTATTGAGACAATCAATCACTTGCACATGTGGACTGTTGTTTGTTGTTCCATCCACCGTCTTGAGAACAAGGCATCTCTCCCTCTGTGGAAAGAGCACATTTAGATTATGTGGGCGCACTCAACAACTACAGAACCTTTCGGTCAATCTGCTAATATCTTGTGCGGGCAATCCACACATGCTCTGCTCTCCAAATCAGAAGCAATGGCAGACTATCCTCGTTCAAAGCCTCTCAAAAAGCTACTTCGTTGAAGAGGAGCGTGGAGGATAGCCAGCGTGTTTGATTGATATGCGTCGAGTATTTGGCGTGATACTGCCATTGTTGACCTGGAGCGAACACCATAAAACACTTTGTCAATAAATCCCGTGAAGATAAATAAGAAAACTGGAGGACGTGTTTTAAAGAGAAGAGGGTACTATTCACGTGGAGAAAGTTTTAACGATGGTGGAGAACTCTTTGTGAACGCCAAATTCAAGGTTTGAATGGTGAGAATTTACTTTATGCATTAAACTTAAAAGTTTAGTTTGGAACTAAACGTGAATTCACCTTTTATAAAGTGATATCATAAAAGAATGATAAATTCATTTTTAAGTGGGATGATAAAGTAGAGTTTTTTATGGAGCTTTTGGAGAGATAAAGTTATGAAAGATTTTTTTTCAAGATTTCCAATCATGATAAAGCTTTGTCATGGAGTAATAAGGGTGATGTTTTGAAATCTTTGGAGTGATAAATTTTTTTAGTGGAAGGCTCATTGGTGTAGGAGGTTGAGTCAGGTTTTTGAAAGCAATTTTTTCCAAAATTTGTGAGTGTCAAATTTTCACTGTTTGAGAAAGCTTCCATGGCAATGTTGTAAAAGATGAAAGGTTGATGATCTTAATACTCAATAAAGACATATTTTTTGTGGTGATTGTGTCCTAGATCCGCCCGAAATTGAATAAGGGGATCTTAGGTACACCATGTGTATTTGTGATGGTGAGTGTTTTTATGGCTTCATGTTGTTACTTATGATTTGTGTCTAGTTGTGACACATAAATGATCGCATTTACCACACACATAAAGTTCAATGCAAGCAAGCACAACACCTGTAATGAAATAGTTGCAAGGAAGGATAATTAAGCTCCACACGTACAACAACTCATCAAAGTTTTCAACATCGGCATTCTACCTCAACAAACAAATTCACTCAATACAATCAAGTTCATGAATCTGCAAACCCCAGTATTTCAAAGCAAAGTCTACATCACTACATTCAAGTTAATGAATCTGTAAACTTCAACGTTTCAGCGCACAGTCTACATCAACATTGTTGAACTTGTAATCAAACTCAAATCACATTGAATTGTAAGGGTGCATTCTCGGTTGAAACCGACACCCAAGTCTTGAATTGAGTCAAATTGCATTCATTGTCGTGAATCATTGAAATCATTGTAAGCTTTTTTGGGTGCATTTTCGACAGTGTTCGACACCCTTCCTTTAAGCAGACTCAAGTGAGTCCACGAGTTTTTACTCTAAATGAAACAAACAATAAGTTCACATCTCCTACAAGCGAGCGTGAGTATTCATTTAAGCAATTTGCGTCAAAACAATACAAAGTTCAAACCTTCAAGCGAGCCAAAGTGAAGTTCATTGCAACAACCATCAAAGCAACCAAACAAGTTCAACTCTAACACCAATCAAGCAAGTTGAGATCGACATCAAGCAAGCGTGGCTATTCATTCAAGTGAGCGTGAAGTCATCAAGTAAGGCAAGTGAGTGTTCAATAACTCTTTTTTATAATTTGACTTCCCTCCTTGTTTAGAGTTTGACTTTTTTTTAATAACTTAATTTAAATATTATTTTTCAAAAACTAGCTGTTTGATATAGCGGTTACTTATTAATATTTCTTTTTAATAAATTAATACACTAATATCACAATTTAAATATTATTTTTCAAAAACTAGTAATATTTGGTTTTAATAAATTAATTTGAATATTATTTCTCAAAAACTAGCTGTTTAATATAGTCGTTACTCATTAATATTTTTAATAAATTAATAAACTAATATCATTATTTAAATATTATTTTTCAAAAAATGGTAATATTTGGTTTTAATAAATTAATTTAAATATTATTTTTCAAAACTAGCTATTTAATATAACCTTTACCTATTAATATTTGTAATAAATTAATAAACTAATATCATTATTTAATTTTTTTATTTATTTTTGACAAGATCAGTTACTGATATATTATAAAACAACAAAAGGGGGACTAGGTCCCAGTACATATGGAGAGGGAAGGTCAGTGGGATTGGAGCAAAATGGGAACGCAGTCCCGTCTTCCAAATCACTGGTCAAGCTTCTTAAAATTTGAAATACATAACGACTATATTGTCGAATGAACTGCCCTAATAGTAAACAAAAATTACATTGCATAGGAAGTTATCAAAGGGGTCACCAAAACTGATTAACAGAATCATCTGGAGGCTTGTCTTTCTTGTTGCTGAGCTTGGTCGAGGCTTCGCCTTGCTCGCTTTGATTCAGTGTCTTTATGTATCTTACTGCTTCTTCCAGATGTTGACATTTTTCTTTTAGCCCTTCGATTTCTGCTTTCTGCTTCTCGAATTTCTTCTTCTTGGATTTATTTTCAGACTCCACTTCAGCCTTGAGCTCATTGAAATATTTGATGAAGCATCCGATCATGAAGCAATTTGCCTTGCAGAGTGCGCAGTTGCTGTTTCTCTTGATCTGATCCAAAGGATTGCTATACATATTGGAAGCAGGGGGGAACTCTTCTTGTCCTCGATGTAGTTGTGTGCCTGAGGTCTTCTGAATGTGGGTGGGTAGAAGGTAACGAGTATGAAGTTATTGTCCAATATTGTCCCTTTGGTTAGAAGTCTGCTGCAGCTCAAGTAATGCTTGGAGAGCAGATCTTCGCTAATGGCTGACTGATGCAGATGCCTGTAGGAGAGAGAGCTTTTGAGAGGAAGGATGAGGCAGCAGGGAAGGATCAGCCTGATAGGGGGATCAGGTACTTTTGTCGATGAGGGAGGGAAGAAACAGGGTGGATGGGAGAAGATCTGGGGGCAAGGAGAGGGATTAAACTGCGTGGAACAGAGAGTCTCCACTGAAGTAGCTTGAAAATCCCTGAGCTTAAACGAAACCACAAGGACAAGCAGGGTGTTAGCAGAAAGATTACACAGACAAATAACTAAAACAACAATACCTTTGCCGATGCTCAAGAGGGAAGAGGAGTAGCTAAAGAAGCTCCTCGGAGATCACCAAAAATAGACACTGCAATCTATTCTGCATGCGCTGTTGAAAGGCTTCTTCATATGAGGCAACCTTATCCTGGGCTGCTTCTTATAGAAGTTGATGGGAAATCCCTCGTGATCCTTCCTGATAGCTGATACATTGCGATCTGTGACAAAGTTGATTCCCCTGCGCTTGAAAAGACTATTGCCCACTTTTGTCATGTCTTGGGGACGATATTTTTTATTCATGAGGATCCTCTGAATACTGCTCTGAACGGGAAAGATTTTCCGCGCTGCTCTAGGCAGATTTCCTTTGATATTTGTGACTGTCATATGCTGGAAAATCGTAGTTTGGGACTGCATAGTACTGCGTTTCCTTTTTCCCCATGAGTGATGTTTTTCCTAGTATTTTTTTTTTTTGGGCCATATCACCCCAGTAGACTGGTTATGGAATTGATTTTTCATAGACAACATTATTTTCTTTTGCTGTCCCAACCTCTCTGTCCACCGCCTTATTGGCTAAGGCATCTGTTGCCTGGTTATGAACTCTTAGCTCATGTTTATAGACCACTTTCCCTAACAGGTCGATATTTTCATTGATTCTTTGCTTTATTTTATTCAAGGCTAGATTTTTAAAATCTCTTCCAGAATCCATTGTTGCTATTATAATAGCAGAGTCTCCTATAATAATTGGATCTTTAACTTGGAGCTTTGTGAGGAGGCTAGTTCCCATTAACAAGCCATAAGCCTATGCTCTATTGTTTGACAGAGTCCCAAGCCCCCACTCAAACGTTGATATTGTTTCACCTTGCTGGTCCCGAATTAGCCCGCCTGCCCCATCTCTTCTGAGATTATTCTTTGAAGCTCCATTAAAGAAGAGTATGAAGTTTTTTTGGTTTTTGATCCATTCCTCTACTTCCCTTTCATTTCCCTGCAGCTTCCAATTTGCTTGTTTGTTTCTGACATTCTTTGGAATATAATTTCTGGCTAGGCCATCCAAGGGGATTTTATTGTACCAAACTTTTTCTGCGTGTGTCCAGTTGGTTTGATCAGGGGGAGGCATACTTTTGGCGTTGATCATTTCCGCTATTTGAGCCCAAGTTTTGGCAAGAATAGTCCCTGAACTTGGTTTTTTTCCCTTGAAGATGCACTTGTTCCTGGCCAACCAGATGTGCCAACAAAGTGTGGAGGGAAGACACTTCCAAACACTTAAGATGGCTGCCTTATTTTACTTTGCATGGGGATAGTTGTGAGCCCAATTTTTGAATAACAAAGACAGCTGCACAATTGGATCAATATTCATTTCGAGGGGGCAGATAACTTGTTTCCAGCACTGTCTAGCTATGTGGCAATTCAAGAAGAGATGCTGGGAGCTCTCTTCTTCAGCAAGGCAAAGAACACACATTGACGACCCATGGATGCCCTTTTTCCTCAAATTCTCAGCAGTAAGAATCCTCCCTTTTAATAGGGTCCACATGAAGAACTTGACTTTAGGAAGGCAAGCGTTCTTCCACACAGCAGTCCAGAGGCTCCACTTATCGAGGTTGCTATAATTGCGGAGGAAGTTGTAACCAGATTTGACAGTGTAGTCTCCTCCGCTGGGATCCCAAATATATGTATCCATGTTCTATTTGTTTATTGGAGCTAAGCCATATAGAAGTGCCTTCAAATCTTCCCACTGATTAGCAAGGCGATTTAGAAGAGCTGGCCTTTTCCAAGCTTTCCATCTATCTTGGTTCCACTCCGAAATAGAGAATAAGGAAGATATGCCCTTCTCCTCCATCTAATCATGAAGGTCATTCAAATTGTGGTGTCCTTTTAACGGGGCTGCTCCCATGATTCTATCGTTCCAGATGGAGGTGTTTTCTCCATTTCCAGGATTCTTTGAGAGTTGATCTTTGATGTGGGGGATGGATTTTTTGATAAGTCTCCAAATTTGGGTACAAGGGCGGTCCAGGATTAGCCCATTAATCAGCAAAGACCTCTGACCATTAAGGTATTTCCTGACCAAGTCTTCTCCCCACCACTGATCCTGACCAATAAGCACATGCCAAACTAATTTTATACCAAGAGCTTTGTTTGTTAAATTTGGGAGACGGATAGAGATACCTCCATATTCGAAAGGAAGGGTGACTTGATCCCACAGAACCAAACTGAACTTCTTGGAGTCTCGTCTCCCCCTCGCCGAAGGAAGCCTCTGATTATGAGCTCCATTTGTTTATGGATGCTAGCTGGAGCCAAAATTAAAGCAAACTGGTAGATAGGCAAAGCTGAAAGGAGCTCTTTGATTAAGATAGTTCTATCAACCAAGTTTAACCACATCATTCCCTAGCTTTGGTTTTTCCCTCTTACGTTCTCAATTTGTTTATTCCAAGTCTCTGTCTTAACCCCTTATTTGGCCAATGGTAAACCAAAATGTATGAAGTGGCTCCAATTTTGCTGAACTGGGATTTCTAGAATTTGGGAGATCCTTTGCATGATGTTGTTTGGCACATTCCAGGTGTATATTTTACATTTTTTGTTGTTCAAAAGGCCTCCAGAGATATCTAGAAAGTCATCTAACATCTTTTTGAACCTTCTAGCAATAATACTGGATGCTCCCCCAATGAAAAGAGTATCGTCTGCGAAGAGAGAGTGATTCATTTCTTTAACACCTCATGCAATTCTTATGCCTGTAATCTCTCTTCTCAAATTCTGATTTTCCAGCTGTAAACTTAGAGTTTCTGCCATAATGATGTAAAGAAAAGGAGAGAGCAGGCATCCCTGCCTCAGTCCTCTAGAGCTACGAAAGTATCTGCTGTTGGCATTATGATTCAGGTGTTGTCCTTGATGGCAAACCCATTCAGGTGATAAATCAAGAAGGACGCAGGAAATATGTTCAGCAAGTGCGTCCCCGCAGGTATACCATAGAGAACCCGCGTCCAGGGACACCGGCCAGCCATTCAGGAGGTGCGTCCGCCCAGTGCACACATTTCAAGGCAGAGAAAAGCACGTGGGGGTTTCTTGCGTGGTATCTAGCCGACGGTTTTGTGTTTCTATGGTGTCGGCTCGTGGTATTGTTCCATGTTTTGGGGAGAAGCTTGCCTATATAAAGGAAAGGAGTTCATTTGGATTAATCATCATCTTGGTTGAATATCTTTTGGTGAGATCTAGTCCAGATCTATGAAGGCGAATCTTCTAATGGACTGTGATCTCTATGGCGCATGATCAGATTTGTGGATCTGAGTGTTTGGGTTGGTTCTGAAGTCCTCATATCTTTTATATCTGAAGGGACGCAGGTTCAGTGAAGGGAAAGTGCGCCGGGACGCAGTACAGTAAAGGCTCATGTGCGTCTCTGAGGCAAAGGACGCGGGGCGACTGTGTTATTGGGTGCGTCTCTGAAGCAAAAGACGCGGCGCGATAGTGTTTCTGGATGCGCCGGTCGCAGCAAAGCATAGAGGAACAGTGCGTCGGCACGCAGATCAGTGGAAGGTAGACTGCGTCCATTCGCAGGTCACAGAAAGAAAATATGCGTCCCTGTCTTAAGATGATCTGTTAACTGTATATTTCTGTTCATAAGGTGTTCTGGGTTATTTCTGTAATTACTGATCTGATATCTGTAGTGGACTGTATCTGTTGTATACTTGTTGATCATTTGATTCTTCATGAAAAGAAGTAGGGGGTTGTAGCTCCCTTCCAGGAGAGACTGGAAAACGAGAGAGAGTTGTAGCTCTCTGCAGGTTGCAGCCTGCGTGCTGGTAAAGGACTGCACCAGTACAAAATCATTGTAAAAAGAATTTCTTGAAAGAAGATAGAGACATATTGCAGCAGGTGGTTTTCTCCCGCATTGGGTTTCCACCTTACATCTTGTGTTCTTTGGTGTGACTGTCTATGTTTCATGCTCATTATTTTATGGCACTGATATGCAAGAATAATTCAAAAGATCAAATAAAGAAGATTTGGTAAATTGCTTGATAATACTGATTCACCCCCCCTCTCAGTATTATTTCCAACAATTGGTATCAGAGCAGGTCCTTCAGAAAAGCTTGATCGCTTGAAGGTAGATCGTTCATCATGAGCAACTACGAGAGAGAAGCATCAATCAGGCCACCAGTTTTTGATGGGACAAACTTCAATTATTGGAAGGTAAGAGTTACTGCATATCTTCAATCTCTTGGTACTGAAGTTTGGGACATTGTAGAAACAGGCTATGCTTTTCCTTCAGCTACTCCTACAGATCCAACTGAGAAAAAGAAGTATGAAACAAATGCAAAAGCAGTCAGTACTCTATTAGGAAGTATATCCCAAACAGAATTCATGAAGGTAATGCACTTCAAATCAGCAAAAGAAATATGGGACAAAATGATCACAAGCTATGAAGGAGATGAACAGGTAAAACAAGCCAAACTTCAAACTCTCAGAATTCAATATGAGACTCTCAAGATGTATAATGATGAAAGTGTGGCTAATTATTTTCTTCGGGTAGATGAGATTGTAAATTGTATGAAAAATTTGGGTGAAGAAGTAAAGGAGTCTCTAGTAGTTCAAAAGATTCTAAGATCATTATCCCCCAAGTTTGAATCCAAAGTATCTGCAATAGAAGAAAAAGAAAATCTCCGTGTTCTTACTATGTCTCAGCTACATGGAATTCTAACTGCTTATGAAATGAGAAAGGGAGGACCATCAGACAGAAGGGAGGCTGCTTTTAAAGCATCAGGCAAAGAAGATTACTATGAAGCAAGCCATGATCCAGAAGAAGAGGAAGAAGAATCAAATTTTGTCAGAAATCTTCAAAGAGGTTCTGGAAGGTTCAGAGGTAAGCTACCTTTCAAATGCTTTGCTTGTGGAAGAGTAGGTCATTATGCTGCAAAATGTTCTTATAAGGATAAAGGAAAGGAACCAGTTAGATGGAACAAGAAACAAAGCGCAAATAAGAAAAGCTACTACACCCATGAAGATAGTGATGGCTTATCAAACAGTGATGAAGATGAACAAGGTAATAAATATAGGTTGTTAATGGCATTTGAAGATGATGATTATGAGGATGCTGTAGATGTGGATAACCTTTATGATGAAATTACTAGACTCAAGAGATGCATAGAAGAAAAGAACATGATTATTGATACTCTACAATTCCAAATTGATGAAAAGGAAAAACATCTTGAAAAATTAGAAGGTGAAATTGTTGGTCTTAGAAAAGAAATTGAGAAAACAAAAACTATTAATCTCAAGTTTGTCAAAGGATCTGAAACTTTGGATGAGATTATCAGTGTGCAGCGGTCTCCACTAAATAAGACAGGTTTGGGCTATAATGGAGAAACTTCTCAAGCATCCACTTCAAAAAGTTATCTTGATGCAGCAAGAAGAAATGAGCAAGAGCACAAGGAAGATCATCAGGTAAAGCAGGGACAAATGTCAAGCAGAAACTATCAGGGGCAATCCAGCTTAAGGGTGAACAAAAGCCACAACCAGCCACAGGTAAAATCTTCTCAATTTGGTTCAAGAATAGATGAAAATAGAAATTACAATCAGTTGGCTGGTAGATCCAATAATCGCAGAAGCTTCTTCAATGGACAATGCTTTTCTTGCCATAACTTTGGTCACAAAGCAGCTCAATGTGTTGCGTATAAAACAATCATGACTAGGGAAGCTCAAAAACAAAGAAGTATGACAGGGATTACAAAAAGGACCTATAACAACTTTTCAGCTCTTGAAAATGAAGTTGAATGTTCTATTTGCAATAATTTTGGACATAAAGACTTTGAATGCAGAAGCAGGTTTCCGGAAAGAAAGGTACAAGAGCAGAAAAAGGAACAAGCCTCAGGCGCCAAAACATGGAGAATAAAGGAACCTCAAACAGAAAGATGTGGGATAGCATTTTATGCAGAAGGACAAGAAAATCTATGGTACATTGACAGTGGATGTTCGAAGCATATGACAGGTGATAAAGAAAAACTTGAGTCTTATTCTAATTTAGAAAAGGGAAAGAAAGTCTCTTTTGGAAATGATACTCCTGCAACTATAAAAGGAAAAGGTATTGCTCCTTTAAAAGAAGATGTTAAGGCTGGAAATGTTTTGTTTGTTGATGGATTGAAGCATAATCTACTAAGTGTCAGCCAGATGTGTGATCAAAGAACCGAGGTTATATTCAGATCAAATGGATGCCTTGTTCGTGATCTTGATACAGGTAAAACAGTTCTCAAAGGAAAGAGAACTCCAAATAATCTATACATATTTGATGAAGGACAACAACAATGCTATCTAAGCAAGAATGAAGAGCACTGGTTATGGCATCGAAGGTTGGGACATCTAAGCTTCTCACAAATAAGGAAAGCTTGCAAATATCAGGCAGTTCGCGATCTTCCAGATATCAAAATTCCTGACAACACCATATGCAGATCATGTCAGTTTGGAAAACAAACCAGAACTAACTTTCCAGAGAAAGAAGGATCAGCCAGCATGCCTCTTGAGCTAGTACATACAGATGTATGTGGACCATTCAGAAAAAGAACACCTAGAGGAGAGGAATACTTGATATTATTTATTGATGATTTCTCCAGGTTTGTTTGGTTAGGTCTTATGAAGCACAAAGATGAAGCATTCGAAAAATTCAAAACCTTCAAAGCCTTGGCTGAAAATGAATCAGGTCACAAAATTAAGTGCCTCAGATCTGACAGAGGTGGGGAATTTACTTCAAATGAATTTTTCGATTTCTGTGATGAACATGGGATAAGGAGAGAATTCTCTACAGCTAGAACGCCTCAGCAAAATGGAGTTGTTGAAAGAATGAACAGAACAATCCAACAAATGGCTCGTGCTATGCTTGATGAATCAGGAACCCCCGCAACCTTCTGGGGTGAGGCTGCACATACTGCGGTTATTATTCTCAACAAGACAAATGTCCGGGTGAACAGCACTCAAACCCCTCATGAGCTCTGGAGTGGTAAAACTCCTTCGGTAAAGCACTTCAAAATATTTGGGAGCAAATGCTATATCAAGAATACTGAGGAGCAGCTTGGCAAACTTGATCCTAGAGCAGATGAAGGCATTCTTCTTGGCTATTCTCCACATAGCAAAGCATACAAATGCTACAATAAAAGACTTGGCAGAATTGTTGACAACATTGATGTAGTGGTTGATGAAAAGGGATATATTCCTAGGCAAATACATCGTGAAGACATCGAAGAAGATGAGAGCTACCCTCAAAGACAGAATGATGAAGAAGAAGAACCTCAAGAAGAATCTCAAGAAGAACCTCACGAAGAAGCAGAAGAACGGACAAGAATAGAAGAAAAGACTCCATCCAGATATGTTCAGAAGAACCATCCAGAATCTCAGATCATGGGACAAAAAGAAGCAGGTATACAAACTAGAAGAACAGTTGCAGAAGCTTCAAGCTATTTGGCATTACTTTCCTCCACCGAACCACAAAATGTGAAAGAGGCATGCAAAGATGAATGTTGGGTGAAAGCAATGGATGAAGAACTTGAGCAAATCGAAAAGAACAACACTTGGGAGCTGGTTCCTAGACCAAAAGATAAGAATGTTATTGGAACAAAATGGGTCTTCAAAAATAAATTGAATGAAAATGGAGAAGTAATTAGAAACAAAGCCAGACTCGTCTGTAAAGGGTATGCGCAGCAAGAAGGAATAGACTTTGAAGAAACTTTTGCTCCTGTTGCAAGACTTGAGGCCATCCGAATGTTCCTTGCTCTCTCAAGTTTTCAGAACTTCAAAGTATTTCAAATGGATGTGAAATCAGCCTTTTTGAATGGAGACTTGGAAGAAGAAGTGTACATTGAACAGCCAGATGGGTTCATTCTTGGAAATGATCCAAATCTTGTATGCCGATTGAAAAAGGCTCTCTATGGTCTCAAACAAGCTCCAAGGGCTTGGTACTACCGGTTGGACAAATATCTTCATCAACAAGGGTTCTTAAAAGGTTCAGCAGATAGCAATCTGTATATAAAAGTTGAAAATGACAAATTGCTAATACTTGTTGTGTATGTAGATGACATTATTTTTGGCAGCAATGAAGAAGCTATGAGTCAAAGCTTTGCCTCAGTCATGCAGAAAGAATTTGAAATGTCCTTGCTAGGAGAACTGACATATTTCCTTGGTTTGCAAATCCAACAGAAGGAAGGAGGAATCCTTTTATCTCAAACCAAGTATCTCAAGCAGATTTTGAAGAAATATGGCATGGAAGATGCAAAACCAGTATGTACACCCATGGTCACAGGATGTAGTCTCAGTGCAAATGATGAATCTGCAGCAGTACATCAACCAACCTACAGATCTATGATTGGAAGTTTACTATATTTGACAGGTACCCGACCAGACATCATGCATGCAGTTGGAATAGTTGGAAGATTTCAGGCAAATCCGAAGGAGACTCATCTTCAAGCAGTGAAGAGAATTTTCAAATATCTTCAAGGGACTCAAAATTATGGCTTATGGTATCCTAGAGATACAGATCTTACTCTTCATGCCTATACAGATGCAGATTGGGCCGGAAGCGTGGATGACAGGAAAAGCACAAGTGGTGGTGCGTTCTTTATGGGTCCCAGACTGGTCTCTTGGTTCAGCAAGAAACAGAGTTCAATTGCCTTGTCTACAGCTGAAGCAGAATATGTTGCTGCTGCATCTTGTTGCACCCAACTCCTTTGGATGATGCAGAATTTGCAGGATTATCAAATCACTTGTACTCCTCCAATCCCTATCTTATGTGACAACACAAGTGCAATCAGCATCTCAAAGAATCCGGTTATGCATTCAAAAACCAAGCACATACCAATCAAGTACCATTTTCTCCGAGAACAAGTACTTGAACAGAAGGTCAAGTTGGAGTATGTTCCTTCTAAGGAACAAGTTGCTGATATTTTCACCAAACCGTTGCCCAGGGACACTTTTGAATACCTTAGGCAAAAGCTGGGGGTTGTTGATGCATCATCTTACTGTTGATCATCTTCCTATTGGTGGTATAGGCTCAGGGGGAGCACATAATGCATTGTTGGCATTATGGAGAAGGAGATCTTGGAAATAGCTGCAATATGTCTCTATCTCCTTCATGATGGATTTCTGGTTACAGATCTGGAGATGCATGAGCATAGGGGGAGCATACCCTTTGCTCTTGATGTCAAAGGGGGAGAATGAAGCTGAAGATTATGTGGTTGCCATCAAGTCCAAAGGGGGAGATTGTTGGCATTATGATTCAGGTGTTGTCCTTGATGGCAAACCCATTCAGGTGATAAATCAAGAAGGACGCAGGAAATATGTTCAGCAAGTGCGTCCCCGTAGGTATACCATAGAGAACCCGCGTCCAGGGACGCCGGCCAGCCGTTCAGGAGGTGCGTCCGCCCAGTGCACACATTTCAAGGCAGAGAAAAGCACGTGGGGGTTTCTTGCGTGGTATCTAGCCGACGGTTTTGTGTTTCTATGGTGTCGGCTCGTGGTATTGTTCCATGTTTTGGGGAGAAGCTTGCCTATATAAAGGAAAGGAGTTCATTTGGATTAATCATCATCTTGGTTGAATATCTTTTGGTGAGATCTAGTCCAGATCTATGAAGGCGAATCTTCTAATGGACTGTGATCTCTATGGCGCATGATCAGATCTGTGGATCTGAGTGTTTGGGTTGGTTCTGAAGTCCTCATATCTTTTATATCTGAAGGGACGCAGGTTCAGTGAAGGGAAAGTGCGCCGGGACGCAGTACAGTAAAGGCTCATGTGCGTCTCTGAGGCAAAGGACGCGGCGCGACTGTGTTATTGGGTGCGTCTCTGAAGCAAAAGACGTGGCGCGATAGTGTTTCTGGATGCGCCGGTCGCAGCAAAGCATAGAGGAACAGTGCGTCGGCACGCAGATCAGTGGAAGGTAGACTGCGTCCAGTCGCAGGTCACAGAAAGAAAATATGCGTCCCTGTCTTAAGATGATCTGTTAACTGTATATTTCTGTTCATAAGGTGTTCTGGGTTATTTCTGTAATTACTGATCTGATATCTGTAGTGGACTGTATCTGTTGTATACTTGTTGATCATTTGATTCTTCATGAAAAGAAGTAGGGGGTTGTAGCTCCCTTCCAGGAGAGACTGGAAAACGAGAGAGAGTTGTAGCTCTCTGCAGGTTGCAGCCTGCGTGCTGGTAAAGGACTGCACCAGTACAAAATCATTGTAAAAAGAATTTCTTGAAAGAAGATAGAGACATATTGCAGCAGGTGGTTTTCTCCCGCATTGGGTTTCCACCTTACATCTTGTGTTCTTTGGTGTGACTGTCTATGTTTCATGCTCATTATTTTATGGTACTGATATGCAAGAATAATTCAAAAGATCAAATAAAGAAGATTTGGTAAATTGCTTGATAATACTGATTCACCCCCCCTCTCAGTATTATTTCCAACATCTGCAGGGTCTTCCATTAATCAGAGGTGCGATCCAAGGGTTGGAAATGCATGCTTCGATGATCCTAATGAACTTGTTTGAAATGCCAAACTTTTGTAAAACTGCAGAAAGAAAACAATGGCAAACACAGTCAAAAGCATTAGCCATATCCAACTTTATAACCATTGCTCTTTCATTGTTTTGGATGTTGCTGTGTATGGCTTCTTGAATGAGGGTCACATTGTCAATTATTTGCCTTTTTGGAACGAAGCCTCCTTGGTTTTCCGAAATGATACAAGGAAGGATTTTTTTAGACGGTTTGCCAAAATCTTGGTGATGATTTTATATGAAGAGTTACATAGAGAAATTGGCCTGAATCTATGAAAGGAGAATGGATTTGGCTCCTTGGGGATAAGAGCCAGGTGTGAAATTTTTGTGTTTTCCCCCACTTTATGTTTTTTGAAAACATTCTTGATCATGCGTACTAGAGTTTTTTGGACTGTCTCCCAATGGCTCTTATAGAAGGCGATGGTGAATCCATCGGGGCCTGGAGCTTTTTTCGGATGCATGCTCCAAATAGCTTCCCTTATTTCTTCCGCTGTTACCTCCTTCTCGAGCTCACTATTTTGCTAATCGCTGACTTTGCTGCTAATTTGATGAAGAAAATCAACGCTATCCACTTGCTGTTCCTCAGCTGTGAGGAGGGATTTAAAGTGGTGAAATGCTGCTTCTTTTATTTCCTCTTTCCCCTTGATTTCTTGTCCTGTCACATGGATTTTGTCGATTTGGTTGCCTGCTCAGCAAATCTTGAGGTTGTTGTGGAAAAAGGCTGTGTTCTTGTCCCCAGCTTGGATCCAAAGACATCTGGATTTTTGTCTAAGTTCCTCCTCTTCGTTTCTATTTTGCTGATATAGGACCACAAATAGTTCCGATTCTTGGGCATTGTCTTATTCAGTAACTTGCTGACTTTCCTTTTCTTTGTTCCACTTCTCCAGCTTGTCTTGCAATTCTGATTTTCGATTCTTGTCTCTTACAACTTCTTCTCTGGCCCACATTTTAATTTTTTCTCTCACATTTTTAAGCTTAGTCTCCCATATATATTGTGGGGAGCCCAACACCTCTTCTTCCCAACTCTTTTTGATCAAATTCCTGAAGCTGTCCTTGCTGTCCCAAATTTTGCTATACTTAAATGGAATCGGACCCTGATTTTCCCACTTGTCCAAAATGAGCACAACCGGCTTGTGGTCGGAGGCTGAGGCATGCACGATTTTACTCTTTATGGACGAGAAACTTGCTGCAATATCCTCTTGGATCAAGATTCTATCAAGCATTTCTTTTATGTTATGAATGCCCATTCTTTTGTTGCTCCATGTGAATTTTCTGTTGTTGGGATGGATATCAAGAAACTTATGTTCAACAATGATGTCCTCCAAGGCAGCTCTTGACGGATCTCCTATGAATCTGCCTCCTAGCTTTTCCTCTATATTCCGGATTAGATTTAGATCCCCTCCCATTATTAGGTTGTCAATCTGGGCATCTTGTACCTCTTCTTTTAGAGACTCCCAACATAAGGCTTTGTCTCTATAATGATTCGGTGAGTATATATTTATAACTGTATATGTGATGTTTGTATTCTTCTTTATTAGATCTATCCTAACCCAGCTGCTGTTGAGTTTTTGGCTGATAATTTTCCAGTTCCATTTATTCCACAATGTACCAATGCCTCCTGATGCCCTGTTTGAATTTGTTGTTATTCCTTCAAAATTTTTTTGGGTTGCTATCAAATTTTGAAATTCTCGGTTATTAATTTTGGTCTCTTGGATCATTAAAACATCCGGCTATTCCTGCTTTATTAGATTTATTGTTGCGTTGATTTTTAAGGCAGAACCCAACCCCCTACTGTTCCAAGAGACCAAGATCATTATTTACTTGGTTTATGGTGGTTCCCCGCCTTTTCCTTTGGCTGCGTTTTTTCCACACTCCATTTCTGTTTGCCCAAGAAGGTGTCCACAGGTTGTTGAGTTCTGATAGCCATGTCCTCTGCTGCAGCCTCATCTCTAAGTTCCTTGTTGGATTTCCTCCCAACCTTTTTTGGCTATTCTAGAGTATTGGTTGTTTCTTTAACTTTGTTTTTGGTGAGGATTCTATCGATTGAAGGGGAGGGGGGGGAGGCGAGAAGCTGGGGGGAGGGGAGGAAGCACTGGCATTAGCATTTAGTTGGGGAGGGGAGTGAGGAGATGGGGGTTCATCTTCAAGAAGTTTGAAAGGATTAGAAGATGGTTCAACTGGAGGAGCCGGGATGATGAGGGGGTGTTACACTAAAAAATGTCACCATGACTATTTGCAGTTAGTATGGCTCCATCCACTGTCATACTATCCTCCTTGGCAAGTCTCATGCCTCTGATTTCCATGTCAAACACAAAGAAAGAGAGAAAAGTCATTTAAAGTCAATTATCTCTGGGTACGCAGTTTCTCTCAGCCTTACCTGCGTGTACGCAACCCAAGTTCACAATACATGCGTACTTGTACGCTCTATATGTAAAGCAATGGGTGTGTACTCCTGTAAAGGTCAAAAGGCGCAAGTTTCACTCCAAAAAAGTTACTTGTGGTCATTTCTAGAGCCTTCTAGAAGCTTGTTTGACGTGTATGGAGCGCCTCCAGATGGTTCATGTATCCCTATAGAAGAGGAACTTATCCCATCAAGAGGGGAGCTAACCCACCCAAAGAGGGGCTTATCCCATTGATGGTGGACCTGATTAACTTCCTCTAGAGCACTATAAATACAGGCATTGGGCCAGAAGGAGGGGAGGTTGAAAGCTGAACATTCCTAAGGGTAGATGCTGCTGGAATTAGGACTTCCTTGTATAAGCTTGTGAGGAGAGATTACCATCTTTACTTGTTGTATTTGGAAGTGGGTGAGCTGATCAGAGTAAAGGAGGACTCTTGTGGACCCTGGGAGGAACTTGCACAACACCAAGGCTCGGGTTGTAATGGTTTCTTTTGTTACCTTTTAATACAAATAAGTCCATTCTTCTCAACAATTTGTTATTTATGAGTTGTTTCATATACTCCTTGGTCTATATGTTAAATGTGTTTTATTTTATGTGATATTCAGGTGCTATTTAATCGTTTGATTGTTAGTGAATGCAGGTTTCGAAGAGAAGGAGGAGCTCATCCGGATCAACGAAGATGGACTACTACAACAGCATTGGGTTACAGGTAAGATCTAAAACACTTGATTTCTCATAGTATAAATGCATATTTAGAGAAGGATTGCTCCTATTTGTCTTGTTTGTCACTAGAAAGTCTTAGGCTTCTAGGGAGGTCGGTTGTGTCCGCACTATCGACTCTTTCTGTGTGACAAAATGGCGACTCCGCTGGGGACTCCATGAATGTGTTTGAGTTCTTTTTGATTTGATATTTTGGTCTGAGAAAAAGCGCTTGTTTTCTGATTTTTGGCTGTTTGACTGTGTGTTTGGGTGGGTTAGCTTAGGGTTAATTTAGATTTTCATTTTTCTTAGCTTTGCCAGCAGTACGCAGGCTTTGAGTTCAGCACAGTGCATACTTGTACGCACCGCGACTGTGTGCACAGAGCGTACCCGCACCTGTGTAAACAAGTCACCTGCATACCCCTGTCAAAATTGAGAAAATTGCAATTTTTTGCTTTTTGCTCTTTAGATTTTGTTTTTAATTTGTTTTTACTGCCCAGATCCATTGGTTTGCTGTCAAAGATCTTCACCTGATCTTGTTCCGTTAGTGTCGAGAGTTTTGGTGGAATTCATAGGGATTTTGCCTTAGGGTTTGATTTTTAACTGGTCCTGTAGTGACTTTGGCGTTAGAGGTTGTCAAACTTTGGATCTCCCTGGTTTTGTTCAACCCTCTTAGGAGTCGGACCTGTCATAGAAGTCACCCTTGTGAGAGACCTACCTTTGTGTCTTCTCTTTGCGAATCTCGAAAAGTTTGTTTGTTAAAGCCTTGAATTTCATTCTTGAGAAAAAAGAACAAAAAGATTTCGATTTTGTTTTTTGATCAGTTTATGATTCTGCATGGATTGATCCTTAGTTACATTTTGACTGAGTAAAACATCCGGGAATTAACTTTGTATGCTTTTGTCCTCATTAGTTTTACTTTTAGGTAAATTTCTCTTTGATTTGCTTTTGAGTGAATTTGCTTTGATTTTCTTAGATTTGTTAAATTTGATTTTTGATAAATAGTTTTATATGCTTTATTAATATAGGAAAAATACAAAAATTCTTTTGGAAAAAGTTTGCTTTGGTAGCATTTGTAGTCTTTTGAAGAGAAAGGAAATTTCGTGAGATAATTAGTGGTCATGAGTTGTGTGCTTTGAAAAGATAAAAGAATTGTTTCTTTGATTGTCTTTGCCAAGAAAGTTGTTTTCTATAAAATTTGTATTCTCTCAACTCTCTTAGCTAGGAGTTTCATTGAAAAAGGAAAGTAGTGTAAATCATCCTAAGTGCATCTTTTTAGTGGATTTCGGTCGAGTCTACACACCACCAGTTTCATCTCCACTACCTTTTGTCTTAAAAAAGCCATAAAATTAACGCTTAAAGTAAAATCAACTTAGTAACTTTTATTTACTAGGGCTCTGAAACACCAATATAGATCAGGCTAGTGTCTTGGAGTAGGAGAGTAATTAACTCTCTAAGACAACAAAACCAAACAAGTAGCTTATCTTGTGATAGATTAAATCCAGCTGTTTCATTTATACTCTGGGAAAGCTCCTCTTAAAGGAGAAGCACGAGCTCGTGTCCGAACCAGTGAGGGGATCAATCCTCCGTCGTTGGGAACGACGCCAGACATGCACGTATTACAAACGGTAAACCTCGGATTAACCATTGTCGAGGAGCCAGGGGTCACTTGTCAGTAAACCTTGGATTATTGTCAAGGAGCCGGCAAGGGGATTGAGCTTGATACTCTGCCCTTGCGTGCTGTCGGAGTGTAGACTGTTCCCCCAGGTGTATTTGTTGCTGTTGGTAACCTTAGTGACCATTATCTTTAGGATTCTACCGAGGTGACGGTGGAGGGAAGATCCCACTGTACCTGGAGCAGACGTCGGCTAGACTCACTTGGATTTTCCGGGGGGTTCACTTCACTCGAGACGGTTAAAGTGGAGGAACTTGTGCCGGTCTATTCATTAAGCAGGTTGCCGGGGTAACTGTTCCACCCGCCACTTCTGTATTGAATCCGGCGATGTTGGGTTTCATCTCCAACTAGCGTTTTCGGTCCGGAAGGCTACTGTTTGTGCTTGGTTTGACGCCCTAGATTCTTTAGGCGTGTGCTTCAAATTTGTTTGGTTCTTTAGAGACTTTAGGTGGTTTGCTTTGAGATTTTACTTTGTTTGTGTGTGTGGTAGTTAAAAGTTTTTAACTGTGGCGGAATTACCGAGACAGTCCCGTAGACTTCGGGGCCAGTCTCCTGAGGTTGTTTCTGTGGCCGAATTGTTGAGGAGATCCCGTAGACTTCGGGGTGAACCTCCTCGAGACGACCCGAGTCATTACGAAGGTTTGAAAGTCCTTGTAACTCCTCCTAGTGGCAGTAGAGTAGGTTCACCTGAAGAAGGAGAGTCTTCGTTGGTAGTCCATCCAGATTACCAAGGTCTAGAAACAGGTTACAATCCTGAAGCTGTTGCAGTTTCTGAGCTTGCTGGTAGTTTTTCATCTGCTAGTGATATAGGCGAAGAACCTGAAATATCTGAACCTGTTACTCCAACTTCTAGTGTTCTTGATTCACCTAGGGTAGAAAGAGTCATAACCGAAAATCTTCCTTCTGGTTTGATAGCTATTGAAGAACTTGCTCCAGAAGAAGAAGTAGGCCCTATTCTTGAAGATCAACCTACCATTGATCTAAGAGAGCGTGAATCTATCTTTTACAGTCCACCTAGAAGTACTACTTGGTAACTTTTGTTAACTAATTACTTAGACAACTCAGGGATAAGTTTTTCTCCACCTCGTACTCCTTTTCCACCCGGAGGTATTTATACTCCTGTAAATATGTCTGGTCAGTCGTCCGTGTTCACTCAATCTCCTGAATCTTTCTTGTACGGCGGTCCTTCTGTTCCCTCTGGGTATCAGTCATTGTCTGGTACTTTTGCGGGCGCATCTCCTCAACCCGTTGAACATGGGTTATTAGTTGGAAACAATGGTAATAGACCGTTGGGTGTAGGAGACATTTATATGATGTCAGGTTCAGTTCCCGGTTCTCAACCTCAAGGTGGCCAATTACCGCCTGGGGGTCAGCCTCAAGTAACGCCTGGGGGGCAACCTCAAGGTACACAACTTGTGTCTGGGGGGCAACCTCAAGGACAGTATGTACCCATAGTACAATACATTCCTCAAGGTCAACCCCAGCCTCAATATGTACCCCAGGGTCAACCTCAGTATCAATATTTACCTCAAGGGTATCAACCTCAGGGTCAAGGTCAACCCCAGTATCAGTATTTACCTCACGGTTATCAACCTCAAGGTCAATACTCGAGTCAAGGTTATCAACCACCTCAAGGTCAGTCGTATGTTGAAGGTACGAGAATTGTGCCTTTCAGTTATCAATCCTACCCTCAATCCGGTTATGGGTCTCAATATCCTCAACCTGTCATGGGTCAATGCCCTGGAATGAACATAGTGTGGAATCCATCGCAAGGTCAACAAGTGTTGCAGCCAAACGTACAGTTGTCATCTCAAGCTGGACAATCCTTAGTTGTTGGTCCATCCCAGCAACCAGTCCAGTCTAATGTTCAAACTTATGTACCTTCGGTAGTTACTTAGTCGCCAATTGCACCTAGTACTCCATCTCAAACAACGGCTGCTGCAACTACCGCAACATCTGCTCCTTCCACCACACTTGCTTCTGGAGTATCGACAACTCCGGTTTCTACTATCTCTGCAACTACTCCTCAGACATCTTTACCATTGTTTGGATCTACGATTCAAACTACGGTTCAGATGCCTGTAGGACAACCTGGTTTAAGTACGGTTGTCACTAGTCAACCACAATTCGTTTATCAACCGTACTAGGGACAGTACCAATACGGGCCTGCTGTCCAACAACCGGTTCACCAGTATCAACCGTATCCTGGGTACACTTATCAACAACCTCAGCAACCCCAGTATGGTCCGGTTAATCCTGGTTTTCCAGGAGGATATAATATCCCGAATGCGATTCCTGTTCCAAGTTATCCTGGATATCCTCCTCCTGGGACTGGTCTTGTGACCCAAAGTTTTAGGGATCCTAATCGGCAATTACCGTTTATCGTAACTTTGGATTTACTAGACTTGATGCGCCTAACGAACGATCCAATACAATATCTTCCGTTCTGGCCGCCAATGCCAAATAAGTTGCCCAGCGATATACCCAAGTTCGAAGGTAAGTCTGGAGAGGATCCATCAAATCACGTGATGAATTACCACCTCTGGTGTGCTTCAAATTCTATCTCGGATGATTCGATCCGTTTACCTCTTTTCCAGCGTACGCTCATTAGTCTCGCGGCCAAGTGGTACATTGAGTTACCACGGGCCTCTTTTTATAACTTTAGCCAGTTAGCTACCTCGTTCCTAACTCATTTTCAGTTGCCGGTCAGATACGATAATGGTACTGAGTTATTAACTTCATTAAAACAATCGACATCCACTTATATTTCTGATCATATCCATGAATGGAGACGTCGAAGACGTTTAGTGAAAGTTTTTATCCTGGACCAAATCTTAGCTGAATGGTTTGTCAAATCATTATTACCGAAGATTACTAAAGATGTAGCTAAGGCCGGAGTAGTTACTGAGGAGCAAGTCATTGCTCAAGCCCAGTACCTTGACTTAGTTTACACTCAGTTGGGTACGTTGCACGAGAAGATCCCAGATCTTCCTAAGTCGAATCAAATCGCTGCTACTCCTTCGGGGTCTCATGCTGCCGATGGCATGATTGGTACGGTAAATACTAAAAGCAAGAAGAAATCTTTAAAGAATTCTTCGCCCATTATAACCTTACCAGATTCCCTGACAGGAGAGTCTTCTCCTGAAATTACCGCCGACGTTCACGCTGTAGAGTCATCTACGGCTAAATCAAAAAACGGTGGTAAGAAGAAAGGCAAGAAGAAGGATAAAGCAGACAAGGCTCCAAAGGAGAAAAAAGAGAAGTCGGAATCTAATGACGAGAAGCGCAAACCTCGATATCCTTGTTTAATTTGTGAAGAAGATCATTTCACAAGAGATTGCCCTCATCGGGCAGAGGTTGTGAAGATCGTTAAAGGTTCCCCAACTCCTGCTGTTTTGAAAGATCCATTTCCAAATCAGGAGAGTAAGATGATAGGTTCTTCCTCGAGTGCCAGTGAAGAACCCATATTGATGATGTCTCATGTACGGATTGCGACTCGATCGCAAGATTACGGTAGTAAGAGTCCTGTTGATGGCAAAGAAGCAGAATCTTCTCATTCTAATCCATCAACCTCAGCTCCCGGTTCCGATCCACTACAGATCGAGAGACCTAACCCGGACTTGGTAATCAAACCGCCCGCCAAGGGTATACTTCGAAAGTCTGCTTTCAATCCACATGCGAGAGCAGCTCAGAATTATAACATTGTTGAGGACTTAGCTGTTTCACCCTCAGCAATGTCGGCTTTAGAAGTGCTGCAATCATGCCCAGCACAACAAAAATTACTTTTGTCGGCTATAGGAGCTGTTGATATTCAGGACCCGAACCTGATGATCTTTGATCTAGAAAATAGTACACCGCATCTCCCTCATCAGATGGCTTTCCAGATCCCAGTGATAGTCAAAAACAGGCCTATTCATCGGACTGTAATTGATGAAGGAGCTTCTACGTGTATTATGTCGATTCAGTGTTGGAGATCGCTTGGTTCTCCTTCGCTGAACCAATCCCCGACCATTCTTAAGGCCTTTGATGGCCGTGGGTTCCATCCGTTTGGCATTCTATAGGATTTTCCTATAGGGGTTGAAGGAAAAACCGTTAGTCTGGATGTGGAGGTGGTTGATGCCCCTCTAGACTACAACCTTCTTTTGGGTCGCAGTTGGTCTTACGCTATGACAGTGGTCGTGTCATCGGTCTTCAGAGTTATGAAGTTTCCACATAATGGTAAGATCGTGACGATAGACCAATTGGCTTACTTTTCATCCGACCCAGCCTCTTCAGAGAGTATCCAGCTTGTCGGTAAAACGACTATCCCTTATAAGGATGTTGGTGTAGGATTAGTTAAAGATTCCGGTTTACTGGGAACTTTTCCTTTTCCTCCAATCAACGCAGACCCTTCATTTGATTTCATTCATATGATTACTTCAGACACTATTATTTATGATGATCCTTGGATTGTCCCATCTGAATCTGAGATAGACTCTTTCGGTGATGCTATGCCTTTGAGTCCATATGAAATAGCTTATGAGGCCGTGCAGTCTTTTACCGACTCGCGTTCAACCCAAATTGACCAAATGAATGTGGTCGGTGAAGAATCACTTTTCACATCAACCTCAGAACGGATAACGTTTCCTGAAGTTGTGTCATCTGACGAACAACTTCGCGAAATCCTAAGTGTAGACGATCTACCATGGGAAGATCTCCATCATAGATCTTCGTTTTTACCTGAGAGTGATGACTTTGAAAATGATTTTTCATCAATCTTTACAGCTGAATATGTCAAGGACGCTCAGAATCCCATGAAACATCCTGATTCAGAGTTGAATTTGGGAAATATTTCCCAAACTATTTCCATTGACATTTCAGTCAAAACCGGAACTATTGAGAACATTCATATAGGTGCCTCGTGTACAGATGACGAAATTCAAACATACAAGGCCATATTTCAAGAATTCCGTGACGTGTTTGCCTGGTCCTATGAGGAAATGCCAGGAATTGATCCCTCCATTGTTGTTCATGAGATCAAGACTTACCCGGACGCTAAACCCGTTCGGCAACGTCTGCGTCAGATACACCCTAGGAAAGCGGCTGCAATTAAAGCAGAAGTAGAAAAGCTGTTGAAAGCAGGTTTCATTTATCCGATCCCGTTAACGGATTGGGTATCGAATATTGTTCCGGTTAACAAGAAACAAGGAACAATAAGAATATGCATCGACTATAGGGATATAAATCGTGCTTGTCCAAAAGACAACTATCCCACGCCCTATATCGATCAAATAATTGATGATTGTGCCGGCAGTGAAATATTTTCCTTTATGGACGGTTTTTCCGGTTACAACCAAATCAATATTCTACCTGCCGATCAACCAAAAACGGCTTTCATTTGTCCTTGAGGGACATTTTCTTATTGCAAATTACCTTTTGGACTTAAGAATGCCAGAGCCACTTTCCAACGGGAAATGTCTTATGCGTTTCACGACATCAAGCACATTGTGCAGTCGTACCTCGATGATTTGCCTGCTCATTCTTTACATCGAGCTGATCACCTTGTCCACTTACGAGCTATTTTTATGAGGTGTCGGCATTATCGAATTCGGTTGAACCCACACAAATGTGTCTTCTGTATAGAAGTGGGACGATTGCTAGGATTTGTCGTTTCAAAAGCCGGTATCCGCGTCGATCCCTCGAAGGTAGAAGCTATCATCAAATTGCCTCCTCCTTCGAGTCTGTGCCAACTCCAAAGTTTGCAGGGGAAAGCAAACTTTTTACGTCGATTCATTCCTAACTACGCCGAGGTTACAAAGGGTTTCACCCGGTTGTTAAAACAAAATGCTCAATTCTCTTGGGATGAGATAGCTCAGAAATCTTTTGATGCACTTAAACACGCGTTGACCCATGCACCGTTGCTGCATCCTCCCAACTACAACCAAGATTACTTTTTGTATCTCGCCGCCTCCCACTCCATCATTGGAATGGTCTTAGTTCAGGAAGATGAATTCGGAACGGAACATGTGATATATTACCTTAGTCGGACATTAAATCCAACCGAGCTAAAGTACTCGCATGTGGAAAAGTTGGCACTGGCAGCCGTTCAAGCTATCCAGTGTTTTCATCACTACATTCTTCTCCGTAAAACTACAGTGATTTCGGATTGCAACCCTATGATCTATATTCTGACTAAACAATTGCTAGGGGGCAAGTACTCCAAATGGATCGTTATCCTGCAGGAGTTCGATTTGGAGTTCGAGAAATCCAAGTCTAAGAAATCCTTAGTCTTTGCCGAGTTAATGTGTGATTTCCCGCGTGCTGACACGGAAACAGTGGCAGAGGAGCCCATTGCGGACAAATCTTTGTTTCTTATCAGCACTTTAGATCCGTGGTATGGGGATATAATTGTCTATCTCCAAACCCAATCCTTTCGGCCTGAAGCTTCTAAGACGGAACGTCGGAAAATTTGATTCTAGTCCCAACAGTACAAAATAATTGGAGATACTCTTTATCGCCGTGGGGCAGACTTGGTTTTCCGACGTTGCTTAACTCACGAAGAGGCAGAAAGGGTTTTGAATGACTGTCACTCTGGGGCGTGTGGCGGTCATATGTCTGGGTATGCCACAACTCAGAAGGTGTTGCGTGCTAGCTATTTCTGGCCGTCCATGTTTAAAGACTGTATCATTGCGGTCCGAAAATGCCACAACTGTCAAGTGTTTGATCGCAAGATGCGCGCACCACCAGCTCCTCTCCACCCTATAATTGCCGTCGATCCATTCGCCAAATGGGGTATCGACTTTATTACTTGTAACCCTCACTCGGCCGGGGGGCATGCGTATATCATCCTTGCGGTTGATTATTTTACTAAGTGGGCCGAGGCGATGCCTACATTCGAGGCAGACGGCAAGACAACAGCAATTTTCGTATTCAATCACATTATTGCTAGGTTTGGTGTCCCACAAGCGATAATTACTGACCATGGGCGCCATTTTCGAAACATTATGATGACAGAACTTACAGGCCAGCTTGGTTTACGTCACGATAGTTCTACTCCTTATTATCCCCAAGCAAACGGTCTGGTTGAGTCTATCAAAAAAGTTCTAGTTATCATGATCCAACGGATCACTGGTATTCATCGCTCGAATTGGCACAACATGTTATTTTCAGCGCTTTGGGCATACCGAACCTCAGTGAAAACATCAACAGGGTTCACTCCTTTCCAACTAGTTTATGGTTTGGAAGCCGTGCTGCCCATTGAATGCGAAATCCCGTCACTGCAAATGGCCATCGAATTACTCCCAACTACTTCCGAAGAGGAGAAGCGTCTGTTATACTTAGCTAAATTAGATGAGACTCGACGTGAAGCTGCTTTAGCAATCGAGACTCACGCGAAACGAATGAAAGCTCAGTATGACCGGAATGTGACTCCTCGAAATTTTTCGGAAGGAGACCTAGTGTTGTTATATGATCAAGCTAATGATAAGTTAGGTGCTGGAAAATTCGTTCCTATGTGGCATGGGCCCTACATTGTCAAGCGAAAGCTAGCAAAAGGGGCCTATGAGCTAGTAGACTTTGAAGGGGACTCTTTGGGTAAACCCAAAAATGGACTTTACCTAAAGAGGTATTATGCTTAAGTGATGGGTATGGAGATTTTAGTTAGGTTAGTTTTCTCTTTCTAGTTACTATGTGTGCTTAGTTTAGACTGTGTGATTAGTTTAGACAGTGTGCTTAGTTTAGAGAGTGTGTTTTTCGTCGTTATTCTGGCTTATCTTGGTTTTACTCTTGATATTGCAGATGTCGACGCCTCTCCAAACGTACATTGGATTTGCTGATGGTGCTTGTCGTAGTACACGGAATATCTCTTCCGCAGCTTGGGTTATCTATTCGCTTGCTGACGAGTTAGTTTCTATGCATGGGGTGAGCCTCGGTCAAACAACAAACAACATTGCAGAATACAGTGCAGTGATTGAGTTATTATCTGAATCTATTTCATTTGGGATTCGGAGTTTGATAGTGAGGTTAGATTCTGAACTCGTTGTATTACAGCTTAATAGAGTCTATGCCATTAGAAATCCAGTGTTATTAAGATTGTTTTTGAAGGTGCGTCTCTTGGAACGTGAATTTGATTACATTGAATATCAGCATATTCCAAGGTCTTTAAATACATTAGCAGATGCAATTGCATCTCGAATGTTAAATAGATATTTGCAATAATTGTAAATTTACAAACATTTCATCACACATGTTTAACAAAATAAGCTGGTAATAATGATATATATAAATAGAAATGTGTCAAAAAATATACATCGTCTTCGATCATAGGTTTAAAACACCTTATGATCGGCAAAAATGATAAGTACAAAAAACCAAAATGTCACATGTGTCTACAAAGTGACCATCCAATCACTGGTGATGCTCCCTATACGACACCACTGCACGGGCCACTCTACACAAAAACCTCCTAAAAGGTCCCGGGACTGCGACTACATAGCGCTGAAGTCTGATAGGAATATCATCTATAGTAGTCTCTGGTATACCCGCCATCAGACGCTCTAGATCCTGTTCCAACTCAGCTAGTGTCTCTGCAGCCGCGTCCTGTGGGGCCGGTGCCGGTGCAACTGGATGTCTCCTCTCAAAAGCCCGGAGATTGGCCGGACGCCGTGGGCCTACATCTGCATTTTGAACATTTTTACTGTCAGTTTGAGATGATATATATAAAAAATAAAAAAATTAGATAATTTAAAAACTTGTGAAAAATGAAGTACCTCTGTCGTCCCATTGTTCTCCATGTGGAAGAACCATGTCCGGATCATTCCGAAAATCCATTCCGGCATAAGGAAAATCCTGAATTGCAAAGACCTGGTTCTCTAGTCAGTGAAAGTAACCGTCAGGAAATCAGACCACTGCCGCTCCCTCATCAGGATGCCGGGCCATTACCGCAACCCATCTCGTCAACTTAGGCTCCCGAGGAGGCCCAACTAGAACAGTAAGATGCTGGGGGATCAACATTGGAACTCTCTCTAAGGCAAAGCTCACAACTAAAGGCCCATATCCAAAGGTCTTCAATTGTCCGTTCTTTGCCCTAGTCAGTTGGCCCTTCATATTGGCCAACACAGCATCGCACCAGTTGAAAATGGTGCCTCGGAAGCAATCTATAGCCATCCGCATTTGGGACCCGGTGGCATTGTGCAAAGCGGCCGCGCCGCAAAGTCTGGTAACCGTAAAGGCAATTACCATAAGTTCAGGTCGGGATATGTATTTGATTTCTATCCCCTTCTCCTGGTTTTGATTGTTGCACCACTCTAGCCGGAGGCTAGCAAGGGATTGGCCACCCGGCCTAGTCCCGGACAGAGTCAGTTGCTCGCCCCTATTAGGCAAGCCAGTGAGAAAATATATGTCAGAGGGCTCTATCTCGAGCTGGTGCCCTCCGATGTAGAAGCATTGATCTTGGACGTTCCACCTTTCAACCAGCCACTCTAAGAATGGCACCTGGGCCCTCATGCCAGGTATGGCCCAGTACTTGTAGAGACCGCATGCCTTTAAAGCATCAATGGAAGGTTGATGACCTATTGCGGCCAAATCGACGTCTTCGTGTTCTCTTTCACGCCAATCTAGCATGGTGGGCAACCTGCACACCAAAAAACATTGATTAGAATTCATTAAATTAAATTTGGATGGTTGGTTTTTGAGTTTGGGGTTTGGAAATCTGCTTTGCGTGGAGTACGCACCCCGCGTTCAGAAACAGAGCGGCGGTACGCAGCTGTTCTGAAGGCGGCCTGCGTACTCCGACCTTTTTCCCATATACGAAAAAGTCGGGGTACGCAGGTCGCCCATGGGGCACCTGCGTACCCCGAAAAGCGTATCCTAAAACCCCAAACCCTCTAAAAAATCAAATAAAAGCTTAAAATGAAATTCTAAACGGATGAAATTGAAGAGGAGGATGTTGTGAAATACCTGAAAGAGACGGCACTCGATTCCGACGGTCGGATTCTCCGCAATGTCCACGGGAAGTTTCTTGTCAAAAGCCCTTTTCTCACCTTCAACAGTAAAATGGTAAAAATGACATGGTAAAAAGTCTTTTTATAGGTTTTTTGGATAAATGAATGCCAAGTTTGTTTATTTTTCACCATGAAAGGATATTTTTCAATGTATTTTTGCCCATCTTAAACAGGTATGAGTAATGTGTTGTTTTTGTGCAGGACAAAGGGACTTTAGGGTAAATTATCATTTTTCACGTCAGAGTCATCTTTCAAGCTCTTTTCTAACTCCTAAAACATGAAAAGATTGCCGAGCGTTTCTTTTACACTCGTTAAAACGGAATTAAAAGACGGTCCTCTTATAGCCCTTTTCTGACCGTAAAAACACGAAAAGATTGCAGGGTTTTTGTCGTTTCAAACTCGATATTGGAAATAAAACGACGTGTCCTTGATCGCTTTTTACTTTTCAGGTCAACGGCACTAAACATGAAAGTACTCCTTGGTCGCAAGATCAAGCGGTTCTCTCAGGTATTATTTTATACTTTTTCGGGCTTGGGAGACACAAATTTACGAAAAAGTTCACCTTGGAGTCTTCTTTAGTTTTTTCAGACTCTCTAAAATTGAAAAACACCGAGTTTCTCCTATACTGGACTCATTAAAATTTCACAGTAAAGGACCTGTTCGATTACAAACAGGAACGGACCACTCCTTCTTAGGGTCCGAATCTAAACTAAGTTGGACTCATCCGAAGGATGAGCTTATAATCAAGCATATGTTATCCTCCTCAAGCTTGTAAAAAATAAAGAGGTACTTGCCAGAAATGGTGGGGGAAAAGAGAGAAGAATGAACCTATTTGTTATCCTTTGTTACAGAAGAACCTTATCACCGCTCTTGAACACGACACTTTTCATTCACCTGGGTTGGGAAATCCTTTGCCTTAAAGTTGATCAAACCACTTTGAAAGACTTCAACCGTTTCTGGGATTTAACTTTGGGTCAATAGTCACCAAGCCATCTGTCGTGTCGTTATGTGTTCAAGAGTTCTCTGCAAATAAACCATTCATATGCAAAATACTTGTCATCCATTTTGACCATCCCTGAGTCAGTCCTTACAGCAACATTTCTTCAACTTGAACAATGATTTCGTGTTGTGGGCTTGCCTGCAACGGGTCGCTTTCTATCGACATCAGCACATTATCTAGAAAGATGACTTAGAGATCGTCAGTACCTTGAGGTCTGCATGCATCAATGGCAGGTTTCTCGCCTTTGACGACAGTTTACATCATTGACTTTCGATCAAAGGATTCCGTGACGTGTTCGACATCAACTCATTCATTCACATTTCATGGATTGTACTGGGTACTTTGAGAACCATTGACATCACTGGTGGTCTCTCTCACACTTGTTAACAGTTTACATCATCGACTGGTAATCAAGTGGTTTCTGCCATGTTCGACATCGACTCATTTATTCACATGGATAGAATCGTACCAATTCGGGAAGTAGAAATGAAGACCCTGGATCTAGTTTCCACCATCCAGGCTGCGAGGAGTTTTGTATTCATTATATAGTAGACTGATCATAAACAGATGGCTGCGTCCATACTGTGTCAACAAAAGTCTATAATTGTAATGTACTGCAAAATCATTCCTGTATCAGAGCAGTAGTTAGATTGTTAGTTAAAGTTTTCAATCTGAGTATGGGAATGCCTACCTCAGCGATGATATCATCTTATATATGTATTTTGTGTTGAATATTTGCAGGTTCTGACCAGGCTCTCTGCAAGATACTCCTTGAAATGATAAAGTAATTCACCCTTCCTAGATCATATAAAACCCTAATCTACTACAGGCTTCGCACTTTAGGGGGCAATCTGTTACACTAAAAAATGTCACCATGACTATTTGCAGTTAGTATGGCTCCATCCACTGTCATACTATCCTCCTTGGCAAGTCTCATGCCTCTGCTTTCCATGTCAAACTCAAAGAAAGAGAGAAAAGTCATTTAAAGTCAATTATCTCTGGATACGCAGTTTCTCTCAGCCTTACCTGCGTGTACGCAACCCAAGTTCACAATACATGCGTACTTGTACGCTCTGTATGTAAAGCAATGGGTGCGTACTCCTGTAAAGGTCAAAAGGCGCAAGTTTCACTCCAAAAAAGTTACTTGTGGTCATTTCTAGAGCCTTCTAGAAGCTTGTTTGACGTGTATGGAGCGCCTCCAGATGGTTCATGTATCCCTATAGAAGAGGAACTTATCCCATCAAGAGGGGAGCTAACCCACCCAAAGAGGGGCTTATCCCATTGATGGTGGACCTGATTAACTTCCTCTAGAGCACTATAAATACAGGCATTGGGCCAGAAGGAGGGGAGGTTGAAAGCTGAACATTCCTAAGGGTAGATGCTGCTGGAATTAGGACTTCCTTGTATAAGCTTGTGAGGAGAGATTACCATCTTTACTTGTTGTATTTGGAAGTGGGTGAGCTGATCAGAGTAAAGGAGGACTCTTTTGGACCCTGGGAGGAACTTGCACAACACCAAGGCTTAGGTTGTAATGGTTTCTTTTGTTACCTTTTAATACAAATAAGTCCATTCTTCTCAACAATTTGTTATTTATGAGTTGTTTCATATACTCCTTAGTCTATATGTTAAATGTGTTTTATTTTATGTGATATTCAGGTGCTATTTAATCGTTTGATTGTTAGTGAATGCAGGTTTCGAAGAGAAGGAGGAGCTCATCCGGATCAACGAAGCTGGACTACTACAACAGCGTTGGGTTACAGGTAAGATCTAAAACACTTGATTTCTCATAGTATAAATGCATATTTAGAGAATGATTGCTCCTATTTGTCTTGTTTTTCACTAGAAAGTCTTAGGCTTCTAGGGAGGTCGGTTGTGTCCGCACTATCGACTCTTTCCGTGTGACAGGGGGTGAGAGGAAGTAGTAGTATTTTCATTTTCTTGAGGAGGGTTCTGGGCATTTTGTTTATTACTAGTTTTCTTCCTTTTCACTTGTTCCTAGTTATTTTCTTGGGTTTCTGCATTCTCAGTTGTCTCGACATCCTTAAGCTTGCTACATTTATTAGCAAAATGACCATACTCATGACATACCTTGCATCTGAAGGGGATTTTCTCGTAGTGTAGCTGCTGGATGTGCGTCCACTGATCCACCCTGAGTTTGATTGCCTCCGGGAGCCCTTTTCCCAAGTCTACTTCCACGCAGATCCTGGCGCAAGCATGCATGTTGTCTTTTGGTTCACATCTATCAATATAATTGCCTACTGCATTCCTTATAGCTTTGACTGATTCATCCCCCCAGCAATGAAGTGGGAGATGTGGCAACCTAACCCAAACCGGCACTGCGTTTGGTATGTCCATCTCGGGGTCAAAGTCCGGAGACCACCTGTTCAAGTATAGGCCTCACGAATCCATGAAATATGGTTCGTTCATGAAAATAAGGTTCCTATCTTCTTTAGATTCGAATAAAAATGTGTAGAAGCCCATTCCATAGAACCTGATCGCAGTTTTCCCTTGTATATTGACGCTCCAGTTTCTCTCCACCCATTCTTGAACTGCTCTGGGGGAGGGCCACAGACCTGTGAATTGCCCAACCAGTCCCCGTTCGGCTAGAGAAATGGCTGCTTTCCGAGGTAGAGTGGGGGGTAAGGCTATTTCAGGAATTTCATCTAGTTTTTTAACAAATTTACTTGCAACTGGTTTGGCTTTTGGGACTCCCTGATCAGCTATTAAGGAGGTGAAAGCTGCTTCTTGGTTTGGTTCGCCATTCAGAGAAGAAGAGCCATCCCTCGGCTGATGAGACATTGGGCAGAGGGAAGCTCAGCAACAGAAGGCTGCCAAGCTCTGGACAAGAGAGGTCAGCGCGAAAGGAGCCCACCAACAGGAGGCCAGAGGGAAGGAAGGAAGCCTGACAGTAGCAGGCTGCCAGGCAGGGCTGCTGCAGGAGGCAGCGCGGGAGGCAGGGGCGTGGGCTAGGTCACGGGCTCGCAGCAGAAAAACCAATTTGACTATTAATTCATAAGAGGAGGAGATTGAATGGAGAAAAAATACCTCATTATTTAAATATTAATTTTCGAAAACTAGCCGTTTAATATAGCCATTACTTAATAATATTTATATTTAATATATTAATAAATTGATATCATAATTTAAATATTATTGTTCAAATATAACTGTTATTTGAAATTATGTCTCTACATTGCTCTCTGTTTAAGCCTTTGCCATGGTTTGCCTCTTCATCTAGTCCTAATGATGAACCACACTTGTTGGTTCGAAACACGTCGGCCAAAAATTTCTCTTATGTGATTTCTACCAAAAGACTTCGCTTAATTCATTATGGATCACAAAATACAAAAAATATAATTTTGTTAATTACATTAATTTACAATTTCACATATTAAATGATAAAAGAAAATTGGGTGATCTGCTTTATCATGCATTAAATAATTTTATATCATAAAGAGAAACTATGTGATACATTATCTCTACATGATGCTCAAAACTCCAATTGCAATTCTAATGTGTCGACATACACATACAAAGTTTATAACCTATCTAAAAATAAATGAAATAATAAATTTTCCTTCAATATATTGAATGCTTTATCACACCCTTAAGTTTAAATAAATTTATTAACATTATTTAGTAACTTCTCTAATGGCAATAATGGCATCATGATTCCCCATACTTTTCATTGCAATGGAAAGTATGACTCAAAATGTGTAAATAACTTCTTTATTAATCTCTCATATAGTTTTGGAGAAATGCGGTTCTTTTAGAATCTGTTTTTATAAATTGATTTTTCTTAAAATATGAGCATAAGTGATGGCTAATAAGGTAGAGTTTATATTTGAATTAACAGAAAAATTATTAGAATGAGGTAATAGATACATATGGATCAAGTTCTGTAATCACTAACTAATTTCAAGTACCTATCACTTAAATATGGGTGATATTTTACTCGACAATCAATCTTAATAATATTTCTAGGGTCTCTTACTCTTCTAGATTATTAGTGCCTTCCTTTAGTCTGGATCTAAAGGGGCTCTTATCAGAATCAAATAAGTAGATCTCACCTCTGGCACTACATAGTCTAGGACTACCCTAACATGCACCATAAAAAATCCCATGCATAGGACTTAGTCCACTTCTAGGTTACCCATACATCTTGACTTTTTCATCCTTGGATTGAGATGAATTCCTTCGTAATTTTATGTTGAACTTGAAAAAGAGGGGCCTCCTTATCTTAAAAAATGCTTACATTTCTTACCAACTAGATAACTTTGGATGCTAGTAAGAGAATGATTTGATATTATTTAGGAGCTCACTCATTAACAAGGATAATTTTATGGGCGAATGTTCGCCCTTTGGCGAAATTAAGGGGTTTTAAATTTTTAGTGGGCGAATATTTTGTATCATAGTACATTTTTACAAATCACCTCAAATAGCCCACCTTATTTTAAGGGAGAGGGTAAAAAAGGTAAATTTAGCCCTTGAAATTAGGACTTACAACCTTCCATTCGCCCATTTTCAAGAATAGGTTTTATTTAAGTGAATCCATTCGCCCATTTTCAAGAATAGGTTTTATTTAAGTGAATCCTATGGGCCAAATACCATATTTATAAAAGAGGTATGGTAAATTAATAAAAATATAAATAAATGAGAGGTATGGTAAATAAATAAAACATTTTTATATTTACTCCATAAGTCACCTTATATACATGTAAGAGTGTAAACAAATAAAAATATAAGTAAAGTGGAGGTATGGTAAATAAATAAAACGTCTTTTTATACTTACTCAAAAGGTATGGTAAATAAATAAAAATATAAATACTCAAAAGGTATGGTAAATAAATAAAAATATAAATACTCAAAAGGTATGGTAAATAAATAAAAATATAAATACTCAAAAGGTATGGTAAATAAATAAAAATATAAATAAATTAGACGTATCGTAAATAAATAAAACCTATTTTTATATTTAGTCCATAACCCTCGTTCTATTTATGAAGGCTCAAGAAAGAGGTTTTGTTTAAGTGAATCCTATGGGCCAAATACCATATTTGTAAAAGAGGTATGGTAAATTAATAAAAATATAAATAAACGAGAGGTATGGTAAACAAATAAAACATTTTTTTATATTTACTCCATAAGTCACCTTATATTTACGAACACTCAAAAATTGGGTTATATTTAGGTGAAACTTATGGCCAAAATACTATGGGACAAATACCATGGACTAGATTGTTATTAATACCATGCAAAAAACCATTATTAACCCTAATATTAGAATTAATAAAAATAAAAATGGCACATGGTATTGACCCATGGTATTCAGCAAAATGGCACATGGTATTGACGCATGGTATTCACCTGGAATGTAGCCTATTTAAATGGGGGAATTAAACCAGCATGTAGCCTATGCTAAGATTCACTAGGACTTTACAAAGTTTTATTATTTAATGAAAGACTCGCCAAGATCTTACAAGATTTTATAATTGAGTAAAATATTCGCCATGCCTGGTGAGAGATTCGCCAAAAAATTATATATACATATTATATTATTGATAAAATCGCCTTCCATTTTTCCTATATACCATGGAGATTCGCCCATTTATTATATTTATAAATTTAGGGGGGGTTCTTAAAATTTTCCCTGCTCATTAAACCATTTCTTCATACATCCCAACAAATATTCCTCACAACATAGATTCCTCATTCCTCATTCCACATGCCCTTTCGACTAGCTAGCAATAAAATAGAACCCTATCCTTGTTTTATAAAGGCATAATTTACCAACAAATTATTAATGTCTTCACCTAAATTTTTAGATGCAAATATTAGGTCCTTGCTTTGCCCTTTTTTGAAGGACATCCTAGGACAATGCTTTCTTTGCTAGGGATAACCACATAAATATTTTATGTTTAAAGGTACCTTGAATTTATAGATTTTCCCCATTACCAATATGCCTCTCCATTTCCTTCCTTAATTACAACCTTGTAATCTAGACTATAATAAAATCACCATTTGTTGTGGTTTTAAACTATACTAAAGAGTCATCCTCAATTCTTAACTGGCTATAGGCATAGGATAACCTGTAAGTGTAAGATATATAATGGTCAACATGAATACCCTCCAATATTAGTACTCATTAGGACCAAGAGGGAAACAAAATTGATGCATGCCATTATTTAGTCAATAAAGGGTATGTTGCGGCCAATATGAATGATAATTAAATGAATATATAACCAACTTTACCTATCATAAGCTTCCGAAAGGTTGATATTATCACCATATATTGCATCTTCTTAGTCTTGATTGAGTGGAGGGCTTCTTGAGCTAGTTCTGTAGCATCACGAATATATATATATTTCTTAGAAAACCAAACTACTGCTTTGAGATAACATAGGAGAAGACTACCTTCAATATTTGGAAGTGAATTTTGAGATGATTTATTTAGGGTGTTACAAAGAGAGATGAATGTGAACACCTAAAATTATTTAGGATATTTGGAAATTAGAGCTATGAAGGTAGAGTTAATGGATCCAACGACTTGTCCTAACAATGCAGATTATTCTATGACTTTTAACAAATCCTCCTCTAGAAGATCACAAAAACTTTGGTAAAAGTCAATAAAAAATTTAGCTTGGCTTGAGATTTTATCCTTTTGAAATCATTTTGGTATTAATTTTAACTTAACCTCGGTTATTTTATACATTAGATCCTCATTAACATCTTCATCAACAAACCTTGGGAAGAATGAGGCTAGCTTAATTATCTTTGCCACATTTTCTCCTTCAAAATTATGATAAATGCTTTTGAAACAGGAGAACCATAATTTTGCAATATCCTTAAATATTATTAATGTTATCCCATATCCCTCTTGACGAGGTCCAAACCCTCATAGTCCCCACTAGCTGTGACACTGTAAGATCCCTCGACAGCCAACTAGGTCTATAACTTAAGTTACCCAAAATAGGGGATTTTTTTTTTCTCTTTTATGATTAATTTGTATATATATTCATAATTACACCATATATATATATCTAATTTTTTTTCCCCTGGGAAAAAGTCGTAATTTCTATTAAGTTGAGAAATTACATTTTGCACATGCCGAAGCATTCAAGAAGAGGCAGCAGTGCCTATCGAGTTCTGTCTGTAAACTGTTTAATCAAAAATAAACATCATTCTCCACGCAGGGAGCTGTCCAAAAAAGATACTGTAAAGTATAACAAAATTTGTGTCTGATGCTCTTCGCAGAGAGCCATATAGATCTATAAATATTTACAGCAAAATTACAAAATTATGAAACTGTAAATGGGCCTTAGCGCCCGATTTCCATCTGGTCATCAAAGGGCCTATGGTAATACTGGTAGAAAGACCCTTCTCTCACCTCCTGAATCAGCCAATTGTCTCCTTGCCTGTGCGCTGCCTCTTTGGAAAGATGGTCAGCATCAGTGTTTTGTTCCCTGTAGATATGAAGACAAGTAAATGAGTCAAAAGAAGTTATCAGCCTCTTTGCCTCATCAAGAATGTGCCTTAATGTAAATGCATGACAATGTGATGCACCAGACAGCCAATTGCATACAATTTTGGAATCACCAAATAACTGGAGATGTCTACAGTTTTTAAGAATGGCAAAATGAATGAGGTGTTTTGCAGTGCATAGTTCAGAGAAGTTATTGGTTCCTCTGCCAAGATTGATTTGTATCTTATAGCTGTGTGATTCATTAAGGTGAAGAATAGCTCCTCCCCCACACCCCACCTCCTGAGCTGAACCATCAAAAAAACCCCAAGGTTTTGATTTGTCAATGTCCAGTTGTCTCATTATGCGGATAGGACCAGTATGTTCTTCATTCGGGATTAAGTTATACTCTGCAATGGTATGAAGAAGGATAGTATGCCAGTGAGGGACCTTCAGGTTGAATATGGCCTGGTTTCGGGCAATCCAGATAGCCCAGCAAGCAAGAGGCGGTAAATTAATAGCTTTCCCCGAATGTTCGGTATTCCAGTTTTCCCATGCTTCCATGATACTGCTTCCATGCCAATGTTTCAGATGCGAGAAATGAGAGATGAGGTCATTCCAGAAGCGAACAGTAATCCTGCAGGTCAGAAATAGATGTAATGTGCTTTCTTCGTCCTGGTGGCAGAGGTGGCACCGGAATGGGCCGTGGAAGGAGCGCTTCATCAAATTGGTGCCTGTGGGTACTTTGTCGAAGATGATATTCCACAAGAGCAGTCTAGAACGCGGGGCAGACTTGAGCTTCCATAATGACCTCCAAGTTGGCTGAATGACGGGAGGTAAGTGAGTCTCCATGAGCTTTAAATAGCCGAGTTTCGGGGTATAATATCCATGTTTAGAAAAAGCCCAAATGATTTCGTCGGGGCCATCTGTAAGTCTGATAGGGCCTGTGATAGTGCATCCGTAAATACAGTCCATTCATCGTGCCATTGCGCCGGAATGTCAAGTGCTTGTGCACTGGTCCAAGCTTGATGAAGAAATGATGAGTTGGCCTGATCCCCAATGTGCATGATGTGAGTGATGCCCCTATCATTAAGGTGTTGGATGATGCCTGCAGAGAGTCTGTGAGTATTTCCACATCCAACCCAGGGATCCAGGCCAATACGAACAGCATTTCCAGCCTTGATGCGCCAAGTTAAACTATCTCGGAGTAAAGGTAGGGTACCAATGACAGCTTTCCAGATGGAAGATATGTTATGATGCACTCTTCGTTCACTACATATCCAGTCCATCACATTCATAGGCCATATGTATTTTGCGCTTGCAACTTTGGTCCATAGACTTTCTGAGGTGAGTAGCTGCCAACCAAGTTTGGCAGCCAGAGCTCTAGAGAAGAGGTCAAGTCGCTTGATTCCCCATCCCCCCCCAGTGCTTAGGTCTTGCAATAGTGTCCCATTTCACCCATGCAAATATCCTACCCGACTGGTGACCCTTCCAAAGAAACCTGCTACAAATATGCTGTAATCTGTTGAGAATACCCTTCGGTATCCAAGTCAGGGCCATCCAGTAAACTGGAGTGGCCTCAATCACTGCCTTGATAAGAATGAGCCTGCCTGCACGGGAAAGATAACGGTGATACCAAACTTGTAATCTCTTTTCCACTTTGGCAATCAGCCACAACCAGTCAGCGATCCTGTAACCATTAGGCTTCAATCGGAAGCCAAGATATTTAATACCATCTGCCAGAGTCAGGTTATTATAAGGAAATCGCTGATTTGCAAAAGCAATTTCATTGACAGAGCATCCATATGAGGTGATGGAGGATTTCTGTACATTGATCATCATTCCAGTAGCAAGTTGAAAAAGATGAAATGAGTTATGGAGGGTGGTAGAGTCTCCAATGCCTCCATTAAGAAAGATAAGGATATCGTCAACAAAAAGAAGGTGTGTGAGGATGAGATGATCTGTAATCTTGATTCCAGTAAGTATTTGTCTATCACGAGCAGAAGAAAGTATTCTACTCAGCCCTTCCATGATGAGTAAAAACAACAGGGGGGAGAGAGGGCAACCCTGTCTAAGTCCTCTCTCAGAAGTAAAGAAGGAGGAGGCTTCCCCATTCAGAAGTACACTGTAAGAGACATCTGTGATGCAGCTCATGGTCCATTTGATGAACTCATAGGGGAAGCCCAGATGAGTAAGAAGCAGCCTCAGATAAAGCCAATTGGTACGATCAAATGCTTTGGAAAGATCAACCTTAAGGATCATACCTTTCTATTTTTTGATATGCATGGTATGCAGCAGTTCTTGAGCGGAAGCTATGGCCTCATGGATCTGGCGATGGTGAAGGAATGCAAACTGTTCTGCAGAGATGTGCTGAGAAAGTATAGGCTTGAGCCGGTTGGCAATGGTTTTAGCAATGATCTTGTAAAGGCAATTGCAGAGTGATATAGGCCGGAAGTCATCGAAAGTGCAAGGGGCGTTTGACTTGGGAATAAGAGCTATGAAGGTAGATTTAATGGCAGAGGAAATGCGACCTCTTTTTCTGCTATCTTCAACTACATTCAGGAGGTCTTGGCCCATGAGATCAAAGAATGCAAGATAGAATTCTATGGTCCATCCGTCAGGTCCAGGACTCTTGTCTTTCTTGAACCATTTCAATGTAGCTTCTAATTCTGCCATCGTCACTTCCTTCTGCAGTTCATCTGCATCTTCCTGCTCGATGTATCTGGGAAAAAGTTCGGCCACTCTCATAATTTCCATGATATTTGCCTGTGCAGGTGCTCTATAGATGCCTCTGAAATGTTCGGTGGCTAATCTGGTTAGGTTCCGTTGTGAAGTGATAGAGTCCCCTTGAGCATTCCTTAGTTCCCAGATAGTATTGATTACTTTACGCCCATTTGCAAACTTATGATAAAATTTAGTGTTTGCATCTCCTTCAGTGAGCCATATAGCTCTGCTTCTGAGTCTCCATCCTTCTTCTCTTTCTTTCAGAATTTGAGAGCGCTTAGCAATCAGGGCAATGTAATTCTCCTTACAAGCCGCTGAGGGGTAAGTCCCATCAGAGGATTCCTCAAATTCAGCAATGACCTTTTCAGCTTCCCTGAGAATTAAATTATCCTGAATTCGCTTGTGGTGAGCCCAATTCTTGGTGAGTTGCTTAAGTTCCTTGAGTTTCCTCACGAATCCCTCTGAGATATCCTCATCATCTCTGATAGCATTTGTACGCCAATAGTTATGCACCAGTTGTATAAATGAGGGATCTTGTAGCCAAGCTGCATTGAACTTATAGGGGCTCTTAATCTTGTGGGCAATATCTTCAGCTTCTAAGAAGATAGGACGGTGATCAGATATGCCCCCTGTGCCAACCCATTGCCGGACTCTAGGAAGTACATTGACTAGGGCTTCCTTAATGAGGAATCTATCTAGCCGCCTAGCAAGGCTCTGATCACCACTCCTGTTATTGGTCCATGTGAATTGGAGCTTGGCAGACGGTATGTCAACCCAGTGATGGTCCTCCAGTAAGCTGGAAATAGTATCGGAAAGAGAGTCGATTTGAGCAGAGTGTCCCCATGATTCACTATAACCAATAGAGAAGTTAAGATCCCCTCCAAGTATAATGTTGTCTGCCTGAAACAGCTCCGAAGTAAGAAGGTTACTCCAATAATTAGCTCGGTCAGAACAGGGACCGTATACATTGATTATCCTGATGTCATTAACAGCTGTATGAGTGCAGATGTCCATTCCAATAAACCCTCTCCCTCCAAAAGTGTTCTTGATCTCCATAACTTTATTATCGACCCCAATTGCCAAACCCCCTGATCTCCCAGACGCATCCAAAGCATGGAAGGTCCAGGAAGGAAGCCAGCCAGAGAGAGTTCGAATGAGGGGGTCAGCATGACATAGAGTCTCTTGAAGGAAAACGAAGTCCATCTGTGCTGTAAGGAGAAGTCTCCTGAGGGCTAGTTTTTTGGTTGAACTAGCAAACCCCCGGCAGTTGAAAGACAAAATTTTCATTAGGGAATGGGAACAGGGCCGTTCCTTGCTCTAAGGGCCCGAATGATGGTTTGCTGTCGCCCCAGGGCGACCTCAGAGTCAGCAGTGTGTCTAGCCTTGGATATACGGGAGGGTCTGCCCCTGGAGGCCTTATGAAATGGAGTTTGACTGAGATCAAATCCAACAGCATCAGGTCCTCGGTCTTTAGAGCGGGGCCGGAGGGAGTAGCGGGGCGGAGATGGAGATGTGATACGAGAGGGGGAGGCCAGCGACAAAGAGATTCTGGATGGAGGAGCCACCGGTGAGGGCTGTGGAATGGTGCAAGAGAGAGAGGAATGCGAGTGATTATGTATGGGGTGGGGCGCATGTGGAGAAGAAGGATATAATGAAATGCCGGATGCAGGTGCAGATAAATGAGAAGATATGCCCAAAGTCATACATGAAGTAGGATTGGACAGAGAAAAGTAAGGTGACTTACCCGAAAACGTCAGATCCTCATGTCCAATGGTCGTCTGCGGATCAGACGGGACCGGCTACGGATCAGAGGGTACCCCAGCATCTCCATCAGTTCCAGCTTTCTCAGGTTCTTCCACGATCGGAGGGGGTACCGGTGCCTCAGTGTTCTGATCAGGCTGGTTCTTAGGTTGGGTGTCCCGCGGCTGAGGAGCTGCATCTTCAGAGCCGAATGTACCAGATTTCTGGAGAAGTGGGCAGTCTTTGTATAGGTGGCCCACCTTGTGGCATCGGCGACATCTATATGGGACTCCTTCATAGTCGATGATCTGCCTGCGTTCAGTATCCCTCCATTGGATCGTAATGTGTTCCAGAAGGCCCCCTCTCGTGTCCAGATTAATGAGAATCCTGGCGTATGCCATCATTCCAGTCTGCAGATAGGATTTATCATATCCCATATAAACACCGATAGCATTCCCAATCCTCTTAAAGATGTCCTCTGACCAGTACTGGAGTGGTAGACCAGGTAGCCGAATCCATACTGGTCCAATGCCAATTTGCTCCGTCTCAGGGTCGAAGAGAGGAGTCCATCTTTTCAGGAGCACCGGTGCATGGTCAAAATGCCAGTATGATGAGAGTACCCAGTTAGTATGGTCTGCACGCGCGAATCGGAGTGCGAACCATCCCCGCACGAAGGTCTGCACAAATGGGATATCAACCAGATGGTGACCCCAAACATCCGCTGCCCACTGCTTCAATCGTGCAGCCGAGTAACTACGGCCACGGATGCGACCGACCAAGACACGGTCCGCAAAATCCATGGTCTCACCCCAACGAATGTCTTCTTCTAACCGGAGAAATACGTCCTCCTCCCTGGACTTAAAACACTTATATTTCCGCTTAGGGCCCCTGGGGGGGGATGACGAAGGGGATGAGTAGGCAGAGTTGGGTTCTCCGACTGTAAATTCGGGTGCCCAGTCGGAAGGGGGTGATCAAGAGGGTCAGAAGACGAAGGTGCTCCAGTGAGAGGAGGAACAACGGTAAAACAGCCAGGCGAGATCTCGAAAGAGACAGGGATGCCAATGGAAGGTCCTGGGAGGGAAGGGTTGTGGTAATGAAGGGGGATAGAGTTCGAAACCAGGGGAAAAAAACCAGGGTTAGGGATGATACCGCTCGAAACAAACCCTAGATTAGCCGGAGAGTGCGGGGGAGTGGTAAGAGCGGGCCAGGAAGGCGGTTCGTCCGGGAGAATAACAGGAGGAACTGAATGCGGTTCAGAGGACGGAAACGGCGGAAATGGAGCAGAATAATCCGAGCTGTACATACCTCCAGATGCGTCAAGGGGGGTGCGCCAAATGGAGACCCCTTCCAATGGGTCCGCAGAGTAATCGACGGCTTCAATGTCTTCCATTGCCAGCTGCACCTAGGATCTGCAGACACCTCGAAACGGAAAGTAGCTGGGGGAAAACGACAGTTGTGAGGCCGTCCCGAGCAGTAGAGGATGTTCCGTCGCAGTTACGCCGTTAGTCGTGATGCGGGCTCAGATCACCATGAAGTTACCAGCAGGTGAAACGGCGGAGCGGTTAGGGTAAACAGTCACAGCGGAGAGCGGAACGGAGACGGGAAGGTGGTTCATGCACGGTCTGCAGGGTCCAGGAAGACCTAACCATAGCCCTTGCAAACCCTAGTTCGTCCGTACTCCATCCTTCTCCAGCCAGACCCTTTTGAGTTACACTAATAACTTCATGATTTTGTCTTCATCTCCCTATATTATGCTCACATATAGCTTAATTTGGAAAAATAAGTAACCCATTATCCACACATCTTTTCTTTTCTTGCAAGGAACAAACATCACATGTAGTGTAATCAAGGGAATTGTAAATTAAAAGATCACCTATATATCTAATTAATATATATAAGTTTTCAATTAAATAATATAAATTTTTAAGAAATACTTGAAAATATAATTAAATTGTCTCAAATCCAACTATGATATTAAAACTTAATTTTAAATCATAAAATATGACTTCACACATAAAACCCATCCACGTTTCATACAAGCATTGAAAATAGATCCATATTATTTCTATATGTTAACAATACTCTATATAGACTTTGTATCATGCTTTTGGCCTTTCATAGAACATGAAAACTAAAAACATTAATTCTTGCATAAATTATAAGTCTTCCAAAAATGAAGAAGAACTCATCATATCCAAAAACATTCATTCCATGTAACACAGAGTTTAGATATTAACATTTGATCCATTAATTTGAAGAATCTTTCTTTGCAACAATACCCTATATTTTAAATATAATATTCTCTTAGAGTCTTTATCTACTTTATCTTTATTCTCTTAAAATTAATCTCTTTATCTACTCTAAGAATCTTTCATAAATACCATAAATATTACAACAGTGTATATATATATATATATATATATATATATATATATATATATATATATATATATATATATATATGTATGTATTTTAAAGGAAAAATCCAACATAATTCTCATTTCAGTTTTTAAAAAGTAAGATACAATTTCCAATACTTAATAAATCACATTCAATTTCAATTACTTAATAATATGGTAATATTTATATTACTTTAAAAGGATTAAAAACAAGAAGATGTCATTGAATCTCAAGCTTAGTAAAATTAATCTAATTTAATATTGGAATAACATCCACATCCCTGTCAGGGAAGGATACCAAAGTATGGTGTCCATAAGTGACAGGGCATAATTACCAAAATTTGTAATATTTGAACTAATTTACAATTTCATGTTGCATGAAACAGAATCAAAGTATATCTTGCCAACCTACAGAAAGGCTCAAAAGTATTATTTTCAACGAGAGTCCAAACAAACAAAACAAATTTTTCTTTCACATTTTCCAAACAAAAATACTCGTGTGAGCTTAGGTTTGGTGTCATGTAGAGTGCAACATTAAAATAATAATAAATGATTTAAAACCCATTTCAAAATCAACTATTGGTAAAATAACCAAAGATCCCAAAGTATAAAACGTTTAGTAGTACAAAATATTACAAAGTTTATCTTCTTTTAAAAATTATCACTGTCTATTTTTGACAAAAATAAAAACTTTAAACTACATAATGCAAATGGATAAATCATAAAGTCTCATTTTCCAAGAATGCATATAAAGATTACCAAGGTTATAAAAGATTACCAACATTATAAAATATTACCAAGGTTAACTTCTTTCATAAACCAATACTTTTGGCAATAATGAAAACTTCAATCTATATATTGAAAAAGGAGGAATCATAAACTTTTTATAGTAAAAGTTACAGATGATTACCACACTAATTTATCTCGTAACGTTTTCTAGTAAAAGTTACAAAGATTACTACACTAATTTACGTTTTCTAGTAAAAGTTACAAAGTTTACCACACTAATTTATCTCACAAACTAGTAGGTATATCACACATTAACCAAGGTAAATGTAACACACCAATATATACACCCATCAAACTAAAAGCAGTATCCACCATTGCATTTAGTGATACAACTCTCTAAATTAGCGCATTGACATTGGTAAGAAAAGAAGTAATTAAGTAGAGATATATGTTTTTCTTTTCAGCAAAATCAATAAGCATTAAGAATACTTTCTTTTATGCAAAAAATAAGTGTTATATTTAAAAGAAAATAAGAAGAAACAATGAGCATGGTGCCTTCAAAACAATGGCTTCTAAACTTTGAAACAAGACTTCTGTGAAACACTATTATTAGATAAAAGATAAACATATAACCTTTAAGGAAACCAACTAACCAAAGGAGGATGCGAGAGAATATGAATATGAACATCATCTCTTCCAATTATAATTTATATGACATGCTTTGTTTTTTTCTTCTACTTTTTTTTTACTCGGACAAGTAAACTACAAGCTTAAATTGTAATCCTTCTCCTTTCTTTCTCAACAAAAATTAACAAAATAATAACTCGTTTTCAATATATGCTTTCATAAGAAAAAATGTACAATAAAGAAGAGAGCTGCAAACTGAAAATAAGAACACTACACTTGTAATGGATAGAAGATGTAGGGACTACAATTAACACTACCATATTGTCGGCTCACAACCCATTTAAATAAAATAATTACTAATTGGAGCCACTATTCACCCATTAGTTAAAACAAAAACAATCATAAGATTTTTTAGAATGACAAGAAATATTTAAAAGGTAAACTAGCTACATCTTCATCCAAGAAAGGCAAATTAAAGAAAAATATAACAAACTGGAATTTTTACGTGATACTCAGTCATCTTTGTTCAACAGTTCCGCTTGGCAACTCCAAGTTTAGTAGTTCCACTTGCCAACTCCAACATACCAGTCAGTTTTACCACCCAAGCATACCCAACCATATCGAAGGGAAACATTTTTCCTTGAATCCCTGAGCCTTATGAGCTCACGAATAGTACCAAACTCAACAATAGTGAGAATCATTGGGAAAAATAAGGAAGCTATCTTATCTTCCTCTAACACCACTTAGTTTCCATCAAACTCCAACATAGTAGTTAGTTTTACCACCCAACCATATCCAAGGGAAACATTTTTCCTTGAACCCTTGAGCCTTATGAGCTCACGAAGAGTACCAAACTCAACAATAGTGACAATCATTGGGAAAACTAAGGAAGCTATCTTATCTTCCTCTAACACCACAAAGTTTCCATCAACCAGGCAAAAATATTGGGATTTTAAATTTAGGAATTTAGTAGTCATTTCGGCAGCATCTCCCTACTCTTCCTGGTATCCCCCTCCATGGGAAAATTCTTTCAATATTTATAAGCATTGAGTGGAGTGACACCTCACCACCTTCATGCAAAAATTAACTTATTTTTAATTTATTATAATTCATATTATTCACCACCCTCCTTGAGGTGGCAACCTCTCATTTTTTTCTTAATTATTTAATTACTTTAATTATCTAATATTCATCCCCCATGTGTCATTTTTAGAAAAAATTCTATTATTGATTTTTCAAAAATAGGTAATTAATATTTTAAAATAATTTTTATTCAAATGACCCTCTAAAGTGGGTAAATTGGAATTAATTCAAGTGAAAGTTTAACTTAGATTAATTCACCTGGTTGATGTAATCCCTTAAGTGGTGTTTATTTTCAGTCAGAGAATAGGAATTCCACACTCCTATTGTGCACCTCTCTGGACTTGTTAGGACTTCACACCCTTGCCCTGTACCTAGGACTCTGTGTCCTAGTAGAATCAAGACTCCACACCTTGATCTTTTAGAAAGTTAGGATTCCATGCTCTAATCTTTTCCATAGATTCTCATCTATGATTCTTTCAAGCTCCATGCTTTTCCTCAAGGTACTGGTTGTGAGCTCATATGCATTTGATGATCTGTTGGCAAGTTCTTGTTTCCCCGGACCTCCACGGTCATTTATTATCTGAGCATCCTTCTCGACAAGTAACTAAGTTCCTTGCCAATTCATACTAAATACATAGTTAAGCATACATAATCATGTAATTCATATATCATTAACAAGATTATGGTCAATTAACTACTCCACATAGTAGCTTTTGTTCATGTGTCACAATCATAGACCATCATTCATGTCATGCACCCAAGTCAAAATAGGATGCCAAAAGAGAAACATCGATAATATGCACTTAACCAAAATACACAACCATAGATATTATCATAAGCATGCAAAAACCATGTGACCCAAACTAGGTCTATAGTGTACAAGCATATACATAAGTCTGACATATATAATCTTTATACACTCCATCAAAATCACCCTCCATGTGTCACCAAAACTAACTAACTAATAAGGGACACTACATACTCCCCCTCTTGGGCTAAACTTGGCCCTAAGTTTTCCTACAATTATAAGATACTTGGTTCTTTTTAATTCTCTTGTCATAAAGGTTTTATCCTTATGTATAAGTATTTGATATCTTTTTCTTCATGTCAATTCATAACTCAATGCTTTGCTAAAGTGAAATCATCTCCATGGAAACCAAAACATAACATTCTTAATCAAGTAGGAAATATATCCATACTATATTAGATGTGTTTCAATATGTAAAATGCCAAATATTTCTATATCAAAACCAACCATACAATTTAGAATACCATAACAAGATAAGATTGTATGTAATTGATATGAAATCTACTTAAGTTACTATAATATCTTGACATTCCGCATGTTTTTCTTCTCGTAGTTCCCATTAATCCTTCATGTGTCATCTTTTGGGTTCTATAGTATATTGAGCTTTCCAAGCTATAAATAGCTCCCACATTTGTTTTATAACAACATTTATGGTCCATCCTATAATATAATAAAACTTGCATGCCAAGAGGTAGCAAATCTTACATATACAATTGCGTGCCAAGAGGTAGAAAATCTTACATATACAATTGCATGTCAATCTAGTTACCAAACATGATATAAATAATGACATATGTTTTCTCACTCTAAATTTACCCTTTTCATTTCACAAGACATAGATGCAATCACAAATCTTTTGAACCAATTACTATTTTTACCAGAAGTTTAATCCTAAGAATGAAAACAATTTGAAGCTCAAAGCACAAGTATTTTAACTTCTCAGGGTAAAGTGTCAACACCTACTTTGTACCACTAACGAATTTCATTCCAACATATCAATTTGCAATCTTTCAATCGAAGACAACTCATAAAGTAGATTACGTATAACATTATATCAACACCCATTTCTCAATTACTCATGCTTTCTATTCAATAGCTAGGTAATTCATTTGGTTTTTGACCTTATTTCTTAACATTAATACACACATATATATAAAAAATAAAGAAAACCTTAAACAAAGCTATGAAAACCATACATTTCTCCAACTATGAATAATCATGTTGATTTTAAGTAAGATTTACACTATCAAAATGACATTTCTAGCTCAAAGCTAAGCTTCATTTCTTTTTTATTTTATTTCTGTCTTTGTTTTTTTGTTTATAAATATGAATTAGTACCCTCTCAAAATATTACAACCTTTTTGTAGGGTTACTCACTACTCATACAACTATACAACCCAGGGAAAATTCCTAAATCCAACAATTTCTTCCATTCCAGATACAATAGAATCATATTAGGTTTCTAAATCATGTAACAATTCCAATTCATAAAAAATGTGATCTCACTCTTCTTCATATTTTCCCTCAAAAATATCTTTTTTTTTTGTGCTAAAGTAAGTCCTTCTATTCCAAATAAAATAAAAGTTACATAATGTACAAAATGAGGATCAGTTGCCCAAGAAAAAGCCAAGCCTCACAAAGCCTCGGTCCACAAACCAAGACTCGGGCCCCATAGATTTAGTCCACAAAGCCTCTATCCATAAACCAAGACACAGGCCCCATAGATTCGGTCCACAAAGCCTCTGTCCATAAACCAAGACTCGGTCCACAAAGCCTTGGTCCACGTTATCACCGAAGACCCACCAAACAACATGACCATTCAATCAAGCCTCGAAGATCTAATGGTCCAGGTGTTAGTTTGGGTTTCCATCAAGCTCACATATTAACAACAAAAACAGACCCGAAAAGAAAAGTGAACTACCACTAGAAACCATTTCGGGTCTGAATGGGGAGATAACCTCTGGTCAGTTTAGCCACCCGAAATGCACCAGATGCATGCGATTCCATAAAGCCTTTCCAACTAGCGTGGAACTTAACTGCGCCTACGGACTCGAAGCTTGATAGAGACATCGTGTAATCGCATTTCGAGTCTGCTTGGAAGGTTAACCCTCTAGCAATTTGCCGCGCGAAGTACATTGTATTTCTGTGATGACCTGCCCACTCTTTAATGAAGATCGCGACACCAAACATTAAAAGGCTACATTCAATGTTTTTATGATACCTTTGAAGACTTGTTCTATAATTAGTTTTCGGCCCAAGAAACTTAGGAATGTAGAGATTCATGTCCAAATTCCTGCCCGATAACCAGAGTAAAAATCTAGATCCATCCTTGACCTCCTGCTCATACATCTTCCTCATGTTGACCAAAAGTCCTATGTTCTTGAAGAATGCCCTGCTCATACCTCATCCTGCTTATTTCCTTGTCTAAGGTTGCTTGTTTATGGCATTCATCCTGCAATCGACCTTGTGGAGTCTCTGACCATTCATATATTTCATTGTTATTGGTATAGAGAATGCCTTCATTAGCCATAATATCCGCTAACCTGTTGGTTGTTCTTTGCACATGAAGGAAACTAAGGGTTCTCATGGTGCATAGGTGGGATTGAATAAGTTGATAGACTTGCAGTAATCTCCAGTGTTTCGATACTTTGTCTGGCACTGAGCCATTGCATATTTTCTTGACTGAATTGATTATCAGTTCAGAATCAACTTCAATTATGGTATTATGTAAGTTAGAGTCCCTTAAGATTTCTAGGAATTTCTCAAGGGCCATGAGCTTTGCCATATTATTAGTGGCTTTACCCAAATGACTATGAAAAATGGCTTTTATTAAACCCTTGTCATCTCTAATTACACCTCCATAACCAACAATGCCAGGGTTTCCTTTTGAGGCCCCATCTATATTGCACTTCATAAAACCATGGGGGGGAGATTGCTAGAAATCTTTAGCTGTTATATGACTTAGGGAAGAGCCCCTGAAGGCCCAAATGTAGAAGTATCTGCATATCCTGATCATGAGGTTGGTTCTCGGGGGGGGGGGGTTTATAAGACTTCCTACAGTCCCTTTGAGTTGTCCTATGATCTGACCCATAATGCTCTGGGCAAACCCAATCTTGTTCTTGAAGATTCTATTGTTGCATTCTTTCCAGACATCCCAAATTAGAAAGCTAGGAATTAGCTCCAGAGCTTTGATGATTATTTCATTTGCAGAGAAATTTCTCCTCTAATTCCTCAAAGTGTTGTTGATGTTGCCAATGTCCCTGTCATAATGTTTGATGATTGAAGCCACCCAATTCCACAAGGTGGAGGTGAATGTGTAGAGGTTGAGAAGGTGTTCCATAGTTTCTTCTTGCAATTTGCAAAGCTGGCATCTTAATGGACCAATTACACCTCTCTTCCTCAAGTTTTCCCATGTTAGAATCTTTTTATGTTGCACCAACCACATGAACATTTTGATTTTCATCCAGTTTTGATTCTACCATAGGTCCTTCCATACCGTGTTAGGGTTTGGAAAGTCAAGCCCAAGGGCTATTCCCTTGGCCTCTTTAAGGTTAAAGTTACCTTCATTGTTTTTTCCCCATCTCAGTTGGTCTGAAGATGTTGAAATCAAAATCTTTCTCTGTTCCAAGATGACTGTGAGAGCTTCTGCCTGGGCCTTCCACGGCGAGTCCTCACTGTAAATTAGGTTCTTCCATACTCTCCATTTTCCTTCGTTTCTATCCTGCTCCTAGAATTCATTTACCTATGTAACCCTTTGTCATCGGTATCCTTCTTAAGATTGTTAAAATCTTCTCTCAACAGTTTTGGTTCCTGTTGCCAATTGTCTTCCCAAAACCAAGCAAGGTTTCCATCTCTGATTTCCCAGAAACTATGTTTTTGAACAATAGCTTTTGTTCCAGATGTGGGAGCCTTTGATGATTCCAGACATTTTGATGTGCTCCCTGTCTTGCCAATTGTTTTCATATTTATGTTTCCATACCTTTGCCAAAGGGGCATTTGATTCCTTTAGCCATCTCCACCATATTTTTTCCCCCCAAAACTTTGTTTAGGGTTTTAGGGTCATCAAGTCCCAAACATCCATGTGTCTTAGGCTTACAAATATTTTCCCAGGCTACCAAAGCCCATTTCTTTTTCTCTTCCCCTTTGCCCCAAATAAAATCTCTTTGAATATTTCTAATCTGTTGCATAAATTCTTTAGAAGCTGGGAGTGCTGAAAACATGAAAATAGGAATAGTTTGTAGGATGGCTTTTGTAAGAACTAATATTCCTACCAAATTCAAAGACCTGATTGTCCATTTCCGGATTCTATCTTGGAGTTTATTAATAATAGGCTCCCAAAGTATCTTGCTTAGAGGTTTGTCTGTTAGAGGAACTCCCAAATATTTGGAGGGTAGCATTTCTCTTTGAAAACCTAGAATTCTGTTGAGGTTTCTCTATATAGAAATATCAGTATTAAAAAAAAAAATCTTTGATTTGGTAAGGCTTACCTTAGCACCTGCAGCCATAGCAAAGTCTTTTAGAATTTGTTTGAAGGCATGAGCTTCTTTGACCGTAGGTGTACCCTACTGCATGGTGTTGTCCACAAATTGTTGATAAGTCAAAGCATCCCCATTTAGGGTGAGTTTGAGCCCCTAAATTTTGCCTTCTACTTTGGCAGCTTTGATCACATTACCCAACCCTTCCATCATGAGAATAAAGAGGAAGGGTGAGAGCAGATCTCCTTGTATTAGTCCTCTTGTAGGCTTAAAGGTTTTGGATGGTGAGCCATTCAACAGTATTGAAAAACTTGAGGTGGTAACAAGGGTCATTACCCATCTTATCCAGTTATGGTCTAAGCCATATGCTTTTAGAACTTCCTTGATGTATGCCCAACTAAGCCTGTCATAAGCCTTTTCTAGATCAAGTTGTATGATCATACCTGTCTGCTTATTGCTCTTCAGTGAGTGGACCACTTCGTGAGCTTGAATGATATTGTTTAGAATTTTTTTACCTTCCACATATCCAGTTTGCTCCTCATACACTAGAGTTGGAAGAAGGGGCTTAAGACTGTTTGCAATTATTTTGGAAATAATTTTGTACACCACATTACATAATGCTATGGGTCTAAATCTATCTGGTGTCATAGCATTCTCCTGCTTTGGAATCAAGGATATGAAAGAGGTGTTGAGCCCCTTCAAAACAATTTTGTTTTACCTTGAGTCTTCCACCACCTCCATAATATCTTGCTTGACTATGTTCCATCATGCTTTGAAGAAGTCAACATTGGAACCATCCAAGCTTGGAGCTTTCCCATTTTGGATCTCTTTAATGACTTCGCTAACCTCCTGTTCATTCACTGGCCTGTTAAGATTATAATTATCTTCTCTTGTCACAATCTTAGGAATGTGCTTAGTGAAATCATTGATGAATTGTGATCTGTCAATGAGAGGATCCTCTACTATGCCTTGGAAATGTTGAACCAGAGCAGATTCTATTTCTTTGTGGGTATTGAGCTGATTTACTTGCGTATCTTTCATTTTTAAAATCCTATCATGAGACCGATGATCCATGGTGGACTTGTGAAAAACGTTGTATTCCTATCTCCTTCCTTTAACCATTAAACTCTCGATTTCTGCTTCCAGAAGATTTCCTCTTGCCTACATAAGCCTTCCTAGTCCTATTGAAGTGAGTCAGCTTGTTTCTTATCCTCCTCGGTGAATCCCTTTGAGATGAGCTCCTGGTTAATTTCCTGGAGCTTCCCCTCAACTACTTTTTTGGATTCAAAGGTATTGCCAAACTCATTCTTATTCCAATATTTAAGCTTGTGTTTCATGTGTTTCAGCCTCTGCTGCAGAAGGAACATTTTAGTACCCTGAACATTCAAATCTTTTGTCCACCATTTTCCAATATTGTTGTTGAAGTCAGGATGGGTAAGCCAAATGTTTTCAAACCTGAAAGGTCTATTTCTTGGCGTTCCTATAAAGGATGCTTCTAATTGAATAGGCCAGTGATCTGAGCCTCCAAAAGGGGGGATCATAGCTAACAAGTCAAGGCTTGAGAGGATAAGGTCCTTAGAGATAATGAATATATCAAGTTTAGAGGCCACTTGAGGAGCCCCTCCCCTTTTATTATCCCAGGTGAAGATTCCATTATGGGTTTTTGTATCTAGTAACCTCATGTTGGTAATAAAGTTATGAAAAGCTATGGAATCTCTGCCTAGAGATCTAGTCCCACTTTATTTATTTATTTTTTTTTTTTTTTGAGAGAGATTTGATCATATTAAAATCCCCTCCTAGAATCCATGGGATGCTCGGATGTCTTTCTCTTAGCTCCTCCAGAGAGGTTAGAAGCTTGAATTTATCTTCAAGTTTTTGTGGACCATAGACATTTGTGATCAGATAAACTTCCTTGTCCCCCAAAGGTTGGATGATCACTGATAGGTAGTTCCTGGATGCTTCAACATCTAGGATTCCAAGTTTCTGAGGGTTCCACAGTGTAAGGATTCCTCTTGCTGTGTTGTCTACTTTAATTTCCAGATATTCATACTTGATATTAAGCTACTTGCTATATATCTCTCTTATTTTGTCTACAGAACATTTTGTTTCCTGGATAAATACCAAATCTAGTTTTTCTTCCTTCATTCTATTGCTAAAATTTTGTTGTTTCCTTTTACTTCCTAGACCCCTAATATTCCATGTTGTAAGCTTCATTAAGAAAGATTTGTAAATGAGTAACTAGTTAGGTCTTTCATCTTACCTGAGTTGATCATGAGTTTTCCACATTCAATCAGCAGCTCATTCTGTTTTTTTCTTCCTCTTTTCCTTCCTGGTTTCTTGGGAGCTTGTCCCCCTGTTGCCTCCATAGTTTTAACCCCTCCATTATCCTGACTATCATAGTTTCTTTTGACCCCAATACCCTTTACCTGTGTTCTACAGAGGAGGAGATGTTGTACTTTGTTAAATTCATCTTGAGGTAGTGAATCCACTCCTTTGGTGGTTCCTTCCTCCAGGAACTTTTCTAGATCGAGATGCTCCCTTTCCAATATGTCTTGCAGTTCATGCTCCTCCTTTCGCACTTCACTTGGGGTCATCTCTTAGTCCCTATCAAGTTCCATAGTGTTGGGCTGATCCTCCTTTTGCTGTCTTTTATCAAGTCTATCCTCCATGCTGTCATCCTTTTCCTGCTCTACAGGATTGTTCTTCATTACTTTATTTGTTTTTTCATCCCCCTCTTCTGCTTCTAATATCTTGAACCTATTATGACTAGGTTGTTTTTCCTCATAGATTTTTTTTTGGATTTTTCTCCCTCCTTTTCCTCTGCCTCCCACCTTGGTAATTCTTTCAGTCTCTTTACCTGAGGTTGCTTTGATACTACTCTCCCTTTTAATTAAAGGGTAGTCTCTGAAGAGGTGCTCGTGTTCATGGCATTTTCGACATCTGAAGGTACATGCTCATAGTCCATTGCCTATACCCATTCTTCATCATATAATTCTAGAATTATTTCATATGGAAAAGCCCCAGAAATGTCCATTTCCACACATATTCTGGCAAAGGAAGTATATTTTCTACGCAGAGTGGCCTCTGATATTTTTAAAAAATGCCCTAGTTTATTACCTATGGCTTTTAATGATTATGGCAGCCAGTAATCTAGAGGTAGGGAATATTTTCTTACCCATACTGGCACCGATGTAAATGTTTCTCACTCTGGAACAAACTTCATTACCCATGGCCTCATATAGAGTCCTACAGCCGCATAGAAGTAAGGACCTACTTCAAACACCTTGTCTTTATCCACTAGGTTCGTAAACACAACTGTGAAGAAAACTTTGGATCCAAGGTGTAGATCTTTTTCTCCCTTAGGTTTCCAATGGTTCTTTATCCATGTGTGTAGGGCCTTCTCCGTTGGCCAAAACCCCATGAATTTACATATCACTGCATAAGTTGCCATATGCTCCCTGTGCCCCTGTAATGCTGGATCACTTAACACCACTTCGGGTGTGATGGATGCCTTAGGTTTACATAGTCTTTTCCGACTATTGGGGTCAGCTTTCTGACTGTCTACTCCTGTACGCTTCTCTCTTCTGACTTCCTCCTACATTTCTGCCTGCCTTTGTGCCCTACTGTTTTCCTGTTTTCCTCTTTCTGTACCCCCGGTTTCCGCTTCCATGGGCTTCTTGAAGCGGTTTGATACAACATGACTATAGGAGGGAGTGGAGCTCCCCCCTTCTCATGCCTCCATGGTGCCCAACACTAAAATCCTGCTGCAAACCCTAGTTCCCTGCATTTTCCTCCTCCCCCCTCAAAAATATCACGAGCACATATTATTGTAAAATAAGAACTCAAATAAACTTTTCATTAACCTCATACATTATGCTTTCAGCTAAAATAGAAATAAATAAATAAAATCTAATCATAGACAATGTTTATCTATAACATGTTATTCTCTTAATAATTACGTGCTAATCAAATTTCAAGAAAGTAATTCATCATGTTCATAAACAACATGAATTTTAAATCCATCAGCTAACTAAAAATAGGTTTGAGAAGTTCATGAGTTCAATCCTCATAATTTCTCTAATTAATTTAGTTAAATACAATTCAATCAATATGCAATCCTTAAATTCATTAAGGAGACTATTATGAATTTCCTAGGCACAACAATATGAAATCTTCTTTAAATATGCTAGACTTCATTTGTCATAAGCAAACAAAAAAATATATATCAACTTATTACAATAATCTCTTTCTACATTTTCAAGGATTTAAAAATCAATTTAACCCTACCTCAATCAAGCACATACAAAAAGAATTACAATACTAGAGTATAAATACCTAGTCCACATTTGACTACATATATCAAGATAAGCTATTACAAACATTCTAAACCACCTAATGGTGTACACTATACCAATATTCTTTTCTTCATTTGTAATCTAAGGAAAATAATGCATTTAAATCTCAAACAAATTCTTGTTACGAACATTCATTCCACTAAATTCAAAGTATGCATAATCAACCCTTCTTAATCATGTCCATGAGATTTCATCAAAATCAATTCTTCATTATATACACAAATAATTACTTACCTTACAGATATAAGTTAATATACATTCTACCCTCATACATAACATAACAAGTACATCTTTCAACTTTCCCTAAAATGGTTTCCATAACCATTCACACCTACAAGTCTTTTGAACCCATTTTTTATTAGGCATGACATACCTCAACCTAGTCAACAGTATGAATAATTAAATCAAACAGTTATCTCATTTTCAAAAAAAATAACCCATAATCAACACTTAACAAGATCACAAATTAGATAAAAGAAACCACAAAAATTTCATTCTTAACCATTAATAAGGTCTTCATAAAACATATTTTAACTCTTTAATGTTTGTGCATTAGTTATGCACCTACATTCATAGTTAAAAATGACTTGTTGGGGATAACTTACATTGAGTTCTAATTAGCATGGATAATTTCATAATCAAGATTAGTATGATGAACTCAATCATTACACTAATGAAATTTCAGCCTCATACTTCTTACACAATACCAATCCATACACACTAAGTCTTCATTCCATACTAAGCCATGGTTTTTCTTGGCATGTGTGATTTCATCCGGAAAATGTGGTTTTGTTTTTAAATGGAGACTACACACAGATAGGTCTAAGATAGAATGGTATTTCAATTCTTTTGTGGCTGATCTCTTTACAACTTCTTATAGACTAGTATAAAAAATAGGAAGTGAATTTTATGGATTAATTTCCATTTCCTTTTCTCGATAACTTACTTACATCATTGCCAAAGATTTTTAGTCGTGATGGAAATTCTTTTGGCTCATATATTGTTGACCCCACTATAATACTTTCTTCTTAAATGTTGGACACCAAATCCTCTAAGGGTTAGTGTGGAAGCTGAATAGAGAAAGGAAGTCCAAGAGATCTTGGGATGTGGAACCCAATGGTCACACCATGTACTATAAATGTTTATGTTTTGTTAATAATAAATGTACTCTCATGTTTTATCTTTCATACTCTTTCTTCCATGTGTGTGTTTAACATGGTATCAGAGCAGGCCTATTCCTGCCATGTGTGCGTTTAACATGGTATCAGAGTAGGCCTATTCCTGCCCTTCATAATTACTTTGAGCCATTTGTTTTATGGCCTTTCTGTGCAGGTCAGTTCTGCATTTCATGAATGTTTTATTAGCCATATTTTAGCTGCATTCCCTGCGCACAATTCCCAAAATAGAAAAATTCTGACATACCTCACACTAACACTTCCACTGGTGTGACATACCTGCTCCTGTCGCTGCTGGATACCTGCTCCTGCTGTGGAAAATTTTGCATTGAGACTATTATATGAGCCACTATGTTCTTTGCACACTGCTCCTTTGTCTACGCTCAAAGACTCACAGTCACGCCATCATTACGCGTCATTTTATTCTGTTGAACCTTCTAAATACTGTATCGAAATCTATTTTCTTCATATGTTGTCAACTCTGCAGTTTATATACTCCCAATTGTGTTAAACAATACAACCGATGGTCAGTGTTAATACCATTCCATTCAATACTGCCATACGAGTCCTCGCCTCCTCCCATACACTGTTGAATGCCATTATATCTACATTTTTGAATGGTATAATGTTGCCTGTGTTGGACGTTGTCCATTACCATTGATACGCAATTTATATTAAGGTTGCTAGATTCTTTCCACAAATGTGTATAACTATGGTTGATGCGAGTTGACTCAATGAAAATTTCTCCTTCACATCGAATTTTCAGCCTACTGCAGCTAATTCTTGGTGATGTATTTCCTGCAACCTTGTTTTGGGAGACTTGAAGATTTCTTACTGTCTCTCGCTGCTCAACCCTCGGCCCTCCACACTGTGTTGCTGCTCCAATTGATATGCTGTGGGGAACCATTAAAGATCTACACAAGACCAAATGTTACATCCTTTGCTGCAATTAGACTGCTGGATTGTCAAAATTCTATCTAAGAAGCGGAAAGATGCATTTGAAGGAATGCATGCAAAGGTTGTCCAGGATTGACACAATGTGGAGCAAGCAATGAATCGACTCATTTGATTCAAAATCTAGTTTTGCTGGTAAAATTGTTCTGCACTAAAAATTTTGAGATTTCTTGCTATATAAAACATTTGGAATGGTATATATTAAATTTAACATTGAGAACTAAAAGTGGCATTGATTCATCTTCATTTGACTCAACTACTCTTCCAATTGAATTTTATTTGTGCATTGAAACAAGTGTAATATTGGGCGTTGAATGGAGTATGTTGTTGAAACAATGAGTTCAATCTTTATGATGGCTAGAGGGTCAATATAGCATCCCAAATGCTACACAATGAGAAACCAATTGTTGTGGGTCAAATATTATTGCACAAAGATTTTGTTTGTGCATACACAGTGCAGTAAATAGAAAAATATCAACCTATTTTCTGTTGATTTTTTTGAGACTTGTCTCTAAGGGATCCGTGTTAAGCTGCCGAAGAGAAGTGAGGATCTACACTACAATGAAATCCTTGTAATAAGTTCAGTTTCTAAGGAACCATTATCACTGTCCTATCGTTAATACTGCCCTCGCAACCCATCGTCGTGAAGGCCAAGCTTAGAAGATCAAGGAGGCAGTTTGGGACAGATGTCTCCCCCATAATCACCAGAAATATGTTTCATTCCTTTTCACCTTCCCAGATTTTAATTGCAAAGACATTTGTCATTAGCTGCTCCTAGTGCATACCAACATTGTTGATAGAAAATGAAATACTAGATTGAGCTTCAACAGATTAATGTACTAGAAGTTATTATAGAATGTTATATCGACTTCTCATCATCTTAGAGATGGTTGGTTTCTTCAATATCTTTATCCAGCGCTCATCAATTCAACATATATATCTCACACAGTTCTAAAAGATACATTGATCACTGTATCACAGAAAGATGAAGGTGGACATTATAGTTTTGTATCTGTAGTGTGTTTGGAATGGTTTGTAATGGCCATTGCAGTGCACATGGAAGGATGAAGATTAATTTGCTGGTTAAGGATGTAGCCCTCAATAATCATGGGATGGCTTTCATGTAAAATATATAGAAAAGATGATCGATTTCGTGCCCTTTCATAGAAAGAATAAAATGGCCTTGATTGAAAGAATAATCAAGAGACATGTCAGCTGAACTGTACAATATCATTCATATGAAGTTCATATTGTTGAACCCAGGCCATATCTATTTTGACAGCTCTATATAAAGTGAAATAGTGAATAACGCAACAGTTTCTCCACCAGATCTCGATCATCATGACCAAGAGTTATAGCATGTGGGGTTTTCGATATTTGAACTAATTTGGAGATTGGAGCTTATTAAGAAAGGAGACAAGGTTGGTTCTTCCGAGGCAGTTTTGCTGGCAAAGCCTGGCATTCGGCCATTTTCCTATGGATTGATTGTGCAGTCTGTATACGACAATGGATTGGTATTTGATCGTGAAGTTCTTGATCTCACAGACGATGATTTAATAGAGAAATTTGCTGCTGGTATTTCTAGTGTGACAGCTCTTTCTCTGGCGATCAGTTATCCCACAATTGCAGCTGTTCCACATGCTATCATCAATGGTCACAAGAATGTATTAGCAGTTGCTATTGAACTTGACTATTCTTTTCCACTGGTCGAGAAAGTGAAGGAGTATTTGAAGGATCCAAGCAAGTTTGCAGTTGTTGTTGCCCCAGTTGTGGCATTGTATTTAAAACTCATTATGGTTTTTGTGTTCAGTGTTGAAGTTCTCGTAGAGTATTAAAGTATATAGAAGTTATCTCCTTATTCCAAAAGCTGTATGATTTCACCATTCAGCCAAAACTTGGTGGAAACTGAAATTGGAGCAACTTCTAATATCTTTAAAAATAAGTTAAATAAGTGTATTTTTTAATTAAAGGTGACACTCCACATTTACAGAATTTGATTTGTTGATAAAATGGGAAGACTTTATGGAGTATTAGAGTTACTGAATACATTAATACATTCTAGTGTCGAAAACATAGTTGAAATCAACAAAGACTCTCTCTGTGAAATTTAGACATATCTACAATATGCACAAGAATAGATTGATCTTTTGGAGTTTGAATCTCAACTACAGCAGGAATAATTACAGCAGTGGATTCATCATTCTAAACCTGTTTCTGTTCAGAAGATTGAAACAGTCTCCCATAAACAACAAGACAATAATGTTACAGTTCATTCAGATTTAGTACCCAATAAAGCAGCAAGGTTACATGCAGATGCAGAAGTTCAGCTTGCACTTCCCAAGCCCATCATCAGACCTTGGGAAGAGCTTGTCCACAACAAGCACAAAATTGGTCTTGGATATGACAAGGACATGTCCTTTCATATTCCAGACTACTCCAAACCAGTCCAATTTCAAAGTGCTAGATTCATTCATGAGAGTTCACCTGCTCCTCATGACAGTTCACCTCCAGTTGTTCCAGATTCTGCCCCTCTTCCATAGCAACCACAATAGATTGTGAAATTCCAACACTGTGACCGAGTTGGCCATCTGAAAGATCACTATTTTGATCTTCATCCATGTAAGCACTGTCATAAAACTAGTCATTCTTCAAATAGATGCTTCAAAAACAAACCTCCTGCAAGAACAAAGATTCATCTTGGATGGATCGCTTCTTGGAAATGGGCATCAATAGCCAAGAAGATATTCTAGTCACATGTCAGAACTTGTTCTAGAGTATTGAACAGTCTTGCAGTTGAGTTTTCTCCATCATCTCACCTTGTATCTGATAGGGGGGGAAATGACGGTCATCTAGAAGCTTCAAAGTCACATTAAGCGAGCCTGAGCCACAACCTGCCACACCAGTTTCAGAGTTGTAGCCAGAGACAAAGATGCCCCTGAGCATGCCTTCAGTTGGTAATTTGGGACACTTCCTCTAGCAAAAGACTTCAGCTTCTTGCTAGTTTTGGAAGAGTTCCAGGAATAGAATTGGGGACACTTCCTCTAGCAGAAGACTTCATCTTCTTGTCAGTTTTGGAAGAGTTCTAGGAATTGCATTAAGCATTCCAGAGTTGGTGGTAATCCTTAAACCATCACAGGTTGAGACCTCCCTTTTCAGGTTGAGATTCTCCCTTTTATGCGGGGTGAGACCTCCCTTTCATGGTTGAAGGTTTCCCTCTTCAAAACATCAGGAACACTTCCTCTAGCAAAAGACTTGAGCTTCATGCCAGAATTGGAAGAGTTTCGGGAACTGCACTAAGTGTTCCAGTGTTGGTGGTCATCCTTAAACCACTGCCCTGTATACAAACATTTCAGAGAGCACATTCAGCCTAGTGTTGCCATGCATTTTTGCACATTTTGTATTACAGCTCTCTTCTTGGACTCAAACATAACCCTTCAGATTAAGGGGGGGAATGTTGGACACCAAATCCTCTAAGGGTTAGTGTGGAAGCCGAATAGACAAAGGAAGTCCAAGAGATCTTTGGATGTGGAACCCAATGGTCACGCCATGTACTATAAATGTATATGTTTTGTTAATAATGAATGTACTCTAATGTTTTATCTTTCATACTCTTTCTGCCATGTCTGTTTTAACAAATCTCTAGTATTATAACTTGAACAATCTTTCTAATTTCAAATCCATTTATCTTACTTCCCAATTAGTTTTCATATTTACCCCAAACAACTAAAATTAATCTCTTTATGTACTCTAAGAATCTTTCATCAATACCATAACTTTAAATGCAAAATATTACAAGGGAATATATATATATATATATATATATATATATATATATATATATATATATATATATATATATATATATATATATATATATATATATGTATATATGTATATATGTATATATGTATATATATACATATCTATATATATGCCCCAAGGGTTAGCTCAGTTGGTCAAAATCAGTGCCTCGCCATCGGGAGGTCACAAGGTCCATTCTCCCCAAAGCCCTTGGCCGCAGGGCGTCAACCTAGATTTTTCTGTGGACGTAGCACCACCCATTGACCAGGATGTCCGTGAACCACTCTCAATATATATATAGATATATATATGTATATATTAAAAGGAAAAATCCAAAATAATTCTTATTTCAATTTTTAAAAAGTAAGATACAATTTCCAATACTTAATAAATCACATACAATTTCGATTACTTAATAACATGGTAATATTTATATTACTTTAAAAGTATGAAAATAAGACGATGTCATTGAATCTCAAGCTCAGTAAAATAAATCCAATTTAATATTCAAATAACATCCACATCCCTGTTAGAGAAGGATACCAGAGTATGGTGTCCATAAGTGATAGGTCATAATTACCAAAATCTGTATTATTTGAACTAAAGGTTCTTATTATTACAATTGCATGTTGCATGAAACATAGTCAAAGTATATCTTGCCAACCTACAGAAAGGCTCAAAAGTATTATTTTCAACGAGAGTCCAAACAAACAAAACATACTTTTCTTTCACATTGGCCAAACAAAATTAATCTGTGTGGAAGCTCACGTACTAAGATTTGGTGTCACCTAGAGTGCAACATTAAAATAATAATAAATGATTTAAAACCCATTCCAAAATCAACTATTGATAAAACAACCAGAGGTCCGAGTGTATAAAACGTTTAATAGTATAAAATATTACAAATCTTATCTTCTTTAAAAAATTATTGCACTCTAATATTTTTGACAAAAGTAAAAACTTTAAACTACATAATGCAAATGGATAAATCATAAAGTTTCATTTGCCAAGACTACATATAAAGATTACCAAGGTTATAAAAGATTACCGACATTATAAAATATTACCAAGGTTACTTCTTTCAGAAACCAATACTTTTGGAAATAATGGAAACTTCAATCTATATATTGCAAAGGGAGGAATCATAAACTTTTTACAGTAAAAGTTACATATGATTACCACAATAATTTATCTTGTAATGTTTTCTAGTAAAAGTTACAAAGATTATTGCACTAATTTATGTTTTCTAGTAAAAGTTACAAAGTTTACCACACTAATTTATCTCACAAACTAGTAGGTATATCACACATTAACCAAGGTAAATGTAACACACCAATATATACACCCATCAAACTAAAAGCAATATCCACCATTGAATTTAATGATACAATGCTCTAAATTAGCACATTGACATTTGTAAAAATTGTAAAAATTGAAGTAATTAAGCAGAGAGATATGTTTTTCTTTTCTGCAAAATGAATAAGCGTTAAGAATATTTTATTTTTTGCAAAAAGAATATGTGTTATATGTTTTTCTCTTATGCAAAATGAATAAGCATTAAGAATACTTTCTTTTCTGGAAAAATAATAAGTGTTATATTTCAAAGAAAACAAGTAGAAACAATGTGCATGGTGCCTTCAAAACAATGACTTCTAAACTTTGAAACAAGACTTGTGCGGAACACTATTATTAGATAAAAGATAAACATATAACCTTTAAGGAAACCAACTAACCGAAGGAGGATGCTAGAGAATACAAATATGAACATCATCTCTTCCAATTATAATTTACATGACATGGTTTGTTTTTTTTCTTCTACCTTTTTTTTTACTCAAACAAGTAAACTACAAGCTTAAATTGTAATCCTTCTTCTTTATTTCTCAACAAAAATTAACAAAATAATAACTCATCTTCAATATATGCTTTCATAAGCAAAAATGTACAATAAAGCAGAGAGCTGCAAATTGAAAATAAGAACACTACACTTGTAATGGATAGAAGACGTAGGGACTACAATTAACACTACCATGTTGTCGGCTCACAACCCATTTAAATGAAAGAATTACTAATTGGAGCCACTATTCACCCATTAGTTAAAACAAATACAATCATCAAATATTTTAGAATGACAAGAACTATTTAAAAGGTAAACTAGCTACATCTTCATCCAAGAAAGGTTAATTACAACAAAATATAACAAATTGGAAATTTTACCTGACACTTAGTAGTCTTTGTTCACCAGTTCTACTTGCGAACTCCAATAGACCATGTTATAGACATATTTGGGCATTGAAACCCCAATCACATATGTCCATAAAACAAGGGCTTCTAAACCCCTAAAATTGTTGTTTCATACCCTAAAGGAACAAGGTCAGCTGATTACATCATCTCCCAGAAGTTCTCCATGAAAAACTACTCAGAACTGGTCAAAACAGGACCATACAGACTGCTCCATGCATAGGGTGTGATGAATCTCACCTATTACAGACGGGGGGTGCAATGCATATTGGAAAGCCCTTTTGTAGGGTGCGATGAGCAAGAGTAGACAAATGGCAGAAGAAGTTTGCTAGGTGGAAACCTAGAAAATCTTCTAGAAATTGCTCATATGACACTTGCCTCTCTGAATTCGCCCAGGGATGAGTAAGAGATATGAAATCTCCAAGTGGAACCAAGAAATATCAGTGAAATGACACTAATCAAAATCACATAAGCTGACTCACTCTCTTGTAAACATCTATATATGGATCCCTCATCCAAGATATCTAAAGGCTGGAATTTTGTAATTTGCAAGGAAGTGCTGTTGGTTTCTCTTTGAAGACATTGTTGGGTGATCTTGCTTTGTATGAGGTGAAGAGGGCTTTAATGTTGGGAGGATGATGCCGGATCAGACAGCCTGGTTGTAATCCTCTCTTTTACTACTTCTATCAATAAAGCTATTTGAGTTTTCCTCCATATGCTTGTATATCTCTGAATCTTGTTTGTGTATGCATTTATATGGTTAATGTACATCTGATCCTACATTATTTATGGTTATAGATCTCTATGCTTTGATGGTATTTTTCTGCCTTGGCTCTACAGGTGTTCTTTGAAGTGGGACAAGTGAGGAAGGAGTGGTGAAAGCTCTATCAAAGGAGAGAGGAAACAAGCAAGGAGACTAGTGAAAGACCAAGGTTGGTGCTCTCTGCTTCTCTCTCATCTATCTCTCATAAAGGAAAACACAAGTAACTTTAATTTGTTTGTTTCTAAGATAGCTACCCGTCTTAGTGGGACTAGCAGCTCTAAATAGACACTAGTTTTCCTAATAACAAAATGGCGACTCCACTAGGGAATGAATAGTTTGTTTGTTTTGTTACTGTTGTTTTCTTTATAAACCACAGACAGAGGTTAAAGTTAAGCCAACTAGCCTTCGAACTGCTTTTGCTATGCAACTGCAAAGTAGATCAACGTTGCTTCAGTCAATCTCCGGGTTGGTTTATGAACTGAACATCTAGCTTGCAAACATCCTAAGTGCCTTGGTGGTAGCTCAAATAACCTCATTAGATCAGCCCCTATACTTTGTGTTTATTGACAATAATTAGCTCAACCTAAATCCCTGAACTTAGCTGCAAACTTTGAGCAAAAACCAAGCTTAGTCTCGTCCCTGGACCATCGCACTGTCTCTTCTTGGCAGTCTAGATGCATCACACCTCCCGTGTGCTGTAGGTGAGATGCATCCCTGTTTCCCTATGTTACAGGTGTGATGATCAGATGAGACTATTTCTGCCTCCAGATTTTGGTTTTTTCTTCATTGTCTTCAGCTTTATTCAGTAGTTTTGTTGTCTGTGATCAGTATATCTCTGTTGAAACCATATTGCTTTGCATTATTCAGCCTCCATCGATAAATAATTGTGAATGTTTTTATGTATTTTTCGTCATTTACAGTTTTCTTGTGCAAATAGTAGCTTAATCGAACTGTCGTCTTTTGATTTGAAAGTGTCGCAAGTGTCGTTTTTAGTCAAGAAAAAGAGTATTACAAAGCATTCCTATTTTAGACAGTCGATTACACTTTTGCCATTGTATTTGATTTGAATCATTAGTATTTCAAGTGTCGAAAGCAATTTTGAATAGCAAAGTGTCGTCTTGGATTTACTTTCGTTTTTTGAAAAGAAAATTGTTAGTATTGTCGCTTTGAAAGAAGATAGTTCAGATCTATACTTTGTTTTATTTTTGTCATTTTCACATTAAGGAAACTGAAAAAAAAATACATGCATGTGCATTTGCATTAAGATTGCATGTTGAAGTTGATTTAGGAAAAGTGCATCTAGTTTGTGCTCTCTGCTCTATGTTGAAAGAATTTTATTTCTCTTTCCTTAGTAGCTAGGATTTTCATTGCAAAAAGAAAATAAACGATTGTTTATCATATTATATTGCATATTTAGGAATTGTATATCTACATCACATGGTGAACCTTAAAGGAAAACTTCTTAAGAAAAATCAACTGTAAAATAAACCTCAATGAACATAAAAATGCTTTGGAACCTAATGCAAAACATTTAGAAGTCTAGGCTAGAGACGTATTATGGCATCGTAAACCCTGGTAACTATCGCTTTCATCGTAGGTTGGGTGATTCCTCCTCTTTGAGACGACAAGTACCAGTACAAATTTGTGCTCCAACATACCATCGAGTATATATTGGGAGACAACAATAGGCTACATCATTTATCCTTAGGAAGCCATGTCTGCCTCCCTATCAATCGCAATGCACTGAACACAACATTCGGGAAGATTGACTACTGTATCGTAAAAAATATTCTGCAGTTTTGCGATTGGTTTGGTAATCCCTCTATCTAGATTTCCATAGTAGCCACTTTCGTTCCTTTTCAAACTAATTAAAAGAAAAGGTCCATCTGAGCACTTGTCACTTCAGGTTCATTAAAAATCAAAGGTGACTAGAGTCATCTTTAGCTTTTTCTCGACTCTTAAAAATTGAAAAAGCAAGTTGTGTCAAAGCGTCATAAAATTTATTTTAATCGGAATAGTGTCACTGTTCCCTCATTGGTCTTTAGGTTGAGAAATGGAGTCTACCAGTCAAGGATTTCCCCTTGGGAAAAATCCTAGTCCCTTCTCCTCTTGGGGGGATGTTGGTGCTCCACACATGGCCACATTGTCCCTTCCAGGACTCACAATTGGCTTGCTCGTACGGCTTTTCTTGACCTCTGTAGTTCAAAACACCACAATTCCTTAGCAATCAAATGGGCAACTAGATGATACTGAAGTTGCTCCCCCACCTTCTACTTCATTTGTTTCTCCCTTTCCTTCTTCCTCTTCACTTGGTGAATCTAGTAACACCAAAAACCAAGTAACTGAGAAGAAGAAGAAAGGGAAGGAGAAGAAGAACAAGAAGACAAATGGTGAAAGGGGGCAACCATGCATCGTTTGACGAAAATCCACACACTACACAATCCAAACCTAAATCTCCATGTGTCATTTGCAAGGGAGACCATTATCATCGAGATTGTCCCTGCATCCCATGGATCTTGAGGGACTGGTCTCCTCGCTTGCACAATATGGTGTCTTCAACTGCTGATGATCATGTTGAAAGCACACCGTCAACTAGTGAAAACGAAGTCAATGGACAAAAAGGAAGATCCAAATTTCCTTGTAGACTGTGTGAAGGCGATCATGCCCTCCACCATTGTCCCTTCTTAGACGAAGCTAAAAGAGTCTTGGATAACCGTCCTGCATCACCGCAGCGACTTCCTCCTGGATACAAGAAACTCTTGCCGAGTCCATCACTAGTTGAAAATCTGACTAACACACCATTTTTGTTAGTCGAAGCACCTATCATTGAAGATAGACCCTCTGAGTCCACACTGGACCAAAGTTAATAGGTCGAGACAGTAATCAACCTAATCTTGTCTTCAGAGGACCCACCTTCAGATGATACTGTCACTAAAGAGAATGAGAATGACACCGATCAAATTCTTTTCATAAACATAGACTCTGATGAACATGGGGGCAATCTACCCATTCCTTTACCGCAGGAAGGAAGTTTGTCAGAGATGTATCCGACCGTTTATTCGGTCCCACCTCCAAGTAATCTAGTCGTTTCCTTCGATTGGAATCTTCTAGGCAGACCTCGCCTACCATCTAATGTACCATTCCGAATCATAGTACAAGCTTATAGAATGATCATGGTTGGTAATATTATAGATGAAGGGGCTTCTGTGAGTATCCTTTCCTCAATTTCTTGGAAAGCGCTTGGTTTTCCATCGCTTCTGCGCAAGATTCAAAATCTCACAGGCTTCAATAAAGGAACCAATCGACCGTTAGGGATGCTTCCAAATTTGCCTATAACTTTGAGAAGAGAAACCGTTTATCTGAACATTATGGTAGTCCAAGGACCTCTAGATTACAATCTACTCCTTGGGCATGCCTACATTTATAGTATGGGAGCTATCGTTTCCTAATTCTTCCAAGTGATGTGTTTTCCACATGAAGGTAGAGTGGTCCACCTAGTTAACTAGCTTTCATTCCCTGGTTCAAACACAGCTATTAGTTAAATGCCATCCCTAACTGGTCTTTTTGAACAAGGAATGTCTAATCAATCTCCAGTCTATCCACTTGATGATCGCAAGTGATTCGGTGATCGTGATTGAAAACCAGGAGGCATGCACCCTGGTCTTATTCGACGAGAAAACCCCAGATATAAGATAGTTTTCCGCATGGGAATATGACTAGTCTGATACCCCTGTCCATTTAGGAAAATGGATTTGGATTGGAAAAAAATTCCCTCATCAAAGGTTATGTGATTGGGACTAACAACAATCACCTTTGTCTATTTCGATGGACATCGCCAAGGAAGTGTTTTGTTTGCGACGCGGGTGGAATAATATTGCTAATGAAAGAACTTCCATATGGTGACCTGGAAACTCTACTTTATACCTGGGGGCATGCAAACCTTTTTGTATGCAATTGAAAAGCGACCAGCGTAACTCTAACCCCGTAGATTTTACTAACTTCAACTGCTTAAGTTAGGTGATTGGTCTGATCAACCATTCACCTTTGCCAGGACCAATGGAAATGACAAAGTAAAGGAGATGTTTCCCACCAAGAAGCTATCCTACCTAAACTTAGTAGTTCTTCAACCCCTAGGACAGTAGTTGGTCGTCCCTAGCTTGCATACAAAAGGCTCTGGAGCAAAGTTTTGAATGGGGCAAGCTCCCTAAAAAATGAACCTATCGATGAGACATCCTTATTATACGACTGGCACGAGCAGTTTTACGCAAAGTTCAAGCTCATTAAAAAATAAACCTCGCCACGAGCAGTTTTACTCAAAGTTCAAGCTTGTTAAAAAATAAACCTTGCCATGAGTAGTTTTACGAGAAGTTCAATCTCATTAAAAATAAACCTAGAAATGAGAAAATGTTCCCATAAGAGTTTAATCTCATTAAAAAATGAACCCCACCTCCGGTAAATAACCATTGCGATCGCATGACTATCAGCTTTTGAACCTTGGTCGTGTTCTTACCATCACCTCCACACTTTTTTAGCAGATCATACGCCCCCATTTGATTGTTTACCCTTTTGAGGAACAAGCTGCAATGAGTGATTCTATTAGCCACCTTCTTTACATTGCCATGATTGAAAAAGTTCCAAACCTTACCTGGAACTAGTTGCTATCCAAAAACATCACTTGTTCCTCAAAAAACAAGTCTCCTTTAAGCTCTTTTCATCTAACTCGTAAAATATGAAAATATTTCCGAGCAATTGGCCTCTCCAGCTCGTTAAAGTGGCCAGAAGTTCCATCCCTCCTCTAGATTTTAATCTTTTTGGACCTAAGGGATTATTACACAAAAAGAGAGAGCGCTTGTCTTGTTCGGCTCGTTAAAACTATCGAAAAGTCATCCCTTTCGTATTATTTTACACTTTTTTGGACTTAAGGGATTACATTACGAAAAAGGACCACTGGAGTTGCCTTTCCATCCCTTTTAGACTCTCTAAAATTGAAAAGGACCGAGTTATCTTTGTCGTTAAACTCGTTAAAACAATAGCGACAAACTTGTCCATGCAGATAAGAGCGAGTTTCACTATCGCTAGGCTCGTTAAAACATAATGAGTTTGCCCGAAGGGAAAATTATAGAACAAGCATATGTTATCCTCCTCAAGCTTGACAAAAATAAATAGGTATTGGTTAGCAATGACTGGGGAAAAAGGGAAGAAAACTTGAATAGCTTCATTGGTAGTAGGTCGCTCTTGAACATGACACTTTCACTCCGTCACCATGATTGAGTCAAGTTGGGTTATTCCGTTCACCGGTCATATCACCATTGGTCCATCGTGCCATCCACTTTGGGGTTAACGTTACCAATCCATTTCAGTGTCGCTGGTATGTTCAAGAGAAGTCACTCAGAGGATTCACCAACCTAGCCAACGTCTCATCCACTTCAATACCTTCACTCTCCGTTTTTCATGACCGCCACCCTGAACCTTGTATCATCAAATCGTTTTCACCTCCACAAAATCATTTGCTCCGTTCCGTGTCGTAGATGTGGGATTCATTAAGGCCCTCCTACGATGGGTCACTTCTTGTCGACATTAGCTCATTATCCAAGAAGTTGACTTAGGAACAACCCTTTCAGTACTTTGAAGCTTGCATGCCTCAATGGCAAGTTTCTCACTTCCGGCAACAGGTTTACATCAATGGCCTTCGACCGAAAGATTTTACGTGGTGTTCGACATCAACTCATGTATTCACACCACGTGAATTGTACTGCAGTACCTTGAGGGTCATCATCATTATCGGTGATTCCTCTCGTGCCTGTTAACAACTTACATCATTGGCTGGTAATCAGGCGATGTCTTTCCATGTTCGACATCAGGACATATTTTTGTTGAGATTGCAACAAGATGATGGAGCTTAGTGAAAAGAGTCGCCTTCACTAAGTGGGCCTGCAGGCAAATTATGGCGCAAGTTCTATTTTTGATCACAGTGTGGATGATCACAGTGTGGGTGACCACAGTGTGGATGACCACAGTGTGAGTGATCACAGTGTGAGTGATCAAAGTCTATTTTTAGACTGGTTGTCAAAAATAGAAAAGTCAAATATTATTGTCTCATAATAATATTTGGACTATAAACTTGATCTTATTCTCTTGGAGCACTTCAGTTTGAGCTACAAATGTGGCCCATGCAGCTGTCAGAAGGAAGTATGCTTTTCTTATGAGTCAGTTGAGTTGTTGCATGCATGACTTCAGTTAGAACTCAATCAGTTGAGTTTGGTGGAGTTGATGGAGTTGTGTTCAGTTTGACTTGGTTAAACTAGTTGTAGTCAATATAACTGCAAATAGACTAATGATGAGTTCTTAAACTAATTATTAACTCATAATACAACTATAGAATACATCAGTTAACTCAGTTGCATGTCAGTGCATGTTCAGTTCAGCAGGGACAGGTGTTAGAGAATCAGATTGCTATCAGTTGTGACTATAGTTGTGCATCAGATCTTGAACAATCAAGGGATTGAGTATGCCAATGAGTTTTCTCATGTATTTTCCCAGTTTGTAGCCTATGCTCACGTCTTACAGAGTGTGAGTGATTCTTTGCAGGTGAAATACAAGTTTGGTAAACCATTCTCATCAATTCTTGAGCAGGTATTGAGCAGTGGAGGCAGGCAAGCAGTGGAATAGATTTGGAGATCAGATCTGAGCTATATTGTGTGTAACAGGTGGAGCTGGTATTGGATTGCTTGTGATAAGCATTGTACTTTGTAATGTTACATGGTCTCAATCATTAATATACAGATAGTGTGGGGTTTTTAGCGAGATGCTTTCCCTGGGTTACATACTGTGTTAATGTGTGAATGCTCTTGATGTTTTATTGTTATTGATGCTGCTATATTGATGATCAATGTAGAGGAGCTTATGTATTGTGTATATGTTCCGCAATAGTACATGATCAGGATAATCTCTGTTGAATATGTGTTAAATTATTCAAAATTTCTACACTTTTCACATGGATCGACTTGTACTTCGGGCGAAGATTGAACGAGTTTGAAGACCCTGGATCTAGTTTCATCCATCTGGGCTGCGATATATTCAGGAAAATAAAGACATCAAATTTACATCATGGTTTCACAGATAATCATCCAAACTAAAGGATGATGGCTCTACCAAAATCATCAGTCTGCCACATAGACGATTGTCTGTCTTATGTACATGAATATGAATTTATAAAGCTGGGCATGGGAATGCCCGCCTCAGCTAGATCATGGAAATATTGTGAAGATAATGTATTGTATTGTATCTTATTATAGGTCACCTTCCAATTCGAAAAACCTCGGATCCTCATTATAAAGCATTTCACTCGACATCAAAAGGATTTACGACCTCATGCTTTAGGGGGCAACTGTTATAGACATATTTGGGCACTGCAACCCCAATCACATATGTCCATAAACCAAGGGCTCCTAAACCCCTAAAAGTGTTGTTTCATACCCTAAAGGAACAAGGTCATTTGATTACATAATCTCCTAGAAGTTCTCCATGAAAAACTACTCAGAATTGGTCAAAACAAGACCATACAGACTGCTCTATGCATAGGGTGCGATGCATCTCACCTATTACACACGGGGGGTGTGATGCATACTGGAAAGCCCTTCTGTAGGGTGCAATGAGCGAGAGCAGACAAATGGCAGAAGCAATTTGCTAGGTGGAAACCCAGAGAATCTTCTAGAAACTGCTCATATGACACTTGCCTCTCTGAATTCACCCAGGGATGAGTAAGAGATTTGAAATCTCCAAGTGGAACCAAGAACTATCAGTGAAATGACACTAATCAAAATCCCAAAAGCTGACTCACTCTCCTGTAAACATCTATATATGGATCCCTCATCCAAGAGATCCAAAGGCTGGAATTTTGTAATTTGCAAGGAAGTGCTGTTGGTTTCTCTTTGAAGACATTGTTGGGTAATCTTGCTTTGTATGAGGTGAAGAGGGCTTTCATGCTGGGAGGATGATGCTAGATCAGATAGCTTGGTTGTAATCCTCTCTTCTACTACTTCTATCAATAAATCTATTTGAGTTTTCCTCCATATGCTTGTATATCTCTGAATCTTGTTTGTGTATGCATTTATATGGCTAATGTGCATTTTATCCTACATTATTTATGGTTATAGATCTCTATGCTTTGATGGTATTTTGCTACCTTGGCTCTACAGGTGTTCTTTGAAGTGGGACAAGTGAGGAAGGAGTGGCAAAAGCTTGAGAGAGGAAACAAGCAAGGAGACTAGCGAAAGACCAAGGTTGGTGCTCTCTGCTTCTCTCTCATCTATCTCTCATAAAGGAAAACACAAGTAACTTTAATCTGTTTGTTTCTAAGATAGATACTCATCTTAGTGGGACTAGCAGCTCTGAATAGACACTAGTTTTCCCGATAACAGAGCAATCAGCTTTACCACTCGACCATATTTAAGGGAAACATTTTTCCCTGGAACCCTCAAGCCTTATGAGATAACAAACAATACCAAATTAAGCAATAGTGAGAATCATTAGGCAAACTAAGGAAGCTATCTTATCCTCCTCTAACACCACTCAGTTTCCATCAACCAGGAAAATATATTAGGATTTTAAATTTAGGTATTTAGTAGTCATTTACGCAGCATCTCCCTACTCTTCATGGTATCCCCTCCATGGGAAAGTCTTTCAATATTTATAAGTATTGAGTGGAGTGACACCTCAACACCTCCATGCAAAAATGAACTTATTTTTCATTTATTATAATTCATATCATTCACCACCCTCCTTGAGGTGGCAACCTCTCATTTTTTTTCTTAATTAATTAATTACTTTAATTATCTAATATTCATCCCCCATGTGTCATTTTTAGAAAAATTTCTATTATTGATTTTTCAAAAATAGGTAATTAATATTTTAAAATAATTTTTATTCAAATTACACTCTAAAGTGGGTAAATTGGAATTAATTCAAGTGAAAGTTTAACTTAGATTAATTCACTTGGTTGATGTAATCCCTTAAGTGATGTTTATTTTCAGTCAGAGAATAGGGATTCCACACCCCTATTGTGCACCTCTCTTCGCATGTTAGGACTCTGCGCCCTTTCCCTATAGGACTCTGTGTGCTAGTAGAATCAAGATTCCACACCTTGTTCTATTGCAAATATCCAAGACTCCACGCCTTGATCTTTTAGAAAGTTAGGACTCCATGCCCTAATCTTTTCCATAGATTCTCATATATGCTTCTTTGAAGCTCCATGCTTTTCCTCAAGGCACTGGTTGTGAGCTCATATGCATTTGATGATCTGTTGGCAAGGTGTTGTTTCCATAGACCTCCATAGTCATTTATTATCTGAGCATCCTTCTCGATAAGTAACTAAGTTCCCTACCAATTCCTACTAAATACATGGTTAAACATACATAATCATGTAATTCATATATCATCAACAAGATTATGGTCAGTTAAATACTCCACATAGTAGCTTTTATTCATGTGTGGCAATCATAGACCATCATTCATGTTATGAACCCAAGTAAAAATAGAATTCCAAAAGAGAAACATCCATAATAAGCACTTAACCAAAATACACAAACATAGATATTATCATAAGCATGCAAAAACCATGTGACCCAAACCAGGTCTATAGTGTACAAGTATATACATAAGTTTGACATATATAATCTTTATACACTCCATCAAAATCACCCTTGAGGTGTTACCAAAACTAACTAACCAAGAAGGGACACTACATATATCCCCTTTTCATTTCCTTAAAATTTGTGATGTGATTAAATAATTGTAATATTGGGTTACCAACATTTATATTATGTACTAAACTATATGTGATGTACTATGGTGTACATGGGTTTTGTTTTGGTTTTGGTGGGAAGGATGATGCTTTCAAGCAGAGTTGGGATGCATAGTGTGAGAAGTTCAAACCATTGGGCATGGAGTCATGGATTAGGGCTTGCTGTTGCGTTTTCTTGGTCACAAGAGGAATACAGAGCAGGATAGCTACACATAGAACAATATCAGGCTGGAATAAAGATAGAATGAAGGTCAGAGATGAAAGGCAACTAAGCATCTTTCATTAGCTAACCGAGAGGGAAGGTGAATGAAAGTTTGTCTAGGAGCAGTCAAGAATTCCTAAATAACAATCATATATGAAAGAAACAGGGTAAACATGATCATTTAAGTATGCACATTCATAACCATTTCTGAAGAAAACATGTAGAAATAACAAGAACTGAGCATAGAGTGCAGTCAAGCAAAGCCTAAGCTATTATTCCTTCTTGCTATTTAGATGGTAACACAATGGTGGCGTAAACACATATAAACTGTAAACAGAGGTAAGAAAACACTTATTGAGCCATGTAGTAGCACAGGAATTCCACAATCACTCTTTGGCCATTAATAACACAACAGACAGTTCTTCATCCAAAGCATTCCAACAATCTTTGATTATAGAGCTCTCACAGTACACAACGCAAATATAGAATGAGGATTATCAACCAACCCCCTTCCAATATGTTCTGTGGGGCGGTATATATACAAAAAATGAGTTACAAAATATCTAGTTGATGAGTTAATAACTCATAAATTCTTTACTAACTCTTGAGGAATAGTAGATGAAAGAGTAAATGACGCAGTAGATATTTAGGGTATTAGCTATCCGTTCTGTCAGAGAATTTAGACTTTTGGGATCAACTGAGTCGGCTAAGGCGGTGCTTTTAATTTGCATTTTTTGGGCCTGCTGCCCTGGTGCTTTGCTGAGTCACGGCTTTGTTATCCTGCTCTCGGTATGCATACTTGACCTTCTTATAAAATTGCCGTAGTCATATCTTGACTCCCTCTGCCTGCTGTATTTTCTTTAGTTCTCTGTTTCCAGCGTTGCCTCTTGCGAATTTTTGGGTTTTGTAGGTAGCCGAGCAATAGGAAGCTCTCCATTTTGAGTAATTTTTATTAGCGATGCGCAATTAGCACTAAGCCCTAATCGCGCATCGAAAACTGCCTCTGTTTCTTGTTTCAGGCATTCTTTGACGTGATTCTCGCCCTTTGCGCCTTTTCTGTGATGACATCAGCATGAAGTCATCGGTGAGTCCCGGGTACGACAGGGTGACGTGGCAGTGACGTCAGCAGAGGAGATGTGGCGGATGACATGGCAGTACGGCAGGGTGACGTGGCACAGGACAGAAGGCGGTGTAGGGACGCTGACAGATGAGCTGTCGGTGACACGGAGCAACGGCGGGTTGACGTGAAGGTGATGTGAGTGGCGACGTGGTGCTGACGTCAGGGGCGGAGAGATAGAAGGTGGTTTGTGGTTTTATCGGACCGCCTTCTGTACGGGGGCGGTATTTGTCAGAGCCCACCTGATACAATCAAAACGGGACACCTGTCTTCTGTACGGCGGAGAAACCGCTACGCTATTGGAAGCTAACTGTCGAACGTCGGGGTGGCTCCAAAATCGCCGAGGGCCGTTGGATCTGGGAGGGCGGATCGGAGGGCTGACGGAGTGCGGAGCTGGCGGCAGGTTAATGTACGGGCTCGTTGCGACTCAGGGGCCCGCTCGAATATTAAATTAATATTTCACGATGGGGGCTTTCAAACTTTGGTTAACGTAGGATTGTGGGTTTCTGTGCGGACATAGAAAAATAATTTAATGTCTAACAAACCCTTTAGACACCAATTATATAAAACGAAAGGGGAGGGATAAAATGGGAGAAATACAAGGGTAGAGGGGTAGGTATAGGTTATTAACCTAACCAGAGGTGAGGTTAATTCCAGGGTTAGGATGCGGATGGGTTCATAATAGTCCCAGATGGACTATTATTTCCCGAGACTGCAATATATGGCTATAGTGCCATGGGGTGGGAATATTTATTATTTTTTGGGAATTTTATATAGTTTTTTATAGCAATAGGGATAGGAACACAGGCTAGGGAGCTATATAATAAAATTAGGAGTTAATATGAATTTGTGAGGTGAAGTGTAGGGGAGAGGCTAAGTTTGTGAACTGAAACTTAGACATAAGAATAGAAAGGAATGTGGAGGAGTGATTTTACACAAGAAATGTGGCTTCTTTTCATTGAAGAAAGTCAAATCTTGATTTATTATTTTACAAAAAAGAAGTGATAACAGGACTGGTTGGGTAGATCCCAAGGTCCTTAAGGGGCATTAGTAATAAACTTTGAGGGGGGGTGAAAGGGAGTTAGACATGCTTCCATAGTTCTGCCACCAAACCACTGCTTTGGCACTTTTGTTATTGATGAGATAAGCTCTCCTTTGATAAGACAAAACTGATCAAAACCTTGCTTCTGCAACTTCAAACTACCTACCCAGCCTAGTACACCTAACATTTTTTTCTTCCTTTTGCATGGGTGCACTTAGACTTGCAGACCTTGATTATCCTCTTTTCTTTTGACTGCACTCCTACCAAAATCAACCCTTATCTCTTCCAAGGGCCCAGATTAAGCAGTTGGGCTCCTTAATTTCTCTACCTAGCTACTCATCTGCCAAGCTTGAGCTGTTTGGACAGATATTCATTCTCTATCTTCTAAAACAAGCAATTTAAACCTAGGTAAGCCAAGATTAAGCTGTTTGGCTTTCCCTTAACTGTAAAACTCTTCAAAAATGGTATGATTCTTCAAAATGGAACTTCTTGGAAATATGGAACCTTGCAGCATGAAAAGATGACATATTTGGCATGTAAAACAGTCAATCATGAAATATGAAACCTATTGTAATACGAGGCTAACACAATGCTCCTTTCCTAGTTTTGACATAAACCTGCTCAATACTCCCACTTCATGTGCAATGTTTGGTCTAGTACAGACCATTGCATACATCAGGCTACCGACTACACTTGCATATGGAACACGGGACATATCCTCTTCCTCTTCTTGTGTCTTGGGACACTGTTCAGCAGATAACCTCACACCTACGGGAATAGGAACCTTCACCGGTTTATTATCCTGCATATTAAACCTCTATAGTATTGTCTCGACATACTTCCTCTTGTTTAACCAGAGCTTCCTCTTTGCCTGATCGCTTTTAGTTTCCATTCCCAAAATATAGTTTGCAGCACCAATATCTTTCATGTCGAATTTGGAGGACAATTGGGTCTTCAAATCCTGGATAATTTCTTTGTCATTTCCAACCAGCAACATATCATCCACATACAAGACCAGATAAATAACACGGTCACCAATTAATTTAAAATACACACAGTGATCTGCTTTGCTTCTGGTGAAGCCAAGTCCTTGTATAAATGTATCAAATTTTTTATACCACATTCATGGTGAGTGTTTTAACCCATACAGAGACTTCTTTAACTTACATACCAGTTCTTTCTTACCCTTCACCGCAAAGCCTTTAGGTTGCTTCATGTAGATTTCCTCTTCCAAATCCCTGTGATGAAATGTTGTCTTCACATCCATCTGTGCTACCTCAAAATCAAAAGCAGCAACAATAGATAAAAGTAATCTAATAAAAGTTACCGTGGCAACAGGAGAAAAAATATCACCAAAATCAATTCCCAGCACCTGGGAATAACCTTTTGCTACCAAACGAGCTTTGTATTTCTCCACTTTTCCTTCTGCATTTGTCTTCTTTTTAAACACCCATTTGCTGCCAATGGGTTTCCTTCCAGCTGACAACGCCACCAGATTCCGAGCCTCATTTTTGTGCAAAGATGCCATTTCATCAAGAACCATGGCCTCTTTCCAATGTTTTCCATCCTTTGAATCCACTGCTTCCTTCACAGTTCTGGGATCATCTTCAGTAACAGACAAAGCAAAATTTGAACAGAAAGCAAATGGACTATACCTTTCTGGCTGCCTTCTTTCTCGAACTAATCTTCTCACAGCAAGAGTTTGTGGCTCTTCATCTTCTGCTTCCTCCGTTGTTGTAGAGTCTGATTCTTCCTCCTTTAGCTCAAACTCTATCTTCTTAGGTTCCTTTGGTTGGACTTCATGTTTAATGACATCATTCACCTCTCTAAACACCACATCTTGGTTGTACACAACCTTCCTTGTTACTGGGTTCCAAAGCTTATAACCCTTTAAACCATCCTTATACCCAATAAAGATGCACTTTTCAGATTTACTATCCAACTCCGTTCGTTTCTCCTTCGAAACATGTACATATGCATCACATCTAAATACCCTCAGATGTGAAAGAGAGGGCTTCTTACCAGTCCATACCTCTTGAGGAGTCTTATCCTCCAACGCTGATGAAGGTGACCTGTTGACTAGGTAACATGCAGTATCCACCGCCTCTGCCCAAAATTTATGTCCTAACCCGGCACCACTGAGCATGCTTCTTGTCTTTCCATTAACATCTTATTCATTCTTTCTGCAACTCCATTTTGCTGAGGTGTATATGGAGTAGTCTTATGCCATGCTATACCACACTTCTTACAGAATTCTTCAAATCCCTTACTGCAAAAATCTCCACCGTTATCTATCCTCAGCACCTTTATCTTCTTCTCTGTTTGGTTTTCCACTAAAGCCTTAAATTCTTTAAACCTGTCAAAGACTTCAGATTTCTTCTTAAGGAAATATATCCATGTATTCCTTGAGAAGTCATCTATAAATGATACATAGTACACAGGCTTACCTAGTGATGGAACCTTCACAGGTCCAAACACATCACTATGCACAAGCTCTAATATATGTTTTGGCCTCTTACCAACAGAGGGGAAACTCACCCGATTTTGCTTCCCATATACACAATTTTCACAGAAATCAAAATCTAGAGAGCTATTACTCATACCTTCTACCATACCTTTACCATGAAGTATTTGAAGGCCCTTCTCTCCAATATGTCCAAGCCTTTGATGCCACAACATGGTCTTTTCTCCAGAGACCACTATATTTTCTGCTCCACTTTCATGAACCATGGAACTGTTGCACCCATCAACAACAATGCTACCTTGCAGCTTACACAGAGTTACAATCCGAACTCCCCGCATCAATACCAGTGCCCCCCGAACCATCTTGCAGGTATCCTTCTCAAACACTATTTTTACACCTGCATCATCCAGCTTACTAATAGAAATCAAATTTCTCACTAATGCAGGAATATGAAGAACGCCCAGAAGTGTTCTAACCCTTCCACCTTGCAGCTTCAACTTTAATTTTCCACGACCAATGATTCTATCCTTCTTGTCATCCCCCAAGAAGACATCACCACCATCATATTTCTCATACTCACAAACCCACTCTCTATGGGGAGTGAAGTGAAAGGATGCACCTAAGTCAATCAACCATGCCTCATGATCTACATGTGTATTTGAAGAAGCCAAGTACACATCCCCACCTTCATCTGAGGTGGTTTTTGCCTTTGTAGAAGGAGCCTCATCAGATCCCTTTCCTTTGTCAGGAGCTTTAGATTTATAGTCCCTTTTGAAGTGGCCTTCCTTTCCGCATTTCCAGCACACCACCTTTACAGGTTTTCCTGGAGATTTAGATCTCCCTCTAGATTTAGATCTCCCACTCGTTGACTTATGTTTGTTTTTGTTCTAGGACCATCCTCGTACAGACAAGGCATCACCATTTTGGCTCTCCATATTTTTTCGTCTCATCTCCTCCGTCAACAAGGCTGACACTATTTCATCAAACTGCAAGGCAGTTGCATTGCTACCTATTGCAATAACTAGACTATCCCACGAATCTGGTAGAGAACACAAAAACTGATGCACTTATCTTCATCTGAAATTTTAATATCAACAAATGCTAACTGACTTACCACAATATTAAATGCGTTCAGATGCTCTGTCACCGAGTCTCCATCTTTCATCCTCAAGTTATATAGCTTTTTCCGTAGGAACAGTTTATTCACCAGAGACTTAGATTGGTACAAAGTCCCTAACTTGTCCCACAAAGCCTTTGCTGTAGTTTCCCCTGATACATTCAACAATATTGAATCTGAGACACACAATCATATTGTGCTCTTTACCTTCCAATCCAACTTCTTCCATTCTTCATCGAACACTCCCGTTGGTTTAGTACGTGGATCTACCGCGATCCACTGATCTTTATCCACTAGAAGATCCTCCATCTTGAGTTTCCACAACTCAAAACTCTGACCATTAAATTTCTCGATCTCTATCTTTCCACTACTTGCCATCTTCTTTCACCACCAGAATCGATCTCGCAGATCTCCCACTAAACAAGGTCTACCACAGGTCCGAGCGAAACCCCTCAGCAACAAAGGCGTCCCCTTGAAGCCAAATCTGCTCAGATACCAAATGTAGGTTTTAGCCCCATAAAGAAATTACCTGCATACGAATTCTAAATGCAGAAAATAAATAATGATAGAGCAGAACACATATACACAGATATTTTCCCCTGGATCCCAAAATCGGGACTACCATCTTGATTTTTCATTATATTCCTTTCAATGTTACAATACATATTTATACATGCTGAAGCATCCAAAACCATGGACCGAAAACCATAGTGTCTAATACCATGGACCGAAAACCATCGCATACAATACCATGGACCGAAAACCATCGCATCCAAAAAACATGTGCGAAAATCATGCACAAAACCATAGGTGGGTCCGCCCAACCTAACATAGGGTCCAAAACCAAAATTTTCCGAGGCGCTGCCCCGGACCCCATAAAGTGGGGTTACAAGTGCCCTTCAAACCCCCTATTAACTACTTGGAAAGAATATAACACAACCTAACAGTGATGAAGTCCATCGAAATACTCTCCCATTTCCCCTCCAGAATGGGAAGAGGCTGCAATAATCCTGCGGGATGGCTCATCTCCCCCTTGTTCCTCTGGCAAACGTCGCACTCCCGAACATGCTAGAGTATGTCCTCCTTGAGGCCCTTCCATGAGAACCTCTCTCTAATGGCCCTGTAGGTTTTGGTAAATCCATGATGGCCTGCCAATGGTGAATCATGTGATGCCTGAAGTATCTTCTTCTTGAGCTGAAATCTCTCAGTCAAGAAAATCCAGTCCCTGTAGTAGATGATCTCATCGACCACCCTGTACTTGTCATCCGCCATCTGCCCATCCAAAACCTCACATGCAAATTTGTCCTTGGAGTACTCTACTAAGAGTCGAGCCCTCTAGTCTGCGTCTAAGCTCATAAGAGACAACGTGGCTAGTCTACGTGAAAGGGCATCTGCTACCACGTTGTTCTTACCCTTGACATACTCAATGTCAAAGTCATATTCTTGGATCTTACTGATCCACTTGTGCTGCCTCTCCTGTAGCTGCTTCTGCTCCAAAAAGAACCTGAGGTATTGTGATTAGTCGTCACCCTGAACCTGTTACCCACTAAATACTGCTGGAACTTAGCCAATGCATGCATGATGGCCAACATCTCCTTGTCATATATATAATACAACCTCTCATGTGGAAGGAGCTTCCAGCTGTCGAAGGCTATAGGGTGACCTCCCTACATCAATACTACGTCGATCCCCTCTCCCGATGCATTACACTCGAAAGCAAATGGTTGCGAGAAATTTGGAAAATCAAGCACTGGCCAGTTGCTCATCACCTCCTTGAGCCTGTCAAAGGCTCGCTGAATTGTGTCCGACCAACTGAATGCCCCCTTCCTCATTAAATCTGTCAGGGGTGCAGCAATCTGTAAGAAGCTCTTGACGAACTTCTGGTAGTAAGTACAAATACCAATGAATCCCCAAAGATCCGTCACGTTCCTCGGCTCTGGCCAATCTTGGATGGCCCTAATCTTCTCCTCGTGGACTCTCACTCCATCCAACCCTATAATGTGTCCCAAGTACAACATCTCCATCAATCCAAACTCACACTTGGATAGCTTGGCATAGAACTTCTGCTCCTCCAAGATGCGCAACACTGTCTCAATGTGCTAGAGATGCTCCTCCCAAGTCCTGCTGTAAATGAGTATATCATCAAAGAATACCAACACAAACTTCCTCAAGTGACTATAGAAGATGTGATTCATGCAAGACTGGAATGTAGCTGGGGTGTTGGTTATCCTGAAGGGCATCACCAAAAACTCAAAGTGCCCATAGTGACACCTGAAGGTGGTCTTGGGAATGTCCTGTTCCCTCACGCGAATCTGATGGTACCCGGATCTCAAATCCATCTTTGAGAAGAACCATGATCCTCTCAACTCATCCATCAACTCATCGATCTTGGGTATGGGGTACCTGTTCTTCAAGGTCTTCTTGTTCAGGGCCCTATAGTCAATACACATCCTCAATGTGTCGTCCTTCTTCTTCACCAACACCATGGAAGAAGGAAAAGGACTCGTGCTCGACCGAATGTGCCTAAGGGTCAGCAACTCCTGAATGGCCCACTCAATCTCATCTTGATAGGCCTTGGGATGCCTATAGGGGGTAGTAATCACTACCTGTATGCCCTGCTCAAGCTCAAAGGTGTGCTCAAACCCCTGGTCCGGTGGCTGTCCTGGCGGAATCTCCCAAAATACTATGGCATATTGGTCAAGGATGGACTGTATCTCTTGGTGCATTGTCTGCCCTGTATTCCTTGCCTATGATGCATGCATCTCCATTGCCCACTCTAAGTCTCCCTTCCGAAAGACTACCTCCATCCGATGAGCTGAAACAGTCTAAGGCAGATATGTGTGCAGTCCTCGTATCTTCTCATGCTTTCCTAGCTTCTCATCATCCCACTCCATCTCTATGGTCTTCCAATCTATCGTGAACTTCCCTAGAGTGATAAGCTACTGAACACCCAATATCATGTTGGTGTTCGGAATATCGACCACGAAAAATTGGTCAGTCAGTGTGTAGGTGCCCATGGTCACTGATAGCTCTGGAACATAACAAACACACACCATGGTCCGATCTCCTAGGACCAAAACTGAAAATCCATCGAAGCTCTCTGTCTGTATACCTCTCCACTCAACCATCTGTGCATCGATGAAGTTGTGGGTTGCCCCACTATCAACCAAAACTAATACCCGCTGGCCATGTACTGTCCCCTGTATGCGTAACGTCAAATACTTGGGAACTCATCGCAATGCTGCAAGGGCCCCTCCGGTAGGTGCAAAAGCTGCACCACCCACTCTGGTGGTGGAGGTGGAAAACGATCCTTCGCGGCATGACTACCTCCTACCTCCACATCATCCTCCTCATCCTCTTCCCCGCTTCTCTTAGAGAAGACCTCAATAAAATGTGCTTTCCCAGCAGCACATCTTTGTCCTGGTGCCCGTGGCTCCTGACAAGTGAAGCACAACCGCTTCTTCTTTAACTCCCTCCTGGCATCATCATCAATTTGCGCTCGTCCTGGCTTCCCCTTTGGAGGCGGAATCCTCACATCCTTCCCCTTAGGCTGGAAAGCCTGTCTCTGGGGGTAAGGTGTCTGGGTCCTGGGTAAGGCATCCTGTAAGTCTCGGGTCCTGCTAATAGCATCCTGGAGTGTGGCTGGTCTAGTGGACCTGACTAGACCCCGAAGTGGCTCTGCTAACCCCTCAACATACATGTAGATCCTCTGTGCCATGGATAGATCTGGCACCATCACTGAAATCCTCAAGAAGTCTACAATGTAGGTCTTTGGGCTCCCTATCTGCTTGAGCCTCATCATCTCAACAAAGTGTTGCTCCGGATCCCTCCGGTCAAACCTCTCCATCAATCTCCTGGTAAACTTGGCATATGTCGTCACTGTGGAATGTTCGAGTGTAACCATCCCATGGAACCACTAATCCTGGGCCTCACCATCCAAATGTAATGTCACCACCTTGATGGCCTCTACCTCTAACATCTGGTTAAGCTGGAAATAGATGTCCAGCTTCTCCACCCAAAACCTTGCCAAACTGTTTGATGAACCATCAAATGTAGGCAAGTGGAATCTACTAGCTGTGTGGTGGGTGTCTCCATCATGATAATGCTGGTATTCTCTGTGATGGTCGCGGGGTCTACTATCCCACTGGAGATAAACAAAGTCTCTAAATGAGAGAGCATCCCTGAACTCTTGCCCATAGGCCTGGTACTCCGCAAAATAATCACCTATATGACCGGGCTCTGTCTCCTGCTGTGCTCCAGCCCCCATGCCTGCTCCTAAGAAAGTGGGCATGGTAGAGTTTATAGGGGCATGTGAGGCCACCTACTGAGTAGTATCACGCTGAGTGGCACCCTGCTCTCGCAAATGGTGAGATGCACCTGATCCCTCTCCAACCTAGAAAACCCATGGGCTCTCATGTTGTCTAGCCTCCACTACCGTGAATCTCCGCCCCATCACCTTGATATGCCTCGACAAATCCTACATGGATTTGAGGAGCATGTCCGCAAATTTCTTCTCGTCATCATCTGCCATCGGATCCTCCTACTCTGCGTCCACCTCAGGCTCCTCATGTTCCATGTTCACCATAGGCTCCTCCTGTTCTGTGTCCACCACCTGAACACAATCTCCCGCTCCGTAGGTGTTCTCCAACCTATGCCTAGTGTCTCTGTATCTCCTACCTCTGTAACAGATGTAGGGCTTTTCCCCCAGTGTCATAGATTGCTAGCTCCACAGGCTGAGCTAGATTTATGCTCTGATACCACTGTAATATCTTTTTTTTGGGATATCCCTCAAACCCAAGAAAACTCCAACCAAACACGTCCAAATGATATAGTGACCAGGAAACTCAAAGTGATAAAAATAATAGTGGTACAACATATAATAATGTGAACATGAAATATAAGCAGATACTCAAGAAATGGAGAGAGATAAGCTAATCCATTTTATTATACTGAGTAATGGAAAGAGTACAAGAGGTGATTAGACAGGTAGCACCTTAACTTGCACAAGGAAAGTGAAGAAATACACTCAGAATAACAAATGAATGGCCTCTCTCTGATCTGCGTCCAAGCTACTGGAGAACTGCCTTGCTACTGCTACTACTGGAAATCAAATGAGGATTTGGGGTTGTTCCCCTCCTCAGAAAATGCTAAAACTCTGCAATCAAACTCTACTCAAGAAACCCAGAAAAACCCAAAAAATATTTTTTGAAATAGTCGACCCCCAAAAATCACCCCCTTGGGGATCTACATTGTGCCTCAAGGCTCTACGCTGCCACTGAATAGAATCCTCCACAAATCCACCTAAAACTCTACCAAAATCCTCCAATATGCAAGGGTTGATCCCCTGCTCAATCTCCCAGCTCAAATCCTCCGCAAAACCCCCAATCCGGAACTCCCACCAAAAGAACTGTGTCCCTCTCTCAAGACTACGGAGTTATCCAAAATGCTCAGTTCCTCCTCCCTCCAAAGATCAATACTCCTACAAAATACTGTTGAAAAATACCTTGCCCGAGCAGGCACTCGATGTCCCTTGGGGATAAGGGTGAGATCTCTGAACAAAGACACTCGATGCACTAAATAGTGTTGTAGACTAGCTAAACAACCAGCGTGCTCTAAGTCAAAGTGACTAGATCAAATGCAAATGACAAAATGAAGAGGCTACCCTCTCCTTTATAGTGTTGGCCTCCCTCAATCCCAAGTCCCACTTCCTCCAACGCAGTCCCTCTCTTGCCATGTGTTCCTTTCCATCTGCGTAGTCCATCCAAGTGTCTACGTGGGCCCCATCTCTGCGTGGTCCTTTGGCCCCCTTGGCTCCCCTTTAAGTCACAATGTTGTGCTACTAGGGAGTGACTTTATTCTAAAGGTCAGTTATGTCCCCCTTTTGCTCCCCTTTTTATTTATAAATAACTATAGAAGGCAAAATTGAGCAAAATCGAATATTCCAATTAGCCACAGCTAATTAGGAATATTACAGGAATGCATCAACCTTTGATCGACCAGTTGTCTTTGTGCAAGAAAAACACTAAAGCTTGTGTACTTGACGAAGCAAGACAATGTGTTGTGAAAGGTTGGTAGGGAGGCTCCAAAATGAAGCTAAGGAAAAATTTTGGAGGATTGTTGTAGCTACTACAACACTTGGAAACACACTAGTAGAACTCAAGCTCCCTGAATGGGCCCTGTTTGTGACAAGCAAGTCTAACACCTCCAGAAGTATTGTTTAGTTCTTAGTTCATCTTTGTTACACACTAGCTTGATTGTAAGATGTAGCATCTGCCAAGCTCTTGGTAGATTAACACACATGCCAAGCTAAGGCAACACAGTTGTTTTGATTGGGGTTGAGGGGTATATTGGTGAACAGGCAGTTTAGTCATCACAATCTTAGTTTCATCTCTGGTGTTGCTCCGCTACCTACAACAGGCTTGGATAGTGCCCCAGCAGAGTCACATAGGAACAAAATCATGGATCCGCTGCCAGCGAGCTTGGTCAATTTTCCAATGGAGTTGTATCACCTCTCTGCAGAGGAAGCCTTTCTCTTCTTTCACCTTATTCATTTTCATTTTTTCAAACTTTCTTCACTTTTTCATTTTTTTCATTTTCGTAACTGTGCATAGCACTTATTCATTTCAGAGGAAGAAGAGGGATCTAGACTTATTGAGAGCAAAAGAGGTTGTTCCTACAGGGAAGTAGTGTATTATACCTTTGACGTGCTTGTTAAGGTTTTCCCCCTCACCTTACTCTACTTAACTAAGCTGAAAAAGGTTAACCCAAAAACAACTAACTAGAGTAGGTGACACTAGTTAGCGCATAAGCTTGTGCTTTCACCAAGGTTCACTTTGAACAATACATATTTTCCTTCAACATATCATGGACTAAAAGTAACAAGTTCTTCATACAGAAGCAAGATGATAGATAACCAAGTAGTGATAGCTGCACAAGGCATCTTATACTTTACCCAAATGTTTCAAGAGTCATACATGGCTTCATCCGAAACTACCTATGAACAAAAAAAGCAAAGTAATAGACAACAAAGCAAAGCAAAAGAAGAAGAAAAAGTGAGAGCAAAGCGACTAAGAAAACAAGAAAGAAAATAAGAAAGCAAACAAACAAACAAGCAAAAAAAGTAAGCAAACAAGCATGCAAGAAAACAAACTGAAAGTAAACACTACTCCTACTCCTAAGCTGAGGATGCATGGGCCTGATCATGTGAAGTGATATTACCAATGCAGCCACTGGCACATTGGTTGACCCATGTTGGTGAAGGCTTGGTCCACGAGCAACCCATTTATACGAACCAGCAAGCAAGAAAGATCTAACAATGAAGACAAACACACTTCGTGTTTCAAAGTGCCTATTGGGTTGTGTTATATTCTTTCCACGTAGCTAACAGGGGGTTTGAGGGGCACCCATAACCCCACTTTATGGGGTCCGAGGTTGGGCAGACCCTATGTTAGGTTAGGCGGACCCACCTGTGGTTTTGTGCATAATTTTCGCACATGTTTTTTGGATGCGATGGTTTTTAGTCCATGGTATTGGACGCAATGGTTTTTGGTCCATGGTATTGGATGCTTCAGCATGTATAAATATGTATTATAACATTGAAAGGAACATAATGAAAAATCAAGCAGGTAGTCCCGGTTTTGGGATCCAGGGGAAAATATTTGTGTATATGTGTTTTATGTGTTCTACTCTCGCATTATTTATTTTCTGTGTTTTAGAATTCATATGCAAGTAATTTCTATACGGGGTTAAAACCTACATTTGGTATCAGAGCAAATTTCACTTCAAGGGGGCACCTTTATTGCTGAGGGGTTTTGCTCAGGCCAGTGGTAGACCCTGTTCAGTGGGAGATCTGCGAGATCGATTCTAGTGGTGAAAGAAGATGGCGAGCAGTGGAAAGATAGAGATCAAGAAATTTAATGGTCAGAGTTTTGAGTTGTGGAAACTCAAGATGGAGGATCTGTTGGTGGATAAAGATTAGTGGATCATGGTAGATCTAGGTACTAAACCAACGGGAGTGTCCGATGAAGAATGGAAGAAGTTGGATTGGAAGGCAAAGAGCACAATACGATTATGTGTCTCAGATTCAGTATTGTTGAATGTATCAGGGGAAGCTACAACGAAGGCTTTGTGGGACAAGTTAGGGACTTTGTACCAATCTAAGTCTTTGGTGAATAAACTGTTCCTATGGAAAAAGTTGTATAACCTGAGCATGAAAGATGGAGATTCGATGACAGAGCATTTGAATGCATTTAATACTGTGGTAAGTCGGTTAGCATCTGTTGATATTAAAATTTCAGATGAAGATAAGTGCATCAGTTTGTTGTGTTCTCTACCAGATTCGTGGGATAGTTTAGTTATTGCAATAGGTAGCAATGCAACTGCCTTGTAGTTTTATGAAATAGTCTCAGCCTTGCTGACGGAGGAGATGAGATGAAAAAATATGGAGAGCCAGAATGGTGATGCCTTGTCTGTACAAGGACGGTCCTGGAACAGAAACAAAAATAAGTCATCAAGTGGGAGATCTAAATCTAGAGAGAGATCTAAATCTCCAGGAAAACCCATAAAGCTGGTGTGCTAGAAATGTGGAAAGGAAGACCACTTTAAAAGGGACTGTAAATCTAAAATTCCCGACAAAGGAAAGGGATCTGATGAGGCTCCTTCTGTAGAGGCAAAAACCACCTCAGATGAACGTGGGGATGTGTACTTAGCTTCTTCAAGTACACATGTAGATCATGAGGCATGGTTGATTTACTCAGGTGCATCCTTTCACTTCACTCCCCATAGAGAGTGGTTCTGTGAGTATGAGAAATATGATGGTGGTGATGTCTTCTTGGGGGATGAAAGGAAGGCTAGAATCATTGGTAGTGGAAACGTAAAGTTGAAGCTACAAGGTGGAATGGTTAGAACACTTTCGGATGTTCTGCATATTCCCGCATTAGCCAAAAATCTGATTTCTGTTAGTAAGCTGGATGATGCAAGTGTAAAAACAGTGTTCGAGAAGGATACCTGCAAGATGGTTCGAGGAACACTGGTATTGATGCGGGGAGTTTGGATTGGAACTCTGTAAAAGCTGCAAGGTAGCACTGTTGTTGATGGGTGCAACAATTCCGTGGTTCCTGAAAGTGGAGCAAAAAATCTAGTGGTCTCTGGAGAAAAGACCATGTTGTGGCATCAAAGGCTTGGACATATTGGAGAGAAGGGCCTTCGAATACTTCATGGTAAAGGTATGGTAGAAGGTATGAGTAATAGCTCTCTGGATTTTGATTTCTGTGAAAATTGTGTATATGGGAAGCAGAATCGGGTGAGTTTCCCCTCTGGTAGTAAGAGGGCGAAACAAATATTAGAACTTGTGCATAGTGATGTGTTTGGACCTGTGAAGGTTCCATCACTAGGTAAGTCTGTGTAATATGTATCATCTATAGATTATTTCTCAAGGAATACATGGATATATATCCTTAAGAATAAATCTGAATCCTTTGACAGGTTTAAAGAATTTAAGGCTCTTGTGGAAAATCAGATAAAGAAGAAGATAAAGGTGCTGAGGACAGATAATGGTGGAGAGTTTTGCAGTAAGGAATTTGAAGAATTCTACAAGAAGTGTGGTATAGCACGACAGAAGACTACTCCATATACACCTCAACAAAATGGAGTTGCAAAAAGAATGAACAAGATGTTGATGGAAAGGGCAAGAAGCATGCTCAGTGGTCCCGGGCTAGGACAGGAATTATGGGCAGAGGCGATGGATACTGCATGTTACCTAGTCAACAGGTCACCTTCATGAGCGTTGGAGGATAAGACTCCACAAGAGGTATGGACTGGTAAGAAACCCTCTCTTTCACATCTGAGGGTATTTGGATGTGATGCATATGTACATGTTCCAAAGGAGAAAAGAACAAAGTTGGATAGTAAATCTGAAAAGTGCATCTTTATTGAGTATAAGGATGGTTTAAAGGGTTATAAGCTTTGGAACCCAGTAACAAAGAAGGCTGTGTACAACCAAGATGTTGTGTTCAAAGAGGTGAAAGATGTTATTAAACATGAATTCCAACCAAAGGAACTTGAGAAGATAGAGTTTGAGCTAAAGGAGGAAGAATCAGAGTCTACAGCAGAGGAGGAATCAGAAGATGAAGAGCCACAAACTCCGGTTGTGAGAAGATCAGTTCGAGAAAGAAGGCAGCCAGAAAGGTATAGTCCATCTGCTTTCTATTCAAATTTTTCTTTGTCTGTTACTAATGATGATCCCAGAACTGTGAAGGAAGCAGGGGATTTAGAGGATGGAAAACTCTGGAAAGAGGCCATGGTTGATGAAATGGAATCTTTGCACAAAAATGAGGCTTGGGATCTGGTGGAGTTTCCGACTAGAAGGAAACCCATTGGCAACAAATGGGTGTTCAAAAAGAAGATAAATGCAGAAGGAAAAGTGGAGAAATACGAAGCTCGGTTGGTAGCAAAATGTTATTCCCAATTGCCGAGAATTGATTTTGGTGATATTTTTTCTCCTGTTGCCAAGGTAACTTCTATTAGATTACTTTTATCTGTTGCTACTACTTTTGATTTTGAGGTAGAACAGATGGATGTGAAGACAACGTTTCTTCACGGGGATCTGGAAGGGGATATCTACATGAAGCAACCGGAAGGCTTTGCGGTGAAGGGTAAGAAAGAATTGGTATGTAAGTTAAAGATGTCTCTATATGGGTTAAAACACTCACCAAGGATGTGGTATCAGAAATTTGATACAGTTATACGGGGACTTGGCTTCACCAGAAGCAAAGCAAATGACTGTGTGTATTTTAAATTAATTGGTGACCATGTTATTTATTTGGTCTTGTATGTGGGTGATATGTTGTTAGTTGGAAATGACAAAGAAGTTATCCAGGATTTGAATACCCAATCGTCCTCCAAATTCAACATGAAAGATCTTGGTGCTGCAAACTATATTTTGGGCATGGAAATTAAAAGAGACCAGGCAAAAAGGAAGCTCTGGTTAAACCAGAGGAAGTATGTCAAGACAATATTACAGAGGCTTAATATGCAGGATAGTAAACCGGTGAAGGTTCCTATTCTTGTAGGTGTGAGGTTATTTGCTGAATAGTGTCCCAAGACACAAGAAGAGGAAGAGGACATGTCCCATGTTCCATATGCAAGTGCAGTCGGTAGCCTGATGTATGCAATGGTTTGTACTAGACCAGACATTGCACATGCAGTGGGAGTATTGAGCAGATTTATGTCAAAACTAGGGAAGGAGCACTGGACAGCAGAGAAGCGGGTTTTCAGGTATTTGCGTGGCACTAGTGATTATGGTTTGTGCTACCAAGGGAGACCAGATTGGACAGAGTGTTGGATATTCATGGTTTTGTTGATGGAGACTGGGCTAGAGATATGGATCAGAGAAGATCTACAAGTGGGTATGTGTTTAACCTGTTTGGAGGTGCAGTCAGTTGGATGAGTAAGAAATAATCTGTAGTGGCACTGTCAACTACAGAGGCAGAATACATGGCAGCCACTCATTCATGCAAGGAAGCAGTTTGGTTGTAGAGATTGTGTTCAAGTATGGGGCTAGTACAGGAAGCTATAAGGATAGACTGTGACAGCCAAAGTGCAATTTTCTTGGAAAAGAACCCTGAATAAAGACAAAGCACATTGATGTTCAATATCACTTTGTGAAGGATATGATAGAAGACAAAAAGGTGTTGCTAGTAAAGGTGGACACTTTGAAGAATACTGCAGATGCATTGATAAAATCTGTGAGCTCTGAGAAGTTCTCTTGGTGTAGAGAAAAAATGGGCATTTTAGGGCTGGAAAAATGACTAAGCTCTCTTGTGGCCCCCTGTGCAAAGAAAAAAACAAGTGGGAGAATGTTGGGTTGTGTTATATTCTTTCCACGTAGTTAACAGGGGGTTTGAGGGGCACCCATAACCCCACTTTATGGGGTCCGGGGCAACACCCTGGAAAATTTTGATTTTGGACCCTATGTTAGGTTGGGCGGACCCACCTATGGTTTTGTGCATAATTTTCGCACATGTTTCTGGACGCGATGGTTTTTGGTCCATGGTATTGGACGCGATCGTTTTTGGTCCATGGTATTGGATGCTTCGGCATGTATAAATATGTATTATAACATTGAAAGGAACATAATGAAAAATCAAGCTGGTAGTCCCGGTTTTGGGATCCAGGGGAAAATATCTATGTATATGTGTTTTATGTGTTCTACTCTCGCATTATTTATTTTCTGTGTTTTAGAATTCGTATGCAGGTAATTTCTATATGGGGTTAAAACCTACAGTGCCCACGGGACATAAGTGAGTACAAGTGGATGACAAGTAGTCTGTGGACTTATCATGGTGCTGTGCGACACTGAGTGGAGCTTTGAAGCATAAGCACACTCTTGACTGTGACATTGAAGCAAATGAAAGAAACAAAGACAACTTGTGTTGTGCACATGTGCTTGCAATGTAAGATTCCTCCAATGCATGAGCGATGGGATCATGTAGTTCAAGTAGAGGAAGCATGACCTGCATGTGAGATTGATCTTCAACGCATACAGATGAGTGATGAGGAGCCTTGGGTGATTCAACAGTTTCCTGATCGGAAATGAAACTAACCCCAAGAAAGCGAGGGCCTGGCATAACCATTGGGCTAAGGTGCCTTGATAGTCATCGGTGTTTCAACTTCATCATTAGATAGATCATTATAAACTGATGGCTTCAAAAAATCAACTGTGATAGAATCATGATCGTGATCGAATATGGGAGTAAATGGATCACGACAACCACAATCAGAAAAATCAATGATTTCATCAGCATCCTCATGATCTAATGAATCAAATAGAGGGGTAGATGAGAAGCGAATGAATTCATCTTCTGTGTTTCTGGAAAAGGCAGATGAAAGATCAAGTGGATTTTCAATGAATAACTTATCCTCACTGTTGTCGAACGATGGACTAACATCTGGTGTGTCCAGAATGTGATAAAAAATGGGTGCATCTGTGGATGAAGATGCACATGTGAAATCATGGATGGAAGGTTCACCAAAGATGTCAAGAAGGAATGGAGGAGGCTCAGATGAAAGGGAGTCATCCTTCGCCAAGTGTTGATGCTCAGGCTCCCACTCATATTCTTCATGAATGAGAGCGCATGTTGGTTGTGCAACACCAACTCTGTCAGTGGCTTGTTCCTTGTTCACAATAAGTGTAGAGTCTGCAATGGAAGAACACAAGACAGTATCATCTAGAGGGACAACGGAGTGTGAAGACGGAGGTTGTGGAACAAAATGCATATGACAACTCGATGGATTCACAACCAAATCTGCGCGAAAATTATGCGAACTGATGTTGGGAGGATCTGACAGCTGAATAGGTGTGTGAGCCTGATCCTGAACATCACTTTGCAGTGGTGAAGCTGTTTGATGAGGGGATGGTGGACAGTCACTTGTGACAGTGACCACATCCATCTGTGATTGTGCAACTCCATCACTGAAGAATATTGAGTGAGGCTTGATTTCAAACTTCTTCTCGGGACGAGTAGATTTCTTAACTCAATACTCGAACCGGTCCCAAAGATAGAAAATTTTCATCTGGCTCTTCGGAGCTTGAAACTGAAAGTCATGGAAGAACTACCAAAAATCCGTAGTCGATTCATGAAGAGCCTTCTGTTATTGTAACAATTTTTGGTCAAGATGGTCCGGATCAAAATGATAGAAATTGTCTTCAATGAGATCACAAAAGTGCTCAAATGAGTGTACGCTGTCAGTCGGTAGGCTGCAAAACCATCGATGTGGAGATTCACGAAGTATGTAAGCAAACAGAAAGTTGACCTCTTAATGAGAACATCCATCTTCCTCATGGAGCATGGAAATAAAGTCATGTAAGAACTCAGGCCAAGCCACTTCGCCTTCACCATCATACATGTAAGTGCACAAGAGATCAAAGAAATCCCTCTTGATGGTGACATATTCATGATTCGAAAAACATCACGGAAGGAGAAGAGTGAAAGAATCCATGATATATATGCAAAGGTTCAAAACAAGATGAGAGGACACAACTTGTCATCTGGCCCTCTTTCTAGCACCAGAAATGTTTACGATGCTAGACCCACCAACATGTCAAGGGTATCTCCCCGATAAGAAGTCCTAATTACCTCAAACCGTTTGGTGTAGGAGTCCCAACAGTGGGTCGTATGGTAATGCCTTGACCGTGATTTTGCATAGAGGAAAGTAGGATAACTCTGTTGGTAGCAAGGGTGTGATAGTTGCAGTAAGCCAAGGAAGGTGCATGAGAGGTTCTAACACACGGGGGTTGAGATGAGTGCACCCCTTGGAAACCTGTGATAGCACACTAGTTAAGAAGGGAACACACGATCAAATATGCATCATAACATGGAAGGAAAGTTAGCTAGAAATCCAAAGTGATGGTTAAACACAACACATTTCAGAAAGATTCATAGATACATACACATATAGCTATACATGCATGCGTAAGTAAACATATACATATATCATTTAGATTAAACCAGGTAGCATAGAATACAATACAACATAAGCATGAAACATGTTGGCTCTTATTATATTAAGAAGTGTAAGTTTCAGTCATACAATATATCCATGTCCGACCACTAGTTCCGATAACGGAACATTACAACCACAACCACCTGCTCCTCCAAAGAGATGTTCTAGCTCTACGTAGTGGAGAAGCCAAGGCTCGTTACAATATTGTCCAAGATCTCTCCAAGATAGTCTTATCGGAAGATTGGCTGACCAAATGCCTCTACAATGAGTTATGAGGGACTATTTATAGCAAAGGGTGGGGTGGCCCTTGACATCCCCCTTTGTGACAGTTCAACTACCCTCATGACTCTTCATCTACTCTATGACTATTACATCCAACTATTGACACTTGACTTACACTTGACAAGACATTACATTACAATGCACATGTACCCATGTGAGAGAAATGGCTTGAGCAACCCATGCTAGAGATCACTATGACTTATACAACCATGGAAGTCCAACTCTTCAACATCCTCATGCTGATCAACAGTAACATATTGATGCCAAGATTGGTAGTCTGCGATGTTGTCCTTGTGCTCTAAGATGACATCTTTCTGGAACCTGACTGTTGCCTCCATATCATCTGGGTACACTTCTCGGGCCCCTCTGTCTAACTTGTCTATAAGCATGTGCATCATTCTCTTCAATGTGATTAGACCAACAACATACTTGTGCATGATGTCTACGCTAATGGGCAAATCTAGGCTAGTGGAAATGCACATCAACTCATCGAAGTACGAGTCAATCTCTAGTTGGACTTATGCCTTTTTCTTCACCTGGGTGAGAGTCCCAATAGATGGGATTGCATGTATGTGCACCACAACATCCATACTCTTGAATACATGTGCATGGTGTTAGCGCTTGAGATTTCACCCTAGGCTGATAAAAGTAAATCTTCAAGGCTACATCAAACCATTTCACCTCGTAGCTAGCCCTACGAGGTATGAGAAGGCTCTCTCGGGTCAGATTCGGTAGATCTTTCAATATGATTAGGCTGACCAATTAGGAATAAAGATTTTAGGCTAGTAAATTGATAAGGGGGGTTGATTTAAAGTTTTTGGGGTTTTTGGTGGCAATTGGAGGGAGTGCAATTCAGGGTGCGGGGATTGAGCTCAGTTTTTGCAGGTGGATCTTTGGGGCAAGGTAGGAGTGAGTGTTGATGCCTTAATCTGAGATGGATGATCAGGGATGATAGAGGAGGAGCTAAAGAGGGCAAACAACCATTTTGAATCCTCTCTAGACAGTAGAAAACATAAATATTGAACAAACTAAAAAGCTGAGCATGTCAAAGCATGAATTCAAACTTTACCACTTCATCTGTCCAATTAGAAGAAAAAGAGAGATGTGGAATACATAAACAAACTTACAAGAACATGTAGAGAACACACCATCAACACATCAATCCACAAGAATCCACAATGATGTCTGCAAAACCCTGGCCTTCCTTTCCTTAAATTGCAGAAATAGATGTACAATACACAATAATGCTTCTCCCACAAGAGTCCAACCATCAAAATGAGAAAGAGAGAGCATAATATAGACCATCTAACTCCTTTCCCCACTTCTAGGGGTCGAGGTCAGCTTCCTAGGAGCAGTTTGAACTAATTCTAAACTAAGCACTAGATAATAGGCAGTCAAACAACTTGCCTCTATTACTTAGCTAACTCATCCATGCATTAATTATTCACTTTTTACATCAAGGAAGCTTCTAGAAGGGTAAAGAGAGATAAAATCTATCAATGTGCCATGAAAATTATACATTTATCCATCATCTACAAGTAAAAATCATCAACCAAGGTTAAAACAGTGTTTTCTGGCCTGAAAAGTCAAAACTGCCAAATTTCAGCTCGAGTGGTCGCGCCCCTTTGCAGCAACTTTTGAGTGGGTTCCACTGGTCCAAATCAGGTGAAAGATGGCTCATTGGAAAGCTTGGTCTGTCTACTTTCCATCCCAAGTGGAATTTCTGGATTTGGAGTTGATTTGACCCCTCAAAAGTCAATTCTCCCAAGGTCACTTTCTGCAACTCAAAAAGTGGGCAGAAAGTCATTTTTTTGATGTATTTTGAGCTTTTGGAGGCTCAAATCTCAAAATCAGGCTGCTCCCAAGTATAGGTAATTTTAGTTTTTGCATGCCCTTTCCAAAAATTTCAACCTTTTGCAATTCCGAGCAATCCTCATGAGTGGTCGCGCGGGGGGTGAGACCACTCCACAAGCAAAAACCTGTAAATTTCCAAAAAAATTCCAAAATGCTCCAAAACTCTCAATTTTTTTTGATTTTGCTGCTACCTGAAGGCTAATGAGTACCATGGTGAGTGAGGGATGCCTCAGCCAAGATACGGAGTGGGTTTGTCCTTTTCTTCTTCTTCTGGGCCTCTGACAGCTTCCTTCGGAGAATTTTCATTTTAGCCTTGCAAACATGCAATCTAGCCCAGTAATGTGTCCTCATGTTTCGGAGCAACTCTTTGTCATGGTTTGCCTTCTCCAACAATCTCTCCAAACGAAGATTTGCTTGGATGAGCAATGACTCCCTGTCGGGCAATGGGTCCCCAGGCCTCCTGCGGTTCAAGCCTCTGTTACTGCGGATCCTCCATAGTTCATCAAGCTCTTTCTCTCTTGTGATGACCACCTTTGCCACCCTTACGAGGCCTCTGCTGTGTCTCAACCTCCGTGGATGAAGATCAGTCATCACCTTGCTCATTAGTCTCATTGGTTGACATGATGTTATTGAGCGAGGTGGAACAAATAGGCAAAGATGACTGCTGCCTGCCTGCAAAATGCTGAGAAGTATGTTGTTTTCAAGGGGAAAAATCGTGAGGAAAATGTTAGGGGAGGGAGTTTATATAAGGAAAGGGAAAATATATACAAAAAACAGGGAACTTTGAAGGAAATAATCACACAATGTCAAACATGCCATCTCATCTCTCATCATTTGCAAATCAATACTTTATTAGGGAAAATGTGTGTTTTGATCACCAAGGGAAAAGACAATAAAAATTTACATGATGGAGGGAATGAGGGCATCAGTATCAGGGTATGGGGTAGCATCAACCACAATCAATTTTACAGGCTGCTCCTTTTATTTTGCTTTTAATGTCATTCATGAGCATACTCTGTTTTTTCAACCTTTAAAATGGCTTTTGGATGCTAATGGGAAACAGTGATTTAGTTTATTTGATCACAAGGGGAGGGGAAGGGTTCTTGTGACAATTTTGCAATGGAAGGGAGAGGGACTGTATCAAGGGAATTAGGGAAATGAGGGGATAAATGAATTAGGGTTTGGGACTAGGAAAACTACTAACAATGCTGCCAACCATATTTCATAACAGCAGTTCCTTTACAATGCTGGCAGCTTTCATATTTGCTTTTGTCATGGGTGAATTAGGGTTTCAATTACATGCTTTAACAAAAGGGAAGGGATATCAATTGCATAGGGATTTTTAGAGGATTAATGAGCAATTGAATTAGGGTTTTCATGAGGGGAAAGGTAAGGGAAAACAGAGTTTAGGGATTAGGGAGGAATACCATGTCATTGTGCAAACCCTAGCCACAGCAAACTGCTCCTTTTGAAAACATTGCAGCTGTACATTTGATAATCTTTGCATGAACACCATATAGCTACTAACCTCTGATTTTTGTGCAGCAAGATGTCCTTTCTTTTGTTTTTGTACTAGGCTATGCAAGTTACATTTTTGCTCTGTTTTTTCATAATTTTTATGTGCATGCCTCTGTCATCAATTTCTTTTTCTTTTCACTATGTTTGTTTTCATTCATTGTTGTGCCTTTTACATATGTTTGCTGTGTGCAATAGTGTTTAGGGTTTGAGCATGATATATGAGGGAAACTAGGGTTTGAATAGGGTTTAGAAGGGATTTGGGTTTCATGGAATTGGGCTGGGGTTTTAGCATTTCTTTGCAAATGAGTTGATAACAACAACACTTTAACATTTGTGATTTTATAATGGGAAAACAAATGGAGGGAACAAAGGAATAAAGAACCTTGAAAAACAAACAAACCCTAGCATAAGCTTGCAAAACAACAAGTCACTTAACCTATCTTTTGATAATTTTTTGCATGGTGAACATGAGCAAAAACCAATCATTGAATCCATGGCACCATCACTTAAAATGTTTAGGAGGCCTACCTCACTCCAATTTGAAAATTTGGAGGAAATTTGAGTCAATTTGGCACTTACAGCCTGAGTGGTCGCGCCCCTGCTTGAGTGGTCGCGCCCCTTAGGAAAATACACTGCAGAGAGGCCTCTGAGTGGTCGCGCCCCTGCTCGAGTGGTCGCGCTTTTTCAGGAGGCTTTTGGAGGCCTTCCTGGTGTCAGAATTGGGTGCAGGATAGCTCGTTGGAAAGGTCTTTGAGTCTACTTTCTAACCCAACTGGAATTTTTCAATTTGGAGTTGATTTGACCTGTCAAAAATCAAATCTCCCAAGACTGGTCAAAAAGTGCCCAATGAGGCTGCCTCAAGGAAGAGTGTTGTTGCAGTCAACTTTTGAATCCCTTCCTCAACCCCAAATTGAGCTCATGATAGCTCATGGGAAAGATCTTTGTGTCTATTTATCATTTTACCCATCAAGAAAGTCATTTGGTCAACCAAGCTAGGAGAAAACTTGATTTTCCCAAGGTCACTTCAGAGGTGCCTTTGATTCTCCTGAGGCAACGGTATTCTTGACATTTCTCTCAAACCATGACACCTGGGTAAAAAATGAAGGAGGTTTTTCTTCCTTGGCATGTTTTGGACAAAAACCCCTCTCAGTTTTGAAAAATTCATCTTTTATTTCTCAGAAACAGCTTTTGAGTGAAACTTGTCCCGATGTGGGAAACAAGGAATTTTGTCGAAATGAAGCGGAATGAAGGGGACAGAGGGCTTCTAAATTCTTGGGGAAATTTGTGGGAGTGGGGAGGGATGTTAGGAAGTAGGGGAAAGTGGAATCTCAGAGATTGAGTGAGGGGAAGGGGTCGAAAAGGGCAAAACACAGGCCAAACCTAGAAAATTGCCAGGTTGTAGCTAGAAACTAGGGTTTGTGCAAAAATGAGGAATTTGGGGGATCTGAGTGTTGGGAAGTGTTTGATAAGGTACATTAAGGATAGGGGAAGGTGTATGAACATCAAGAAACAAGTTTTGTCGATGATTTGGCCGCCCAAGAGAAATTAGCTTTCAAAACCCTAGGAGAGGGAAATGAGCTTGCCTAGGCACAACTGAAGCATGAACATGGTGTAAAATGACTCATTCGACACTGACATGATAATGAAAACCCTCTGAATGATGATAGGCTCAGCTGAATGATGACATGGACTGACATTTGGGAAAACCCTAGACCTAATGCCTAGTGACCAAATTTTGCTTGAAGACTTTTCGAAATGACAAAATTTGACCTTGACACTTTGAGACCACTTTGTAAGAGCATATTTGATCACTGTAGGAAGGCTGGGAAGACTGACACTAACATTGGCTCCAATGGGGATGGTAGCTCCTTGGAGGTGCCAAGAACCGTAGACCTCTGGGAGAGCAGACCAGTGCTTGCAACCATTGGGCGATGGAGTCATTATTTACACCTTTGACACAAAACTTTGACACATTTATTGGATGAAAACTTGACTTGAACACTGACTGCAACTTAACTTAAGCTTGACTCAAACCGACTCAATGACAAGCTTGAAATAATTTGAAAAACTCACTCAACAGACCAACACAAATGACTCATGACTGACTTAACTAAAACAAGAACTTACAAAGCTTATTGAAGGGCAGCAGTCCATCAAGATTTGGAATCATGATGACAACTACCTGCATACTAATGAAATATGTACAATCATGTATAATGAGCTTTCCAATGTAACCAATCCAGCAGATGGCTACATACCAAATTTCTGCTCTTGCTTATCTCGAGCAGGCGAAACGATGAACCTGTAGGCAACTCAAAATAACCACTGAAACCAAAGCGTATGATAATGAACCAGGCAACATTTATCTTTTCTAATGTTTGCAGAAGAATGCCAAAGGGATCTTGATATTCCTGAAACACTACCTTGTTTGGAGATCCAGCTGCAAAAATATAAGTACTCGCTTCATTCTGATCTGAAAGAACAGTGGGTTGCTGTTTGATAGGAAGGCACAGAGAGGTGTAAACTTCTGCCATATGAGTGTTGACTGTAAATTCCTTGACCGTATTGTCTCTCTCAACTTCATGCTCTAGGTCATTCTTAAACAGAAAACAATCTTCAAGATGATCAAACATGACAGCCTTATCTTTTTGCTGATCTACAAAACTGATTACAAGACAATCATCTTTTTCAAGAGAGGAAGAAGTTTCACCAACACTTTCCTGACTATGTGTGCACTGCAAATTTGTTGTAGCTTGGGCTGTAACATGACCTTTCAAGAGTTGATCTATCTCCTCTTCAGACAAAGGAGATAAGGCTTTATGTTTCCCTTTGCTCAAACAAGTCTTGTCTTCTTGAAATAACATTTCAAAACATGAAAAATCTGAATGACAGCCCTGATCTTCTGAAACTTGGAAACATTGTTGATCATCTTCATATGACATGGCAATCAAACTATCCAAATTATGATTGAAAGAAGAGTTTTCACTTACTTGAACTAAGATCTCATCTTGATGTTCATGAGCTGGCTGAATTACCTCCTCATGCAGGCTCTGTTCTGATGGCATAAGGACATTTGGATCAAGAACTTTGTCCATGATCTCAACAACAAAACTCTCCTTTTCAGGATTCGGCACAAGGTATGCTTGGTTATCACAATCTGAATGTAATTCTGAAGTAGCTGTCCTAACATTATCACATTCTTCAATCTGCACGCTGTCTTCTTCTGTGGGCAGATCTGAAACAAGCTCTTCTCTTTCATCAATTACAGCCATATGGAAATCTTCAGCCTGCTGATCTTGACAAATATCCTCTAAGATTTCTGTGTGCTGCTGAAATGGATTCTCATACAATGCCTCCATGATCTCAACATCCATAAAATTATCATCTTCATAATATTTTTCAAGGCTTTCAATAAAACTATAGGCATGCTTGCAACAATCATGAACCACATTCAATGATGGATAAGAGTCCTTATATCTTTCAATGAACATAGCATGAAAATCCTTTAAACAATAAATACAAGCAGGCGGCAAACTTTCATACCATGCTTGGGCTTTACCTTCCAGAGCGGCCAAGAATATCTTCATCAAGCAATCCTCAGGAAAATCGATCTTGAATCTGCGAATATGCATGTGAAATCTAACCAGATGTAGAGCAGCATCCTTCTTCTTACCATCATCATTAAATGTAGGCAAATTCCGTGACCAATCTACCTTCGGAATTTTATTCGGAAAACCTGGAATGTGATCTCGGCTCAAGGGAGCATATCTTCTTGCGATCTGATCCATCTTGAGAAATCTCAAAGCTACTGATCTCTCTGCAGTGAAGTCACCATGAAGCACTGATTGCTGGATTCTTCAATGAAATGAGTCGCCAGTGAATGATTTCAGCCTTTCAAGTGTCTGATCGTTGTTCACCATCAACAATCAGATCTGAACTTGATACATGTACTGGGGTAAAAATGCAAATTGCCATGTTACATTCACTAGCTCACGGAGGTCGACTGAAGGAGCGTTTATCTACTAACGCTGATGTAAAACAAGAGCATTTTCGAAGGCTACCTGGCATACCTTCAGACTCCGTCTAAGCTGATGAATTAAACATACCAATAAGCAAACAATCAATTTGTTCTCCCCAGTATGGTCGCCACTATGTTAGCGCTTGAGATTTCACCCTAGGCTGAGAAAAGTAAATCTTCAAGGCTACATCAAACCATTTCACCTCGTAGCTAGCCCTACGAGGTATGAGAAGGCTCTCTCGGGTCAGATTCGGTAGATCTTTCAATATGATTAGGCTGACCAATTAGGAATAAAGATTTTAGGCTAGTAAATTGATAAGGGGGGTTGATTTAAAGTTTTTGGGGTTTTTGGTGGCAATTGGAGGGAGTGCAATTCAGGGTGCGGGGATTGAGCTCAGTTTTTGCAGGTGGATCTTTGGGGCAAGGTAGGAGTGAGTACTGATGCCTTAATCTGAGATGGATGATCAGGGATGATAGAGGAGGAGCTAAAGAGGGCAAATAACCATTTTGAATCCTCTCTAGACAGTAGAAAACATAAATATTGAACAAACTAAAAAGCTGAGCATGTCAAAGCATGAATTCAAACTTTACCACTTCATCTGTCCAATTAGAAGCAAAAGAGAGATGTGGAATACATAAAAAAACTTACAAGAACATGTAGAGAACACACCATCAACACATCAATCCACAAGAATCCACAATGATGTCTGCAAAACCCTGGCCTTCCTTTCCTTAAATTGCAGAAATAGATGTACAATACACAATAATGCTTCTCCCACAAGAGTCCAACCATCAAAATGAGAAAGAGAGAGCATAATATAGACCATCTAACTCCTTTCCCCACCTCTAGGGGTCGAGCTCAGCTTCCTAGGAGCAGTTTGAACTAATTCTAAACTAAGCACTAGATAATAGGCAGTCAAACAACTTGCCTCTATTACTTAGCTAACTCATCCATGCATTAATTATTCACTTTTTACATCAAGGAAGCTTCTAGAAGGGTAAAGAGAGATAAAATCTATCAATGTGCCATGAAAATTATACATTTATCCATCATCTACAAGTAAAAATCATCAACCAAGGTTAAAACAGTGTTTTCTGGCCTGAAAAGTCAAAACTGCCAAATTTCAGCTCGAGTGGTCGCGCCCCTTTGCAGCAACTTTTGAGTGGGTTCCACTGGTCCAAATCGGGTGCAAGATGGCTCATTAGAAAGCTTGGTCTGTCTACTTTCCATCCCAAGTGTAATTTCTGGATTTGGAGTTGATTTGACCCCTCAAAAGTCAATTCTCCCAAGGTCACTTTCTGCAACTCAAAAAGTGGGCAGAAAGTCATTTTTTTGATGTATTTTGAGCTTTTGGAGGCTCAAATCTCAAAATCAGGCTGCTCCCAAGTATAGGTAATTTTAGTTTTTGCATTCCCTTTCCAAAAATGTCAACCTTTTGCAATTCCGAGCAATCCTCACGAGTGGTCGCGCGGGGGGTGAGACCACTCCACAAGCAAAAACCTGTAAATTTCCAAAAAAATTCCAAAATGCTCCAAAACTCTCAAATTTTTTTGATTTTGCTGCTGGCTGAAGGCTAATGAGTACCATGGTGAGTGAGGGATGCCTCAGCCAAGATACGGAGTGGGTTTGTCCTTTTCTTCTTCTTCTGGGCCTCTGACAGCTTCCTTCGGAGAATTTTCATTTTAGCCTTGCAAACATGCAATCTAGCCCAGTAATGTGTCCTCATGTTTCGGAGCAACTCTTTGTCATGGTTTTCCTTCTCCAACAATCTCTCCAAACGAAGATTTGCTTGGATGAGCAATGACTCCCTGTCGGGCAATGGGTCCCCAGGCCTCCTGCGGTTCAAGCCTCTGTTACCGCGTATCCTCCATAGTTCATCAAGCTCTTTCTCTCTTGTGATGACCACCTTTGCCACCCTTACGAGGCCTCTGCTGTGTCTCAACCTCCGTGGATGAAGATCGGTCATCACCTTGCTCATTAGTCTCAGTGGTTGACATGATGTTATTGAGCGAGGTGGAACAAATAGGCAAAGATGACTGCTGCCCTGCCTGCAAAATGCTGAGAAGTATGTTGTTTTCAAGGGGAAAAATCGTGAGGAAAATGTTAGGGGAGGGAGTTTATATAAGGAAAGGGAAAATATATACAAAAAACAGGGAACTTTGAAGGAAATAATCACACAATGTCAAACATGCCATCTCATCTCTCATCATTTGCAAATCAATACTTTATTAGGGAAAATGTGTGTTTTGATCACCAAGGGAAAAGACAATAAAAATTTACATGATGGAGGGAATGAGGGCATCAGTATCAGGGTATGGGGTAGCATCAACCACAATGAATTTTACAGGCTGCTCCTTTTATTTTACTTTTAATGTCATTCATGAGCATACTCTGTTTCTTCAACCTTTAAAATGGCTTTTGGATGCTAATGGGAAACAGTGATTTAGTTTATTTGATCACAAGGGGAGGGGAAGGGTTCTTGTGACAATTTTGCAATGGAAGGGAGAGGGACTGTATCAAGGGAATTAGGGAAATGAGGGGATAAATGAATTAGGGTTTGGGACTAGGAAAACTACTAACAATGCTGCCAACCATATTTCATAACAGCAGTTCCTTTACAATGCTGGCAGCTTTCATATTTGCTTTTGTCATGGGTGAATTAGGGTTTCAATTACATGCTTTGACAAAAGGGAAGGGATATCAATTGCATAGGGATTTTTAGAGGATTAATGAGCAATTGAATTAGGGTTTTCATGAGGGGAAAGGTAAGGGAAAACCAAGTTTAGGGATTAGGGAGGAATACCATGTCATTGTTCAAACCCTAGCCACAGCAAACTGCTCCTTTTGAAAACATTGCAGCTGTACATTTGATAATCTTTGCATGAACACCATATAGCTACTAAACTCTGATTTTTGTGCAGCAAGATGTCCTTTCTTTTGTTTTTGTACTAGGCTATGCAAGTTACATTTTAACTCTGTTTTTTCATAATTTTTATGTGCATGCCTCTGTCATCAATTTCTTTTTCTTTTCACTATGTTTGTTTTCATTCATTGCTGTGCCTTTTACATATGTTTGCTGTGTGCAATAGTGTTTAGGGTTTGAGCATGATATATGAGGGAAACTAGGGTTTGAATAGGGTTTAGAAGGGATTTGGGTTTCATGGAATTGGGCTGGGGTTTTAGCATTTCTTTGCAAATGAGTTGATAACAACAACACTTTAACATTTGTGATTTTATAATGGGAAAACAAATGGAGGGAACAAAGGAATAAAGAACCTTGAAAAACAAACAAACCCTAGCATAAGCTTGCAAAACAACAAGTCACTTAACCTATCTTTTGATAATTTTTTGCATGGTGAACATGAGCAAAAACCAATCATTGAATCCATGGCACCATCACTTAAAATGTTTAGGAGGCCTACCTCACTCCAATTTGCAAATTTGGAGGAAATTTGAGTCAATTTGGCACTTACAGCCTGAGTGGTCGCGCCCCTGCTTGAGTGGTCGCGCCCCTTAGGAAAATACACTGCAGAGAGGCCTCTGAGTGGTCGCGCCCCTGCTCGAGTGGTCGCGCTTTTGCAGGAGGCTTTTGGAGGCCTTCCCGGTGTCGGAATTGGGTGCAGGATAGCTCGTTGGAAATTTCTTTGAGTCTACTTTCCAACCCAACCAGAATTTTTCAATTTGGAGTTGATTTGACCTGTCAAAAATCAAATCTCCCAAGACTGGTCAAAAAGTGCCCAATGAGGCTGCCTCAAGGAAGAGTGTTGTTGCAGTCAACTTTTGAATACCTTCCTCAACCCCAAATTGAGCTCATGATAGCTCATTGGAAAGATATTTGTGTCTAGTTATCATTTTACCCATCAAGAAAGTCATTTGGTCAACCAAGCTAGGAGAAAACTTGATTTTCCCAAGGTCACTTCAGAGGTGCCTTTGATTCTCCTGAGGCAACGGTATTCTTGACATTTCTCTCAAACCATGAAACCTGTGTAAAAAGTGAAGGATTTTTTTCTTCCTTGGCTTGTTTTGGACAAAAACCTCTCTCAGTTTTGGAAAATCCATCTTTGATTGCTCAGAAACAGCTTTTGAGTGAAACTTGTCCCGATGTGGGAAACAAGGAATTTTGTCGAAATGAAGCGGAATGAAGGGGACAGAGGGCTTCTAAATTCTTGGGGAAATTTGTGGGAGTGGGGAGGGATGTTAGGAAGCAGGGGAAAGTGGAATCTTAGAGATTGAGTGAGGGGAAGGGGTCGAAAAGGGAAAAACACAGGCCAAACCTAGAAAATTGCCAGGTTGTAGCTAGAAACTAGGGTTTGTGCAAAAATGAGGAATTTGGGGGATCTGAGTGTTGGGAAGTGTTTGATAAGGTACATTAAGGATAGGGGAAGGTGTATGAACATCAGGAAACAAGTTTTGCCGATGATTTGGCCGCCCAAGAGAAATTAGCTTTCAAAACCCTAGGAGAGGGAAATGAGCTTGCCTAGGCACAACTGAAGCATGAACATGGTGTAAAATGACTCATTCGACACTGACATGATAATGAAAACCCTCTGAATGATGATAGGCTCAGCTGAATGATGACATGGACTGACATTTGGGAAAACCCTAGACCTAATGCCTAGTGACCAAATTTTGCTTGAAGACATTTTGAAATGACAAAATTTGACCTTGACACTCTGAGACCACTTTGTAAGAGCATATTTGATCACTGTAGGAAGGCTGGGAAGAGTGACACTAACACATGGAAAGCCTATATACTAGTGATAAGCTGTGGGAGCTCTTCAAAGTTCTAGATTTGACTCTGGATACGTGCCTTCAACTCGATCACATTGGCCTTCATCATATTAGGAAAGTGCAGCGGGGCTATGTTGTATCTCTTCATCCATGTTTGCATGTAATCAACAGAAGCATGCAAGTTCATCAAGATACGTGCTCTTCTAGCACATCGCTGCTGCCATACATTAAGATGGATGACTGCCTTATGCACATTGCCAAAACTGGAGTACAACACTTGTATAACTGTGTCAAGGGACAATACTTCATCTAGTATTGCCTTCTTTAGTTTAGTTCAGGCGGACACTGTCACCAACTCTCCTCCTTTCTTGGTCATTTATAGTTCCTTATCCATTCACTCATTCTCAGCTATCAGAAAGTGAACACTTGAGCTAGTGGCTTTGGCATACACTCTGGTTGCATCCACCAAGGCTGCTAGATGTTTGTGTATGTTAGACACGATCACTAGTTCCTCAACTTGCACAGGAGATGTATGATCATCTGGAGTTGACACTCTACAAGACTGTACAACTCTATGTTGAGACTCGTCAAATGAGATGTTGTGCATCTCTCCTTCTGGCCAATCTCCAAGGATCTCAATGCCTCCTTGGTCTCTTGATACTTGCTCCTCATCTGGATGTGGTGAAGCAGGTAACTCAACCTCTTGATGACGAATCATAAGATCGATTTCCTATTCCAATTCCCATTGCTCCATATTTGTATCGAACTACGGAAGTGCTTGCTCTATCTCATGAGCGAAGTCCTACTCCTGTGATGGTTCACCATGTCTGCCTGATGCTAGTTGTTCTCATGAATCCACTACTAGTACGGGCATTGTTTTATCTGTTTGCACATGTTGTACCCCCTGTTGTACCTATTGTTGCTGCACTTCCCTCTCCTATTTGCATAGCTCTTGTTCCTTCCGAAGTTGCTCCTTCAGCTCATGCAACTCCTTCTCTATTTCCTATATTCTTCTCTTCTTCTTATGCCTTTTTGCAATTCGCTTGTCGCGTTGTTGCCTCTTCACCTCTATAGCTAAAGTTTCTTTCTCCACAAGTGGATCTGCTCAGTATTTGCAAATTTTCTCTTCCTCCATGCGATCGACAATCTTCCTCTTACACTTGTTGTGCACTAGTATGCTTACTTCTGCAGCTGGTGCTGGTTCTGGTGCTCTCCGGGATGCTGCTTCACTAACCACTCCACAGTAAAGCCGACCTATTCATTTGGACTAGAAAAAATGTAGCAATATCTCCATGGGTCCTCCTTGGCCTAATGAAATGCCTCGTGGATCTAGTTGAAGTGTACTCTCATGCAGTGATCTTTCACAAGACAATGTGGGTCATATGGGTTATAACTTCAAAGGTTGAATAGGTACTTCTTCATCTATTCTACTTCGACATCCACTTGCTTGAAACTCTGGATCTCTTATAACCCAATCCACAACTAAAGAGCGATCCAAGCTGCCTTCTTCTTCCGGCGTAGTCTAGCTGTCAATCCTGCTGAGATGTGATATGCTACTTCCTCCATGACGAGTATGTCCAAGGAAAACTTCGGTATAGCATGCGAAAGCTTCTCTGCGCTAAAAATTCATACGAACGTGCCGGACGATGAGGTGTACCAATCAGAAGTATCTATCAGTGCCTCCATTGTTGCCCTCGACATGCAGGGTGGATCCTATTCGAACATCATCTTGTAAACTAGGGTGACAAAATGATCGGACAGTCGTGTGATAACTCCTCTGAAGCTACATTCGGACAACAACTTACAATATGTGTTGACAATAGTCTCCACTGGTGACCATGCACAGATTGTATCTAAGATGTAGGTGGACATGTAGATCTATGCTTGCATACCTCCAGCTGATTGTCAAACCTTCTTTGCCTATTCCTTCAGCTGATGAGCCAACATGCTAGAACAGTTACATGGTTTTCCCTCTCTAGCCAGTTGGTCTAGCACGATCACCCATCTTTGTGGGAAGGTTTCCATCCTTTCTTGGCCATACAATCGACATGAAAATATGACCAAGTATTGATACGCCTTCCGTAGTATCTTCGTCTTGTAGATCTGGTTGGGTGTCATCTTGAATCTAGCCAGCTCCTTTACCCGGTTCTTCATAATGTCTCTAGAGTTGGAACTGCTGTTGGGTAAGTTGAAAGGAGTCTCCATGACAGTCATGGGACTAACATATGATGCATCTCATCATAATCCTGTGCCTAGAAGCTTGCAAGCTTCATCCCACTGACACTACTTAAATTCATCGTCTCGGGATCATTGTGCGAGACGATCTAGTGTATCATGTACACGCATGGGAACGTGGGGTATCTGCATGAAATCCAGTACAAGCTGGACTTGTGAATGTTCACATACACCTAGTGGTCTTTGAGGTCTTCCCTAAAAATACATGTAAATGCTTTATTGACCTCTTACCATTTCAGCTTCATGTCCTTCTCTAGAAACAACTTGGTATCTTCATAGATCGATAGGCTTGAGGACACTTGCTCAACTGCTGCTCCAGTTGCACTTTCATCGGTGTCCTTTGATCTTGCTCTCTTGGAGGCCATTGATCCTATACTTCTAAGAGGCAGATTAACACCTAAAATATCTGGAGACAAAGCAACATGCATGGCAAGAAATCCATCAGTGAAAACCAAAGCAAATTTGGGGAATGACATAACACATACATGGGGACTGATACCCAAAGATTGCACAATTTCTTCTGGGAGGCTGGGTGACTGGCTTCCAGAACTATGCAAAAGGTGGTCTGGGCATTCTCGGGAGGCTGACTAGCTATTGGATTTGCACAATGTGAAATCCAGGCCGACTGCTGACTGCTGGGATTGTGCAACGCACAATTTGAGCTGGCAATGACTACAATCTCAGTTACTGCATTGCTTAATTTTCTAGGCCAGCAGCCACTGTCCCTCAGAAATGCACAAAGAATTCCTGGAAGATAGTTCCTGGGCAAAGATGTTCATTTTTTGAGATGAAGACAAAGCCTTCCTTCCCCGGATTGTGCAATGTTGTCTCAGTGAGGCAGATTCCGGGCAAAGGCTGGCCGGACTCCCTGATGAGAAACTAAAAGAAAATGTGAAAGTGAATGCATGGTGACACTTAGTGAAATCAGAAGTGATTTATCGTGCATGCAAACGTTGAATGAAATATTCAGAAAATAGATCAACATGCATGTAGGTGAAGTGAGTCGTTGAATTAGCGACCGTTCGCGAAAAATAGTTTCATGTATGTGACAATAGTGAGATAGCAATGAAAACTGAAACGGTGCTAGTACAAGATAGTATGTATGTAAATGAAAAAAAGAGTTCAAATAAATCAATCAAATGACACTCACACAAGAGAAAACACGAAAAAAGATAGAAATGCTAAAAGAGACAAGTTGAGACCACTTACCCATGAACAGCTAAGCCGGATGTGTCGAAGAGTCCTGGATGTGCTATGGGATGTCAGAGCTCCAGGATCAATGTGAAAGAATGAGATCTAATGCCTCGAATAAATAATTCTGTGCTCATAAGACGCATTCCACAAATCTAGGAAAAAGTGACACTTGGAGGAAAGTTTCTCAAACGAAATTTGCATGTAACCTCCAGCTGCTATAAATATCTACCTGAATCAAGGGATGATTTTTTGCATGTTTCCTTTTGATATTCTGGGAAAAATCAAGCCATTCATGCAAGTCAAGTTTCCTTGGTCCTTGGTGGCACTGGTCAACCCAACTTCTCATGCATGAGGCTGCTCAACTGCTGGGAGAAAATACGCATTTTTGGATGGGATTTGGGCTGGCTGTCAGGAGATTTCCACAATTTCTAGGGAGAGCAGCTAACTGTTTCCCAGGATTGTGCAATTCCTGGGCTAAGCAGCCCTATTGGGAAGGATTTTGCAGTTTTTTGGGTGAAGCGTGACTGGAAGGAGTGCAATTCTGGGGCCCATCAGGCTGCCAGATAAAATTGCACAATTTTTGGATGGAAGGCTAATTTCCCTCCAAAATTGTGCAATTTCTTGGGGGAGCTGCTCAGCCTATAGCTGGACCAAGTTTGGATTAACAACCTATGAGGGGAATGCATCAAGCTTTAATCGATAGGTTGTCTTTGTGCGAGAAAAATACTGAAGCTTGTGTACTTGATAAAGTAAGACAAGGTGTTGTAAAAGGTTGGTAGGGAGGCTCCAAAATGAAGCTAAGGCAAAATTTTGGAGGCTTTTTGTAGCCACTACAACACTTGGAAACACACTGGTAGAACTCCAGCTCTCTGAATGGACCTTGTTCATGAAAAGCAAGTTTAACACCTCCAGAAGTATTGTTCAGTTCTCAGTTCATCTTGGTTTCACACTAGCTTGATTGTAAAATGTAGCATCTTCTAGGCTCTTGGTTAATCGACACACATTCCAAGCCAAGGAAACACATTTGTTTCAATTGGGGTTGAGGGGTATATTGGTGCACAGGTAGTATAGTCGTCAGAGTCTTAGTTTCATCTTTGGTGTTGCTCCACTGCCAGTAGGCCTGGAGAGTACCCTGACAGAGTCACATAGGAACACAAGCATGGCTCCATTTCCAATGAGCCTGGTTAGTACCCCAACAGAGTTACTTGCATCAATTTTCTGTGCAGGAAGCCTTTCTCTTCTTTCACCTTATTCATTTTCATTTTTTCAAACTTTTTTCACTTTTTCATTTTTTTCATTTGTGTAACTATGCATATCACTTATTCATTTCATAGGCAGAAGAGGAATCTCGACTTATTGAGAGTAGAAAAGGTTGTTCCTATAGATAAGTAGTTTATTATACCTCTGACATGCCTATTAAGGTTTTTCCCCTCACCTTACTCTACTTGACTAAGCTGACAAGGGTTAACCCAAAAACAACCGACTAGAGTAGGTGACACTAGTTAGCATGCAAGTGTTGTGCTTTCACCAAGGTTCACTTCAAAGAGTACGTATTTTCCTTCAACATATCATGCACTAAAAGTAATAAGTTCTTCATACAAAGGCAGGATGATAGATAACCAATTAACGATAGCTACACAAGGCCTCTTTTACTTGACCCAGTTTGTTTCAAGAGTCATACATGGCTTCATGTGAAACTACCTACGAACAAAACAAGAAAACTAATAGAAAACAAAGCAAAGCATAAGAAGAGGCAAAAGAAAGAGCAAAGCGAGTAAGAAAACAAGCAAGCAAATAAAAAAACAAGTAAAACAAGTAAGAAAACAAGCATGCAAGCAAACAAATTGAAATCAAACACTACTCCTAGTCCTAAGCTAACAATGCATGGGCCTGATCACGTGAAGTGATATTTCCAATGTAGCCATCGGCGCATTGGTTGACCCATGTTGGTGAAGTCTTGGTCCGTGAGCAACCCAGTTGTGCGAACCAACAAGCAAGCAAGATATAACAATGAAGACAAGAACACTTCATGTTTCAAAGTGCCCATGGGACATAAGTGAGTGCAAGTGCATGACGAGCAGTCCATGGACTTATCATCGTGTTGTGTGATACTACGTGCAACTTTGAAGCATAAGCACACTCTTGACCATGACATGCAATCAAACGAAAGAAACAAATACAACTTGCATCATGCATGTGTTATTACAATCTAATATTCCTTCAATGCATGAGTGATGGGATCATGCAGTTCAAGTGGAGGAAGCATGATCTATATTTGAGATTGATCTTCAATGCATACATATGAGTGATGAGGAGCCTTAGGTGATTGAACAGTTTCCTAATCGAAAGTGAGACTAATCCCAAGATAGTGAGGGCCTGACATAACCATCAGCTTGGGCTAAAGTTCCTTGACAGTCTTGTGTGTTTCAACTTCATTGTTAGATAGATCATCATAAACCAGTGGCTTCGAAAAATTAGTTGCAATAGAATCCTGATCATGATCGAATATGGGAGAAAATGGATCATGACAACCACGATAAAAAAAAATCAATGATTTCATCAGCATCCTCATGATCTGATGAATTAATCATAGGGGTAGATGCGAAATGAATGAATTCATCCTCTGTCTTTCCAGTAAAGGAAGATGAAAGATCAAGTGGATTTTCAATAAATAACTTATCCTCTGCATTTTCGAATGATGGACTAACATCCGGTGTGTCCGGTAAGTAATCAACAATGGGTGCATCTGTGGATGAAGATACACATGCCAAATCATGGATGGCAATTTCACCAAATATGTCAGGAAGGAATGGAGGAGGCTCAAATGGAAGGGAGTCATCCTTCGCCGAGTATTGATGGTCAGGCTCCCACTCATATTCTTCATGAATTACTGCACATTTTGGTTGTGAAACACCAACTCCGCCAATGGTTTGTTCCTCATTCACAACAAGTGTAGAGTCTGGAATGGAAGAACACAAGACAATATCATCCGGAGGGACAACCGAGTGCAAAGACGGAGGTTGTGGAACAAAATGCATATGAAAACTCAATGGACTCACAACCAAATATGCGTGAAAATTAAGCGAAGTGATGTTGGGAGAATGTGACAATTGAACAAGTGTGTGAGCATCATCCTCCACATCACTTTGCAATGGTAGAGTTGTTTGATGAGGGGATGGTGGATATTCACTTGTGACAGTGACCACATTCATCTGTGATTGCATAGCTCCATCACTAAAGAACACTGAGCGAGGCTTGATTTCAAACTTCTTCTTGGGATGAGCAAATTTCTTAACACAATACTTGAACCTGTCCCAAAGTTGGAAAAATTTCATCTGCCTCTTCAGAGCTTGAAACTGCAAGTCATGGAAGCGCTGCGCGGAGCCTTCCATTGTTGTAACAGTTTTTGGTCAAGATGGTATGGATCAAAATGATAGAAAGTGTCTTCAATGAGATCACATAAGTGCTCAAGTGAGTGTACGTTGTCAGTCGGTAGGCTGCATAGACATCGATGTGGAGATTCGTGAAGTGTGTATGCAAGTAGCAAGCTGGCCTGTTCGTCAAAACATCCATATTCCTCATGGAGCATAGAAAGAAAGTCATGTAAGAACTCAGGCCAAGCCACTTCACCTTCACCATGCTACGTGTAAGTGGACAAGAGATCACATCTTCCTCATGGAGCATGGAAAGAAAGTCATGTAAGAACTCAGGCCAAGCCACTTCGCCTTCACCATCATATGTGTAAGTGTACAAGAGATCAAAAAACTCCCTCGTGATGGTGAAATCTTGGTGATTCGAAAAAAATCACATAGGGAGAAGAAATAATCCATGATAGAGTGCAATCTTTGTTTCCTCCATTCTTCTCTTCTCCTTCTACCTTTGCATGATTCGCTTGTCGTGAAGTTGCCTCTTCACCCCTATAGCCAAAGCTGCTTTCTCCACAAGTGGATCTACTCAGAACTTGTAGATTTGCTCTTCCTCCATGTGATCGACAATCTTGCTCTTTCCCTTGTCGTGCACTGGTATGCTTACTTTTGTTGTTGTTGTTGTTCCTGCTGCTCTTTGGGATGTTTCTTCTTGCTACTTCGCTAACCACTACCCACCAAATCCAACCTATTCATTGAGTCTAGAGAAACTGTAGCAATATCTCCATGGGTCCTCCTCGGCCCAATGAAATTCCCTGTGGATCTAGTTGAACTATACTCACGTGCAGTGATCTTTCACAAGACAATGTGGTTCATACAACTTGTAACTTTTGGGGTTGAATGGGTACTTCTTCATCTGTTCTGCTTCGACATCCTCTTTCTTGAAACTCTGGATCTCGTATAACCCAATCCACAACGGAAGAGTGGGCCAAGGTGCCTTCTTCTTCATGTGGAGTCTAGTTGTCAATCCTATCGAGATGTGATATGTTACTTCCTGCATGACGAGTATGTCCAAGGAAAACTTCAGTAGAACATGTTGAGGCTTCTTCGTGTTGAACATTCATACGAAGGTGCTGGAAAGTGAGGCATACCAATTAGCAATGTCTATCAGTGCCTCCATTTCTGCCCTCGACATGCAGGGTGGCTCCTGTTCGAATATCATCTTGTAAACTTGGGTGACAAAATGATCACACAACCGTGTGATAATTCCTCTGAAGCTGCATTTAGATAACAACTTACAATATGTGTTCATAGTAGTCTCTACTAGTGATCATGCCCACTCCAAGCCCGATAACCCCTATTGGGCACAGATTGCATCTAAGATGTAGGCATACATGTAGATCTCTTCTTGCATACCTCAGGGTGACTGTCAAGCCTTCATTACCTGTTCCTTCAGCTAATGAGCCAACATGCCGGACCAGTTACATGGTTTTCCCTCTCTGGCCAGTTGGTCCAGCGTGATCACCCAACTCTATAGCAAGGTTTCCATGCTTTCTTGGCCATACAGTCAACATGAAGATATCACCAAGTATTGATATTCCTTCTGCATTATCTTCGTCTTATAGATATGGTTGGGTGTCATCTTGAATCTAGCCGAATCCTTTACCTAGCTCTTCAGAATGTCTCTGGAGTTGGCACTGCTGATGGGTAAGTTGAAAGGAGTCTCCATGATTTTCATGGGCTCCGACATCTAATGCATCTCATCATAATCCTGTGCCCAGAAGGTTGCAAGATTCGTCACACTGACACTTCTTAAAGTCATTGTCTCGAGATCAGTGTGCAAGACGGTCTAGTGTATCATGTCTGCACATGGGAACACGAGATATCTGCATGCAATCCGGTACAAGATGGACTTGTGAATGTTCACATACACTTGTAGGTCTTTGAGGTCTTCCCTAAAAGTGCCTGCAAATTCTTCATTGACCTCTTGCTATTTCAGCTTGATGTCCTTGTCCAGAAACATACTGGTATCTTCATAGATTGGTAGACTTGAGGACACTTGCTCAATTGCTTCTCCAGTTGCACTTTCGTCGGTGTCCTTTGATCCTATACTACTAAGAGGTAAATGAACACTTGAAATATCTGGAGACAAACCAACATGCATGGAAAGAAATCCATCAGCGAAAACCAAAGCAAATTCGAGGAATGACATAACACATAACTGGGGATTGATAGGTAAAGATTGCACAATTTCTTGTGGGAGGTTGGGTGACTGGCCATCAAAACTGTGAAAAAGGAAGTCTAGGCATTCTGGGGAGGCTGACTAGCTACTAGATTTGTGCAATGTGCAATCTAGGCTGACTGTTGACTGTTGGGATTGCATAATGTGCAATTCTAGCTAGCCATGACTGTAGGCTCAGTGACTGCATTGCACAATTTTCTGGGCCAGCAACCACTTTCCCTCATAAATGCCCAAAGTAGTCTTGGAGATAGTGTATGGGCAGAAGTGTGCATTTCTAGGGAGGAATACAGAGCCTTCCTTCCCCAGATTGCATAATTCTATCTCAGTGAGGCAGAGTCTAGACCAAGGCTGGCTGGACTCACCAACAGGCAACTGAAAGAAAATGTGAAAGTGAATGCATGGCAAAAATAAGTGAAAGTAGAATTTATTGATCGTGCATGCAAACATAGAATGAAAGATTCAGAAAATAGATCAACATGCATGTGGGTGAAGCGAGTCTTTGAATTGTTGACCGTTCGTGCAAAACAGTTTCATGCATGTGACAATAGTGAGAGAGCAACGAAAACTAAAACGGTGCTATTACAAGCTAGTATGCATGTAAACGACAGCGAGTGTTCAAAGAAATCAAGAAAATGACACTCACATAAGAGAAAACACAAAAACTGATAGAAATGATGAAAAATACAAGTTAAGACCACTTACCTATGAATAGCTGAGATAGATGTGTCAAAGAGTCATGGATGTGTTGTGGGATGTAAGAGCTCTAAGATCAATGTGAAAGAATGAGCTCTAATGCATCGAATAAATAAGTTTGAGCTCATGATGCACATGCCACAAATCTAGGAAAAAACTACACTTGGAGGAAAGTTTCTTAAACGAACTTTTCATGTAACCTCCAACTGCTAAAAATAGCTCCCTGAATCAAGGGATGCTTTTTGCATGTTTCCTTTTTCTATTCCTGGAAAAATCAAGCCATGCATGGAAGTCAAGTTTCCTTGGTCCCGGGTGGAAATGGTCAACCCAACTGCTCATGCATGAGGCTACTCAACTGCTAGGAGAAAATGCGCATTTCTGAATGGGAGCTGAGCTAGCTGCTTAGGAGATTTGTGCAATTTCTGGGTAGAGCAACTAACTGCTACCTAGGATTCCGTAATTCCTAGGTTGAGCAGCCCTGTTGGGAAGGATTACATAGTTTTCTGGGTGAAGCCTAACTAGGAGGATTGTGCAAATCTAGGTCCCAGCAGGCTGCCAGATAGAATTGCGCAATTTCTAGAGGGAAGGCTGGTTGCCCTCCAGAATTGCACAATTTCTTGGGGGAGCTGCTTAGCCTGTAGCTGGACCAAGTCTGGATGAACAACCTGTGAGGGGAATGCATTAAGCTTTGATAGACAAGTTGTCTTTGTGCAGGAAAAACATTGAAGCTCGTATACTTTACGAAGCAATACAAGGTGCTATGAAAGGTTGGTAGGGAGGCTGCAAAAAAATCAAAGGAAAATTTTTGGAGGGTTTTTGTAGCTGCTACAACAAGTGGGTAAATCAACATCAAGATTGGTAAGTCAAGCTAAACTTGGAAATTTGCTTGATAACTTTAAAACATAAATTCTTAGCAATCTAAGTGAACAAGTAGAAATGTTAATAATACAAAATGAGTAAAAAGAAGATGTCGATATTCATGTTGTCCTGTCAAAATCACATGTTGTTAAATGTTGCTCCTTATTACCAAGGTTGAAGGAAGTTCTCCAAGAGGACAATGGAGCAAGTCAATTGCCAACGCAACTATGTTATGTAGCTCCAAGAGGACCATGGTAGCCTAGTCAACCTAGAATGCAAGAGCTTAATTCACAATTTCAAGGTTATGCATATCCACCTCAAAGTAATTGGAACACACCCTTTCCTTGGAAACATTGGCCATCTCAACCCCAAAACCAATCTTGGCAACAAGGTTGGCAAGGAACTTATGGGAGCCATCCACAATATCCTCGGTATTTTCCTTGATATCCTCCATATCCAACTCCATGTTATGCCTACCATTCATCTCCACCACAACCACAACCCTAACCACATCCATCTCAAATATCCACTCCCACTCAACTACTTGTACCACCATTTCCAAACCCACACATTGAAGTAGCTCAACCCACTTACAATGATGAGGTACAACACTTCCAAACATCTCCTCTTGAGATCAATGGTATTCACCATAGCTCAGAAAGAGTATTGCGAAAAAGAGATTATCTTGACATCACTGAAGGACCACATCCAAAAGAAGAAGAAGATTCAAATGAGAAGACAACAGAATCATGGGCTGCACTTGATGAAGAGCAAACATCAAATCAGATACAAGTGAGCTCCCTCATGGTTACCATCAAATCCTCCATGTATTCAAGAGAATAATGAACAAAATGAGGAAGATTTGAAGGTCATGGTAGAAGAAGACATGAAGAATGATCAAGATAAGCAAGAAAACCAAGGACATCAAAGTTATATTGAGGTTTGGTTCCAGAAAATCAACAAGATGGAGCATCACTCTCTTTATCAACTATGCTTGATCCTTTGAAAGTCAAATCATTTGGTCTTTGAAATCCAGGTACATGTCAAAGCATACATTTCAAGCCTACACATCAGTTTTTTTGTCATCTTGATGTGCACATGGCTCCTTTGGAAGTATTCTTATACTTGAAAGTGATTTTGTTTTTCAAGTAGGGTAGGGTAGAAAAAAAATGAAAAATAAGAGAAAAAAATAAAAATTTGAGGTGAAAACATCTTTTGAGGCGCCTCAGATTGGCTCATTGATTGAAAACTTCCATGAGGCATTCAATGGGTTGGGAAAAAGGAAAAAAAAAAGATCTTAGGTGAAAACCTCATTTGAGGAACCTAGGCAAACCTATTAGTTGAAAACCTCATTGAGGAAACAAGTAGGCCTAGAAGAAAAAAAAAAGAAAAAAAAAATCTTTGCTCCATGTATCTCTTTGATGAATGCATGTACTCTCCAACATCTGCAAGCAAAACAAGTTGGCACCAACAAAAGAAAAAATTGGTCAAGCCTAGTCAAAAGAAGTCAAATTTTGGCTTTCTCCTCCTTTGCTCAAATTCTCCAACAAGACCAAGTCCATGCCAATCCATCACCCTCATCTATTTCCACCATCCACCCATCATTCTCAAGTTTTTCCCATTCAATTTTCTTCTTGTCCAAAAAACTACAGGAATGCTTTGTTTTACTACAAGAAACAAAAATACATGGAGCAGAAATTTATTTTTGCCATAACTTGAAAACCATGCTTCCGTTTTCCAATTTGTTTCATGGGGACATGCATATGGATGATGGTAACATGCTCAAGGAATTTCAGCAAATTCTAGTACACGATTTCCAAGAAATTGGCCTCCATCACCTACAACCATTTTTGAATTTTCTTGATATTCGTGCATCCATTTAAAAAATTGTTTCATGGGGAGATGCATATGGATGATGGTAACATGCCAAGAAATTTCAGCAAATTCTAGTGCATGGTTTCCAAGAAATCGGCCTCCATCAACTTCAGCCATTTTTAGTTTTTTCTTGAGATTCGTGCATCCATTGGCCAATATTGTTTATGGGGAGATGCATAATGATGCTAGAAACATGGTCAAAAAGTTTAAGGTCAATCCATACTACCATTTGGGAGATATGGACAAAAAAACTCTGCTACAAGAGGCTGTCATGAATTACTACAGGAAGTTCTGAACTACTACAGGATCTCTACAGGAAGGCCGAGAAGAAGATACAAGAGGAAATATGATGGATAAATGGGTCAAAAGGTTAAGTATTCTTTAGGGATATAGTTCCCCCAACACTTGCACGTCATCATAAACTCAGCAGCAACATGCATGTCTCTCCAACAACCATCAGGTAGGTACAGGTACGCAATATTTTTGACCTTTTCTCTTGAGCATATTATAGTTATAAATTTGTTGTCAATTCATAAGAGATGAGGTTTTATAAGCTAAGGATGGGTCAGCAGTCTCAATCGCCTTCAACTAGTTAAATGCAGCTCACTTGTCACTCATGCAATGTTGAAAAGTCAAATTATGAAGGGTGATGATTGCAAGGAATCAGGACAACAATTAAAAGAAGAATTTTTTGCAAAGGCAAAGTCACCACAACACTCCAAGCCCACCATCCACTTCATATTCACTATCTCTCACACTGAAAATTTCTTGAAAATCAAACAAAGCATCCTCTCCATTTTCGCAAACCTACATCATTTCTCATCACTCCCATACAGTAAGAAGACTCTGAAGGAAGAAGAAATGACTACTACAAGAAGGAATAATGCCACTACAAGAAGGAAGAAATGAACAAATTGTGCTAAAAACAAAAAAAAAAGGCAGTGCCTAAGAGAGACCTAATCAAAACAAAAAACTCCATGGCCTTTAGGCAATCATCCAAGCCACAAAAGAAAAGAAGAACGCAAGCTAATGGTCTCAATAAACAATGAATTTTCTTAGCACAAATATGTTTTTGGGCTTGTCCTTGCAAAAATTACAACCAAGATTATTAGTGCACAAGAGAGAGGCCACCAGGGCCATGAATGAGGCAAAATGAGGTCACTAAGTTACTCAGAGGATGAGCAACCCTTTCAGCAGGGGGGTATGATTGGCCTCTAGATTAGACATAAATTAAGGCCCATGCCTCTAAATTAAACATAAATTAAGACCTATGACCATCCTTGAGCACATTAAACCTCTCTTTTTGCATTAGATAATGTATTTTTGACTTTAATATATTCATTAGGAAGGTTTATGAATAATTGCATATTTGTCCCCAATATTATTTATTTTTGTGGAATATTATGAGAATATTGGGCAGATTATGAAGATTTGGAGATAATTTAGGAACTTTCTCCCTACTACAAGAGGATCAATATTAAATAAAAAATCAACAACATATTATGGAATTATAGCATAGATTGTGTAACTCCAATGATTGAGAAAATCTAGGAATGTGTTCCTTGCCATTTAATGCAGATTCCTAGTATTGGGAACCAGATCCACTAATCAAGGGATTTTGGTGGAGAAAGCTTTCTCCTTTCATGGGGAATGATTCCAAATAATTTTTTATAAATACCCACTCAAATTTGCCTCTAGGGAGATATTTTCCATTAGTCTTCCTATGGAGAGAACTCGTATTTTTGCAGCTCCATTGTATTTTCTTGCAAGGATGTAATTGTATTAATGAAAATAATAAAGATTGGTGTCATGTTAAACTTCTAAATATTGTTCTTCTCCATAGGTCTCTGATTTTCCTTGGGCTTGGCCATCCCAAGAGCCTCAGAGCCCTTTTGTATCATTTTCTTTCCTTCTTTTCACTTCTTATTCACATGCATCTCTTGTTTTTATTTTTTTCTATTTTTGCATTTAGTATTAATGATTTCTTGTTGTAGGATTGGGTTAAATGGTTGATGTAAGTTCTTTTGCAGTATTACAAGGATCATTTCATCATTGGAAAAGCTCTGGACGGTCATAGTAATCATTGAGCTACTTGAATTAGCTTTCTTATTCCCAAATCTAGATTTCTGGAACTCCTTTGTGGCAAAGAATAGTAAATTTCTGCTATTTTTTAGAGAATTCTAACGAGATTCAATCGAGTTGGTTCCACTTTCATTAAATAAAAAAAACATTCTAGTTCATAAAAAAATTTCCCCATTGCACTTGCACTTGATTAGGTTAGGCATTTTACAGATTTACTAGCTCACTAGTTCTTGAATTTATAGATTTTCAACTAGTAATTTTCTGTTATTTTTTAGCATGGGTTAACAAAGGTCTTTTTGAGTGATTCCACTTGGAATTTATACTTAAGACATCCTAGTCAATAAAAAAAATTCCCCATCCAATTCGGACTTTATTTTCTTGTTCATTCGATGAATTATAACCTCGTGTAGTAAATTTGCAACATCTTGTAGACATCCTGTAGGAAAACTTGTGGTGGCATGTTTTGAGTCCAAATTGAGATAAATCATCACTACAAGATAGGATTAGGCCCCTACTTTCCCTCCAAGCTATATGAACCATCATACTCCTTTTCATCCACACCTGTCTCCCCTGCCAAAGAGCCAAGCAAGATTAACATTTACATTTTTCAAGCAAAAAGATAAAAAGGAAAAAAGTTATTTTATATTTATTCAAGCACACAGCAATTAGCACTCTCTAGATCAGATTCCATGCTGAGTTAGTTTAAATCATCACATATGATAAATAGGATTAATTTAGGTTTCTTTTACATTTAGTTCATGATCTTTATTCAATTAGAATAGGTTTCTTTCCTTGTATTTTATTTCTTGCAAGAGGTTAAGGTTTTCATTTCGAGCATTTCATTTTCTGCAATTAGTTTAGGATTTGATTTCAGTACAAGCACTCCATTACATCATGATATCAAAGGAAGGACAAATTGTATGCTACACATATAGTGCTCATACCTCCTAAGTTTGTACGAACCCTAGGTTGATAATCAAAAGTTGGTAGCCTTGGGAGTTGCAGCATTCTTGTTGCAATACCAAGGCTCATCACTCGGTCACGAGAGTATATGGCCCATGTTGTGGCAGTGAGATTTTTCTACCATTGAGATGCGCCGTCAGTGAACCCATGGTGATAAGCTGGAGGAAGATCCATATGTTTACATGAGATGAGAGAGCGATTTTTAGAATACATCTACGATGAGGTGATCATCATAAATAATAAGTCATTATACATACATGCTTACTCTAACCTTTTATGGTGAAATTTTTTGAGGTAGAGACCATTGATGGGGTTCTTTAGGAAAGTAATGTCTGGCTCTGATAGTATGTGTGCCCCCTTATGGATGCAATGATGTATGGGCCCTTCCAAAGGGTTTCAAACTTTCATTGTGCCATGCACATGGTTTCTTTGAACTGGTTCAGTGCTAACCGCATAGATTGTATGAGAGGTGGTGCTACTCATGGCATGGGATGTTGATGCCTCGTTTTCATTGTATGACAGGATATCTTGTGGAGGTATCCATCTCTGGGGCAAAGTTTGGTTATTGTGAGATAGGATATCTTGTTGAGGCATCCATCTCTGGGGTCATGTTGTTACGACAAGACAGGATATCTAGTGGGGGTATCCATCTCTGGGGCGAGATTTTGTTATGGCATGGCCTATTTGTGTGGGTTTTTTTTAGTGTTTCTCTTGTTGCATGGAACCATGTAAGGTACTAACAATTCCTTGTTTGGTCAGATTGAGAGCATATGCGACAATAACACTGCGTAAATTTTTCTTGGTTTGAGAGGTTCTTATAGGGGATCTGGGCTACCAAGTGGAAGATATCATTGAATCTACTTAGTTCGCAGCATTTATTGATCAAATGATTGAGTTTGTCGCATAATGTGCATGTAATGGGTGATTTTCTTTGCCAGGTGATTTTTGGTTGCTTTTAGCCTAGCGATGGTGATGGGAGGTGAAATGGCAGGGGCCTAGCCATCTTTTCTCCTCGAACACACATAGGACATCTAGGGGTCCTTCTTTACCGGGTGGGGGGATGGGTTCTATGGATTATGTATTTGAGTCTAGTATATAAGGATTTTCCTTTACGAAGTTACGTATGAAATTTGTTGTTTTCCAGAATTGAGGAAGGTGAGGGCACTTCATTTTGTGATGGTTCTCCCTGCATATAGTGCATAGATGGTATTGATGCCTAGACCTCTTTCTTTGGTCCTCCAGGGTGTTGGGTCGAACTTGGTAGCATGTCCATAATTCTGGGCACCAGTCTACTGGCTGGGTAGGGCCTTCACATATAGCACATACTAAAGTAGAGGGGTGAAAATATGGCTTGTTCCACCCTCGTCTGTTGTAGGTGGGTGTGGAGCTAGATGATGCCTCTTCTTGTATGTAGAAGATTTTTTGGCATGTTTTGTTCTATGGAGGTGGAGTTGGTGCTATGGGATCATTGTTGATGGTTTATATGAGACCTTTTAGTGTCTTTTGGAGTTCAGGGATATTCATAGAATGATGAGTATAGTGTCCATGTTTATTGCATATGGTGCATGCATGGTTGGTGCGTACTTCCTTGTTATGTAAGGGTACAACTTTTGCTCCTTTTGGTGGAGCTTAGGTTACCAATGTGTTGGAGGAATTCATGATTCTTTTTAATTCATCTATTTTGTGACATATATGAGTTTGGTGCCCGAATTCCTCACATAACGCATAGCGTGATCCATTTCATATTCCCCGATCTACACAGTCAATCTCATCTCTCTTCCTATTTGCGTTGTGTGCTTCCCAAGCTTCCAGACTATGCGCGGCTCTCCTGGCGCAGTCCCAGCACATCTAGTTATGAGTTCTTGCAGCCCCTTCACAACCTTGCTGTCACGTAGCAGCTTCATGCATGTCTCCAAAAAGGTAGTGAGCATTGATGGGTCCATTTTCAGTTCTAGTTTGTCTTTACTACCTGAAGTGGAGGTCGCGAAGCTCTTCTTAGCTTCCATGAATGTCTACTTAATGCACTCCAAATCAAATTTTGGTTCCTTTGTTAGAGCCTTATGGACCCAGGCACTTTCTTCGGGTTGCTTGCCTTTTTCATCTCCTGTCATGATACCACTTCGAAGCACGATATTTACATTCAGATCTTCCTCGCACAGCTCAGACCTCATCATTTGCAGGTTCTAAGTCGGGGGAGGCTGGGGTGTTCCTTTATCGCACAACCCCTCTATTAGCGTGGGACATTCCTTTGTCTCATGATCAAAATGGGTACAATATAATCATGATGCTCTCGTCAGATTTGTAAAATCATGGTCATAATGCCCTAGCCCTCCGCAATTGTAACAAAACAGCTGGTCGTGACCTCTTCCTAGTCCCATTCCACCTTGACCTCATCTACGCCCCTGAAATCTAGTGCGCACCATCCCTGTATTTTGATTGAGGGCTCGTGTTTTGGTCTAAACTCTGTAGGTAGGAGTCTAATCCATCATCAATTCATAACTTCTACAGGTGCTCTGATCTTGGCCTATTGACCTGTAGAAATTATAGAATAATTGTTGGGAACTCTATGTATACTTCTGTAATAGATGGCAATTATTTGTAGCATGTTTCCCTCCTATTTGACAAATCGCGCACCATAATGCAGGCGCCGCACTCGGTCCTGCTTGTGCCTTTGGTCTAAATGGCATTGGTCCTCCTCCCACCAAGAAGTTCGCAAAGACTGGACAATGGTCCTTATCATGTCCCTGGCATTTGCACTTTATGCACCATACCTCCTCGCACGCTTCTGGGCGAGATGTCCTGTCTTGTTTCAAACTCTACATCTCAAGACACAAGTTTCTCAACTGCGCGTGGATCTACTGGACTCCTGGGTTAGGATCTTGTATCAAGGTCTCGAGCAGTCTCATTGCAATATCCAAGGCCTCGACCTGAGTAGATAGCTTATATTGTGAAAACGCATTCCTTAGATGCAGTGTTAGCGATGCTACAAACCATGCCGGTGTTTCCCATCTGTCAAGGTCATGTTGGCTTCACGAATCATACCCTTCAGTCTCTGATCCAGCTCCCAGGGGGTCTCGCTTGGAAGCATCGTGATTTCTTTAAATCTGATGATTGACTGTGTCTCTGAATTTGGTCTACTAAATTCCTTGTTTACCGCAACTTGGATATCTGTGATCCCTGCGTTCAGATTTTTGTTGGAGTGCTTAATGTACCAAGTCAGTACGCGATCCTGCAAAGCATTGACTAGCGTTGCTTTCTTTATATTTTCATTCATGACTCCTTGCGCTGTAGAAATTTTGAATAATATGACACATATTCACAGAGATTATCCTGATTATACACTTATAAGCAGAACATGCATAATACATAACCTCCTCTATGTTGATCATCAATTTACATAAGCAAAAACATTCACAAGCGCACATAGAAGCATCAATCACACTCATTAACACAGTATGTATCCCGGGGAAAGCATCTCGCTAAAAACCCCACACTATCTGTATACTATATTGATTGAATCATGTAACAATACACAGCATAATACTTCTCACAAGTATCTCCACCTGTTACACACAATACAGCTCAGATCTGATCTCCAAATCTATTCCACTGCTTGCTTGCCTCCACTGCTCAATACCTGCTCAAGAACTGATGAGAATGGCTTACCAAACTCGTATTTCACCTCAAAATAATCACTCACACTTTGTTGGACGTGAGCAAAGGCTACAATACTGGGCAAATACGTGAGCAAACTCATTGGCATACTCAATCCCTTGATTGTGCAAGATCTGGTGCACAACTATAGTCACAACTGATAGCAATCTGATTCTCTACCACTTGTCCCTGTTGAACTGAACATGCACTGACATGCAACTGAGTTAACTGATGTATTCTATAGTTGTATTATGAGTTAATATCTTGTGAATTAATTAATAACTAATTCACCCAACTCATCTCTAGTCTATTGATCAATTAGACTAAATACAACCAGTTTAACAAAGCTAAACTGAACACAACTCCATCAACTGCACCTCCAGTCCACTAAACTCAACTCACTTGAGTTCTAACTGAAGTCCTGCATGCAAATATTAGTCATCCCATAGGTAACCATGTATTTACCTCTGGGATCTGCATGTACCACATCCGTAGCTCATCCGGAAGTGCTCCAAGAGAATAAGATCAAGTTTATAGTCCAAATATTATTATGAGACAATAATATTTGACTTTTCTATTTTTGACAGCCAGTCTAAAAATAGACTTTGATCACTCACACTGTGATCATTCACACTTTGATAAAAAATAGAAGTCCATCTATTTTTTCCAACTTGACCAATCATCCATAAACAGCAACCTGCAATCCATAGACATGATCCATATGTCTAAAAATAGACATAGTCTAAAAATAGACTTGCGCCAAAAATAGCCTGCGGGCCCACTTAGTGAAGGCGACTCTTTTCACTAAGCTCCATCATCTTGTTGCACTCTCAACAAGCATTTCTTGTTGCACACTTTTCAACATGCGCTTCCCATACAGCCCTTACCATGAACCAAAACTGGTCCGGGTCTTCATTCCCTACTCCTTTGAACACTGGAAATTTTATCACGCTTGCCATATCGAACTGTGGTGGTGGTGGAGGTGGTGTGGGAGAAGACGGGGGTGAAGATGGTGAAACTAGCAGTTGCGTAGGTGGAAGTGGTATGCATGGAATTCGCTACTTTATCAAATTGATCGCACTTCTTCGTGAAACCATCGTGAGCTCTTCCTCACTTTCTCGCGAAGGTGAAATCAAGGGGCTAGTTTCTAGTTCTGCGCTATCTTCATTTTTGTAGATCCTCCCACTTCGCGTAGCCCCAAACATCAATTTATTTCCATAACCCACTTTTCACACAGTAGCATTTTAATCCAAGTGGTCAAAGATTTAACGAACTTACCTCGCAATCCTTTGAGGTAGCATCATTCTACCTCGCTATAGCTGACTGAAGTATCTATCGTGAACTCGGTGATAAATCCTCCTATAATTCAATCGAGTCAGTGATCCACAGCACGCATGTGATCTTATATTCCGATGCTTCTAGTCTACGCACCAACTCTAGAGTCCACACAATAGGTTTGTCGAGGCTACACCTTCCTGACTGTCTGCTAGCTTCGGATCCACTCGTACAACTTAGAGGGGAAGGAAGCAAAGAAAATTTCGTGGATTTCTGTATATAAGAAGAAATATAACCACTCTTCCTTCGATAATCGCAGATTCCTATTTTCCTGCGCCGTGAACTCGTGAGTCTTCCTGTCCAACCGCTCTTCAATTCCTTTCTTTGTCAAATTCTAGTGATACGACATCAAACATATCTTATGCAGATCCCGGTCCTAGCAACGAAACCATTTGTTGGATTATTGGGGCCTGACCTAGGTTCAGAGTTGATTTAACCAAACAAATCCTGGTACTACTAGCCCTTTCGGCAACAGTCCAGAGAGCGTGGACTGAGGTGTGCATTATCTCATCCTTTTAAATCTAGTAAGTTGCTACTTCATTTATGGAAACAATTCAAAAGCTACATGGAAACCCAAATATTATGGTAAGTGACATAGATCCCATTTTCACTAGAAATTTTTGGATGGAATTATTTTCTTATCTTGGTAATAAATTAGCTCATAGCTCATCATATCATCCTCAATCTAATGGGAAAAATAATATAGTGAACAAATGTTTGAAGGATATCTTCCTTACTTTGTATCTAATAAACAAACATAATGGATCAAGTGGTTACCCCTGGTTGAAAGATGGTATAACACTTCCTTCTAGCTATAGCAAAAATGACCCCATTTATGGCACTTTTTGGATATCATCCACCATCAATCACATCATATTTAAGAAAAAATTATGAGGTTCAAGGCGTGGAATATCACATCGAGCATCAACAACAATTTCTTCAACTCTTAAAGGATAACCTCACTTTGGCGCAAAATCGAATCAAACAACAGGCAAATCAACATCGCAGTGAAATAAGTTTTGACATAAGTGGCTAGATATTTTTACACTACAACCATACAAAAAAATGTCTCTCAAGAAAGCTAAGAAGGATAATGAATTATCACCCAAGTACTATGGTCCTTACAAGGTGTTGCAAAATATTGGTACTATGGCATACAAATTGGGGTTTCCTACATCTTCCTGAGTACACCTAGTTTTCCATGTTTCATGCTTAACGAAGGTTATAAGTGACAAGCTCCCAATTCAAAAAATATTGCTAGAACTTGACAAGGAAGGAAAATTCATATTGGATCCTAAAGTAGTCGTGAAAACAAGAACCTGAAAACAACAAAATCGATCAAATTCAAAGTATCTCATTAAGTGGAAGAACTTACCCACTGAAGATTCCACATAGGAGGATGAGAATTTTACACAAAAGAATCCTAAACTACTGAAGAGTTGATGACAACAGTTTTTTTTGAAGGAGAGGGGCATGTTAGGTCCCTAAGATACTAGTATAGCCCCCTTCTTGTTATTTTTATTGTTGACCCCATATTGTTATCGCTGTGCCCCATAGAAGCCCACTATTGTTATCGGCGTGCCCTTACATTATTATTTTTATGTAGGCTCTAATTATATTGCGACCCATTTGAATCCTATATAGATGAAGGAGGTATTTTCATTTGTATCATCGAATAATTGTTCATTTATGTAATGTAAAGGAGGATGCCCCCTCGAAGAGGCTAATTTTAAATTCGTTGATCTATCTTTTCTTCTATTTTGTGATTTGGTTGCATAAAAATTTCCAATATTGCCTATTTACCCTATAAATCACATTTTGCGCTTCCACCATTAAACTCCATGAAATCACTTATAGTGTGTAGCGTTGAAAATGCAGCAAGAAAATCTCAGTTTGACTTTGCCTTCGTCAAACTAGAGAAAATTTGAATTTCCATTTCAACAGAAATCTTGGAGGTAGTTAAGTGAGGTGACATGGCACTTGTCACTTAGTTAACTCAGTGAATTCAATTTGGGGAAGCTCGAGTTTAGTTCAGTATGATTGATTGCTAATTTGTAGTAATTTGTTTTAGTTAAATTGAATTATGGTCAGTTAAACTAGTTATGATTGTTGGAGGAAGTAGTGGAAGTTCAAGTTGTGGAAGTGTAACTTCAACCACACTCAGTGATCAACCAGTTAACTAATCAATCAGCGCAAAATAATTTATGCATGCAGATAATTTGAGTTACCCATTTGAGATGGAGATTCCAAGGCAGTGTACTATTAGTTGGAGACTATTCCAATGCATACAGGTGGTGCATGCGGTCATAGGATGAGCCTAGAGGAATTGTGCAACCCAATTGAGGGAAATTTCTAAATAATAGGGGCTAATTTCCTCAAGGAAAAATGTGAGGAAATAGGAGCTTATAGGGCTTGAAAATTGGCTAAGTTTTGCCCATAGTTAATCAGTCAAGCAGCGAGGTAAACTATACACTTGCAGGTTGTGCTCAGGCTTGAGAAATCATATGTATTAATCTTTATTCCTTGATTAATGAAATACAGATAGGAAGGGGTTTTTAGCAGATGATTTCCCCTAGATAAATCTATGTGCATGTGTGATGTTTCCTTTTGCATGTCTAGTATTTGTGTTCTACATTGTGAATTGAATTCTGCATAGTAGTACAGTAGATTTGAGTCTTGTGATCTAGTAAATTTCATGAGTAGTTTCGAATCTACATCATAATTTCTACATGGTATCAAAGCATGACTCACAATAGAATAGGAAATTCGAAGTTGGGTCTTAGAGGTTCAAATTTGAAGATCAATGTAGCAAGGTTTCTTCAGAGCTGAGAAAATGGACTTCAACGTACTAAAGCTAGATTATGCCTTGGAAGGCACCTCAAATTTTGTTGCATGGAAGGACCACATGGAGGTAGTATTGGATGAAAATGGGTTTCTATAATATAGCATGATTGTAGAAATTTCTCTATAGATCAACTAGCTCTGATACCATGTAGAAATTCTACAAATTCTCTACAAATCATGTAGAAAATTTGACTGTAGATTAACCCGATAATGCAATATACCAAAGAAAAATACTAAAATCTACTTCTACTATCAATTTGCGGAAGCTTAAAGATTGAGAAAGATCGAGATGAACATATATAATTAGAAGAAGAAGAATCAATGCACATGAAACACAGAAAATACTCAGGGGAAAACCTCAGCTAAAAACCCCACTATTTGTATTATCATACAAGGTGGAAATACATCAGAATTATACAAATCCTTAGCTCTCATAGCTAGCCAACTCTCAATACAATCCTCATGGATGATCATAGACAATCCTAGCTTCTCACAAGCCTTCCTCTCTGTCCTCCAAGCTCCTATTTCCTTGTGCAGTTTCTCCTGGGTGATCCTCCTGTTACCAAGTGGAAGACTGATCTCTCACACTGATCCTACACCCTGTTAGAATTGAGCAATCCTCAAGGAACCTTACCTTGAATGCATGGATGAGTTTCCTTTATAGAAAAACACATGCAATTGATAGTAAATTGTCCTTGACATTTAGCTCAACCAGGTCTTTCTCAGAATAGACATGCATGAGTTTCTGATGATAGAATCTTCAGTTATCTGGAGTACACTTGTTGAGTGCATGCATGCATCAAATGACTGATAACTCACAATTAGTTCCTCAAACAGTTTGGAACTAATTTAACTGGACTTAACTCAGTAAACTGAGCTAACTAATTACAACTCAAATATAACTCAATCTTATCTCCTTAATTAAGGCTTATCTCCTTAATTTAAGGGAAAACTGTTGCATGACTTCAGAAAGACTTCTAACTTGAATTTATCCAACTAATTAATCCATAATGAATTAATTAATTAATTCCAAGCAGCTTGTGAGACTAAATTCGAATTTTAATTCAAGGAAAATTGGAATATTCTGGATTCTATTTTTATCATTTCTTGTTGCTATTTTCAACAAGGATAGATGTGGCAAAACCTCAAGCATCTAATGCTCAAAACCTTGCTCAGTGGAAGAAATATGTAGCCAAGGCGAGGAGAATTATCTTAGAGGGAGTATAGGATCATATTTTCTTGAATCTCCATGGAAAAGAAACATTGTTTGTGATGTTGAAAGAACTGATAGAATTTTTTGAGAATAGTAGTGACCACGGGAAACTAGTGGTCAAGGATAAAATTCAAAGTATCAAGATGCAGAAGAATGACACAATTCTGTAGTATCTAAGCAAATTTATATAGTTTCGTGATGAAATTGGTGGGGTTAGTGTTAATGTTCATAAAGAAGACTTGGTAGCTTTATCCCTTCTAGGCCTTCCCAAGAGCTGGCATAGCTATAAGGATTCAGTGAATGGGACTACCGAGTTGGGAGCCATTATGATTTGACTTCGTACGTGATGAAATAAGGTGAAATACTAGAGATGGGACTTCATCCAAGGGAAATGATCAAGGAAAAATTTCATTGGCTAGAAAGGAAAAGAAGGGAAAAGGGAAGAAATCCAAATCCAAACCAGAATCCAGTCAAGGGGGCAAGAAGAAAGATTTGTCAAAAATTAAATGCTTCCATTTTCATGAATTCAGGCATTATGCCATGAAGTGTCCACACAAGTAGACAAGAAACAAGACCTCAAGAGGAGTAGAAGGTGAAGCTTTGGCTTCACAATTCGAGCTTCACTTTACCCTCATTTCATGCATGGCTAGCACAGTGATGTGGAGAGTGTGGTACTTGAATTAGGTGCATCATTCCATATGACGGGCAATAGAGACTTTTCCAGTGACTTGGAGGAGAAATATTTGGAGATGCACATCGGGATGGGGGATGACAAAAGCTATAACACGACGGATTTGTATAGTCACCTTGCAAGGGGAGTCAAGCTCCCCCCTCAGGCTTAAGGATGTCATGTTCATCTTGGGCCTACAAAAAAATCTTGTCTTTGTTGCAGTTTTGGAAAACTGTGGTTATGATGTGATCTTTAGCAAAGGAAAGGAATTCCTAAGACACATGGAAATGGGACAGGTGAAGCAGATCGGGGATCGTTTAAAGAACCTATACAAGTTAGATGTGGAGGATTGTGATGCATTGAGAACAAAGTCGAAGAAGGTGTAGACCCACCATGTCAATGAAATTTGGCATAAAAGACTTGACCATTTGCATCATGGCGATTTCAATATCATGCAATAGATAACCATATGTCTCCCCAAAGGATCACTTGAGCAACAGGATGTATGCAAAATATTTACTCTGGGGAAATGCACAAAATCCACCTTCCATGATCGGGACAACAAAGCACATGCAGTCCTTGAAAGAATCCACTTTAGTGTTTGTGGACCTTTCTCAACAGCCTCCACTTCCAGGAACAAATATTTTGTCATTTTTTTTATGACTTCTCATGTAAGTGTTGGATCTTCTTCATGTGGAAGAAGGATGAGACATTCTCCAAGTTCATAGAATTCAAGGCACTGGTTGAGAAATAAACATGGAAGAAGGTGAAGACTCTCAAGAGCGATAATGGAGGTGAGTACTTGTCAAATGAATTTAAGTTTTTTTTTGCAAAGGAAGGATTTCGACAAGAGTTAACAATACCCCACAACCCACAGTAGCATGGTGTGGATGAGAGGAAGAATTGTAGCATTGTGGGAGCAGCGAGGGTGATGTTCCATGATCAAGGCCTAACTCTGCATTTGTGGGTCAAGACATGCAACACAACTATCTATTTGCAGAACCAGAGTCCTTGTCGGATTTGGGCATGATTACACCGGAGGAGGATTTCTTGGGGGGAGAAAGTCGTATGTGTTGCACTTCAGGATTTTGGAGCCTTTGTTTATTTCCATGTCTCCAAAGAATCAAGGAAGAAACTAGACCTGACAGCAGAATTGTGGGTATTTGTGGGTTACATAGAAACTCCACATAACTACCATGTGTACTTTCCATCCCTTAGAATGACAATCGTGCGGAGGAATGTAAAATTTGATTAAGACAAAACCATGCAGTGCTCTCTTGAGAGGGAGCTTCAGATCCCACCAGAAGAGGAGCTCTTAGCTCTAAAGGAGGAACCTCAGGAACCTATGGAGTAGCCACAAATTGAGGAGAAGATAGTGGAAATAGCCACTCCAGTAGAACCATCCAAAGAAGGAAGGAAAGCGACCAATGAAGTTGTTATAGCACCATTTACCACTTTTGGTATATGTGATGCTTTGTTTATGGCCTACGCAACTCCTCCTTCCAGACTTGGTCCAAATATATAAAAAAACAATGTTTTATTCCCTGTACACTACTTTGCCCTGAGCTAAAAGCGTGTACACACGGGTCAGTCAATACCCAACCCGCGTATATGTATTAAACACTTAAAAAAAAAAAATCCTTAATTATGGGTGGAGTTCATGGGTTTTACTTGTTGATTACCTCCTATTGCACGTGGCCCAACTGTTTCCTAACTATTTTCCAACTAAAAAACTAATTGGGAGGGGTATAAATAGACTTCTATGGGAAGGCCTTAAGGAGGAGAAGAGATAGAGTTATGATACTGAGATTATCCCTGACTGAGTCTGATGAATCCCTATGCCTCATGCATTTCCCCAAGTTTCAGGAAACCCTTGTTTCCTTGATTATAGATATCCTTCCTTTTGCTTGAGATATCATGGCGTTGGTGATGGAAGATTGTTGAACGTTGGGATAGGACGAACCCAGAGGACGGTTCTGCTTGGAGCCAGAGAAAGACACAGGTGAACTCTCTCCATGTTATTTATAGCTTACTGCAATAAAAGAAATGTTTTCTTGTTTCCAAAGTTAACTATGTTTATGCATCAAATTATGTTTTCAGTTATATATGAATGTCATTTTGATGTATGATCATTCATTTGTTTATATGATATAGGTCAATTTCGTGAATATGATTTACTTCTATACTACTATGTATGTTCGAATTGAATGATTTTCATGTTTGAAGAACATTGGGAGTTGCAGAGGGTTTGAACCCTGTGGGACCTACTCGAATGAAGGAAATCCGGGTACAGTCACTCTTATGTAATTTCACAGTATAAGCATCTTGCCTAAGCTGTATGAGTATTTCTTGTTGTAGTTTGCTCCTGCTATGTTGGGGTTCTAACCCAAAGCCCTAGGGTTCCTCCACCCAAAACAGAAGCTATGATACTTGTGCAGGATGTGGGGGAGAATGTGCATGCTCCTTCAAATCAGCACAGGCATAGAAGGTCACCAGATTGGTACACTAGCTACATGGCTCTAATGGTTGATCTTGTAGAGACTGAGCCATCCTATTTTGAGGAAGAAGTATAGAAACATATATGGGTTGATGGAATGGTGGAGGAATAGAAAACCATTGTAAACAACAGTGTTTGGGAAGTGGTCCCAAGACTAATAGAAAAATCAGTTGTGGGTTCGAGATGGATCTTCAAAGTAAAGCATGCAGCAGACATAGACATAAAAAAGTACAAGGCTAAATTTGTGGCTGAGGGGTACTCTCAGGCTGAAGGGATTGACTATAAGGAGACCTTTCCTCCTGTAGCAAGGTACTCATCCATCAAATCAACCCTTTCTCTGGTTGTACAGATGGGGTGGAATATCAACCAAATAGATGTGAAAAAAACATTCCTCAATGCAGTTATTGAGGAGGAGGTGTATATCAAGCAACTAGAAGTCTTTGAGACTTTTTCTTGGGAGTCTCATGTGTGCATATTCAAGCAAGCATTGTATGGTCTCAATCAAACACCCCGTGCTTGGTACACAAGGATAGATAGCTATCTCACCGGTTTTGGCTTCACCAAAAGTGAAGCGGATGCAAACCTCTATCATATCTTGGTAGAAGGTAAATTTTTTTATTATTGTCTTATATGTTGATGACTTGATTTTAACTAGTGATGATCAGCTGATCAGATCTTGCAAGGAGGAACTTGCAAGATAGTTTGAAATGAAGGACATGGGTCTCATGCACTACTTCCTCATATTGGAAGTATGGCAGGGTGATGGGGAACTATTTGTCTCTGAGGGCAAGTATGTCAATGAGATACTACAGAGGTTCTTCATGGATAGTTTCAAACCCATGGAGACACCTCTAGTGACCAACTGGAGGAAAGAGGATGCCACTTCAAGTGAGGAAGTGGATGCCATTGTTTACTAGCAATTGGTGGGTTCACCAATGTATCTGTGAACACATGACCATATATGTTTTATGCATTCAACCAGCCAAGATAAGCTATGGTTATGCCAACCAATCTATTTTGGAGGGTAGTTAAGCATGTTCTGTGGTACCTCAGAGGCACTACCCAGTTTGGACTTTCGTATTGACGGATAGAGGGAGTGAAGTTGTGTGGCTTCACGGATGCAGATTGGGTGGGATTCCATATGACCAGAAGAGTACATCAGGAGGAATGTTTAGTGTTGGTCTGCAACTATTTCTTGGTACAACAAGAAGCAAATATTTGTGGCACTCAACTCAGCAGAAGCAGAGTACATGGTTTCCAGTTAAGCACCATGTGAAGCGATCTGGATGAGAAAGATTCTTGTGGGATTGTTTGGTCACATGATGGATCCAACTATGATCTACTATGATAATTAGAGTTTCAGGAAGCTCTCTGAAATCATGTTTTTCATGATAGATCCAAGCATACAGATTTCTGGTATCACCATTTACGTGATTGTGTGCAGAGGCAGATAATGTTGTTGCAGTACATTCCAACAGAGGAACAAGATGCTAACATTTTGACAAAGGCCTTGTCAAGATAAAATTTTGAGTTCCATACGTGTAGGATAGAGGTGGTTGATAATCCATTTCTTGTCGAGAGGGAGTGTTGAAAATGCAACAAGAAAATCTTAGTTTAACTTTGCCTTGGTCAAACTAGAGAAAATTAAAATTTCCATTTCAGCAGAAAGCTTGGAGGTAGCTAACTGAGCTGACATGGCACTTTTCACTGAGTTAACTCAGTAAATCCAAGTTGGGGAAACTTGAGTTCAGTTAAATTGAGTTATGGTCAATTAAACTAGTTCTAACTGTTGGAGGAACTAGTGGAAGGTCAAGTTGTGGAAGTGTAACTTCAACCACACTCAGTGATCAACCAGTTAACTAATCAATCAACCCAAAATAATTTATGCATGTATAGAATTTGAGTTACCCATTTGAGATGGATATTCAAAGTCAATGTACTATCATTTGTATACTATTCTAATGTGTAGCAGTTAGAGGATGAGCCTAAAGGAATTGTGCAATACAATTAAGGAAATTTCCTAAATAATAGGAGCTAATTTCCTCAAGAAACAATGCAAGGAAATAGGAGCTTGGAGGGCTTGAAAATTGTCTAAGTGTTGGCCAGATTTAGTTAGTCGGGTAGAGAGATAAACTATACACTTGCAGGTTGTGCTAAGGATTAAGAAAACATATGTATTGATCTTTATTCTTTGATTAATGCAATCTCTAAAGGAAGGGGTTTTGAGCAGTTATTTTCCCCTAGATAAATATATGTGTATGTGTGATGTTTCCTTTTTCATGTTTATGATTTGTGTTCTAGATTGTGAATTGAATTCCACGGAGCAATATAGTAGCTTCGAGTCTTGTGATTTAGTAAATTTCATGAGCAGTTTCAAATCTACAACATAATTTATATATGTAGAGGAAATTAAAGAAAATATATCATGTAGTTAATGGGGAAAGCATGTAGTTAACAAGGAAGGCATGTATTACCCATGCATTCTAATTCATTTAAATTCCACATCCAAGTGAACGCAAACCACTACTCCAAACTTTACTATCATAACAAGTACAATGGTCATAAATAAATTAATATAACAACAACAATAATTATTGCATATCACTAAATCATTCATGTAATAAATATTAATAACACACACACACACACACATATATAGTAAACAGAAAATACTCGAACTAGAGTACGGTGAGCCACATTCCACCCCACCTTAGGCTCAGTTGTGCTACAATTCCTCTCATAGTTGGCCACCAGTATTCAGACCATATTTACCAGAAAAAGTGAAGGCCATTGTGCTTCATACATAGGAAAAACTTAGTCTTTGTCACATAAGTTGTCACTCACAGCTTTTAACCAGTCACAAGGTATGAACCTAGCTTGGTTTTACCACCATTTCTCTTTCAAAAACGAATTTCTAAGTGATAAGAGTATCATAGAAAATCTAAGAAGCGAAAATAGAACCAAGAACTCTTTGATGTTTTCTCCTCCTTATTTTTATAATCACACCTTGACCCTTCATCTTCCCAATATTTTGCTACAACCTTTTTAGGAATACAAACCATCATGTCAAGGGAAATATTATTTCTTCAAGAAAGGCTAGGATTTCCCCCACCCCTCTTGCATCTTTCCCTCCCTACTCAAGTTTTCCCCCTGCCCAAGGCATCATGGTATTTTTCTTGCTCCATTCCTTCAACTCTATAACTTTTATTAACAAAATAGAATAACTAGCCTAAAATTACACCAAAACAAAGTTAAATCATAAAGAGAGAGCCCTCTCTGACTGCAGGTAGGCTAGGACCTGCAGCCTAAAGATTGGTTTGGGACAACCTGAGTGATAACATCATTGGCGACTCCACTGGGGACCTTATTCATAAAATTCCAAAAAAAAAGTTAGAAGCTGGCTCCCAAGAAGAAAACACATACTACTAGGTCAAATCCAGACCCAAATATACGAGCTGTTTTTGAAAATCCCAATTTAATCTCTAGAAACCTTAGCAAACAAAACCAAGAAGAGTTTGCTGATTCTAGTCCTGAAACAGTTCAACCAAGCTATTTTCCAACCCCTGTTAAAGTTTTGTTTCGTTCAACCCATACTTCCCCTTGTTCGTCATCCACCTCTCCAAGCACCTTTTCCACACCTCCATTCATTGCGCATACTACCACTACCACCACTGTTATTACAGCTGTTCTAGCTGTTCCAGTCATTCCACTTATCCCTGTAAATATGGCTAACAGATATGCACATTTACAGTTACCTGCAAATCCAGGGGCTATGCCTCAGGATTATCAAACCAAAATCACATCTTTTGATGGTACTGGTTCTGGCACAGCCCTACAACATACCAAGAAAATGAAGGACTATTTTGAGAATTATGAAATAGATGATGATAGTGTAAGAATGAAGATTTTTGTCCAAAGTTTAACAGGAGATGTAAGGCCCTGGTTTAGAGCTCTTCCTGCAAATTCCATAGCTGACCCAGAGTCCCTTTACCAAACATTTCTTAACAGATGGGAGAAGAATAAGGACCCTTTGCACATATTATCCGAGTATGACACTATCAAAAGAGGCCCTCAAGAAGCTGTCTTAGACTATTGTGCCAGGTTTAACAATGTTTACAACGCTATTCTGCAAAACCTTAGACCTCCACCTAATCTTGCTTTATACAAATTCCCTGATGGATTTGATTCGGACATGGCTTATCAGTTAAGGGAAAGAGCCCCTCAAACCTTAGCAGACATGCAGAATGTAGCTGTTAGTGTGGAGGCAAATCTGATTGCCAAGAGAAATAGAGCAAGAGCTGAGAGAAGAACCACTTTTAAAGATGAACCTTCAGCCTTTGAGCAAAAATTGGACACAATCATCAAAGGCATGGACAGCTTTGAAAATAGAATGGGAACTATTGAAAGAAAAGCCTCATGGGAAGGACAGCAAAACAATCCTATCAGAAATCCAAACTTTAGAAAAAATCAGAACCCAAACATTGGAAGGGCAAGTCCTGACCATGATATAAGACCTCCTTTTCATGAAAACTATGCTGAAGCATCCACATCTAGTGAGCAGATAAAGGACACTCACATAAACTTGATGGGTTTGAAGAGAGAACAACAAGTATTTCTAACCGAAGAAGACCAAGATGACCATGATATAAATCAATTTCAGACCAAGTCTAGAGAGTCATTTGACTTCAAACAACGCTATGATTCAGTTGTCTACAAAGTCCATAAACAATACAAATTGAGAACAAGAACCATTGATGTGTCTGATCCCATCAAGCCAAAGGATGCCAAGCAGCCTAAGAAAGTAAAAGACAAGGCCACTATCATAGAACCTGCTGATAAAACAGACCCAAAATTAAAAGAAGTGACCATAGAGGATGTATTTGACATGCAGCCCTCTAATAACCAACCTTTTGTATCCTTTCCCTCAAAATACCATGTAAATAGCACTCCTCAAAGCCTTCCCAAAACGGAACAATCTCAAGAAATCACTGATAACCAAGAGAAGATCACTGAAGATACAATTGAAAAGGGAAAATCTGCCAGTCACAATACTAAAACACAGTCAGAAAAACCTTTTGATTTAGAAGAAGAAATTGGTAAATTAAAGATATCTATTCCTCTCTCTGAGCTTGCCAAACATGATGTGTACAGACAACAAATCAAAAGATCACTGCAAATGCCAGAGAGCAGGGATGATGTTAATGTCTTAGATAATCAACTTGAATTACTTTTTGGTCCTGAAGTTAATGGTAAATCAGGACATGGAGCTGTTCTACCCTTTTATGTCAGTTTGCACATTCATGATAAAGTGTTGCACAATGCTATGTTTGATTAAGGTGCTTCACACAATCTAATGCCCAAAGCTGTAATGGAGAAGCTAAACCTTGATGTCAGTAGACCCTACAAAGACTTATTCTCATTTTATTCTAGTCAGGTCAAGTGTTTAGGCTTAATCAAAGACCTTTGTGTGTCTTTAGTACAATTTCCCAACAAAACGATCTTAATGGACGTGGTGGTTGCTGACATTCCACCAAAGTATGGCATGCTCTTATCAAGATATTGGGGAGCAAAACTCCAAGGATCTCTCCAACTAGACCTCTCTTATGCCACTATTTCAGTCTTTGGGCAACCAAAGAGACTGTATAGAGAAACACTGATGAAGTATGTGGTAAGTAGTGAGGAAAAACCCCAAAACTTTCCCATTTACTCAATCCATTCTAATATGGATTCCTTTATATTGTTCAATGATGATAGCTGCCCTCCCACCGATGAGAAGCCTTTGCCTTTAGAACAAGAAACATGCATCAATCAAGAGTTGGTTTCCCATACCAGTGAAACCGTTAAAACAATTAGTGCAACCAACATACAAGAAGAACCACATGAAGCACACAACCTAGGTCCACCCAATCCTAAAATGACTGAAACTCTTAATACTAACCACAAGCAAGAAATCACATGGTATTTAGAGTTTGATGGTTCTGTTAATAAGCTAGGAGCAGGGGCAGGAATATGGATTCATAATACACATAACAGCCATGCATAGGGTCATGCTTACAGACTAAACTTCAAATGCACCAACAACATGGCAGAGTATGAGGCTCTCCTTTTAGGCCTTAAACTGCTCAAAGCTCTAGGAGCTGCAAAAGTGTCCATTCTAGGTGACTCCGATTTGATCATTCAACAGATGAAAGGTAACTTTGTTACTAATGACAATAGGCTAAGAGCTTATAGGTCTGCTGCCACAAAAATACTCAATTCCTTCATCGAATCCAAGCTTGCTAAGATTTCTAGAAGCCATAACATGCATGCTCATAGTCTAGCTACTTTTGCTAGCACTTGCAAGCTGCCCTTTGAGCCCAATCACCACTTTACTGCTGAGATAAAGCAAAGGAATGCTGTCCCTAACAATATCAAAGATTGGCAAGTGTTTGAGGATAATGCTCAAATCAACAATTTTCCTACCTTACAACAAGAATTCTCAAGCTTAAACATTGATGAAGATGCCATGGATGACCCACAACAACAAATGAGCCAAAATGAGCAAACTATAACAGCTGAAGCAGCAAATCAAATGTTGCACCCAACCATTTTTGATGAGAAAAACATTCAAGAGCTGAAGCAAATGCATTTAGATGAAATAGTTGAAGCAGAGGCCGAAGTGATTGATTTAAAAGACAATTTTCTACCTGCTGGCCTCACTCCATTAGAAGACGTATTTAATTCAAACGATGTCCCCAAAAAGCCAAAGATGCAGCCCTTAAACGCTGCTGTGGAAGACTGTAATATTGGGACAGCAGAGAAGCCCAAAATGATTAAACTTTCCAAGTCTTTGCCTCCCGATCAACAACCAAAATATGTTGATTTATTTAAAGAGTTTTAAGATGTATTTGCCTGGATTTATGAGGACCTTAAGTCCTATGACACCTCTGTTATTCAACATACCATTCCCTTAAAGCCAAATCAAAAGCCATTCAAACAGAAACTAAGGAGAATCAATCCTGTGCTTCTCCCTTTGATTGAGAAAGAAGTGAAAAGAATGTTTGAGGCTGGTATCATAGCACCCATTATATTTTCAGAATGGGTATCCAATCTTGTTCCCACAAGGAAGAAAACAGGGGAGATTAGACTATGTGTGGACTTAAGAAATCTGAACCAAGTCTCCCTTAAAGATCACTACCCACTGCCAAAAATGGACCACATTACAAAGAGTAGTGGGGTCTTCAAGAATTTCTTTGCTAGATGGCTTTTCAGGTTTTAATCAAATACTTGTTCACCCGGATGACCAAGACAAGACAGCCTTTACAACACCGCGGGGAAACTTTAAATATGTGAAAATACCTTTTGGACTAAAGAATGCAGGTGCTACCTTTCAAAGGGCCATGGACATTGCATTTGCCAAGGAAATCCATGATTTCCTAGTGGTTTACCTTGATGACCTTACTCCTTTCTCAAAATCTGATCAAGAGCACCTTAAACACCTAAGGCAAGTGTTTCTAATCTGTAGGAAATATGGCATTTCCTTAAATCCTAAGAAATCTCTCTTCGGCCTAGAAGAAGGCAAATTGCTAGGCCATATCATTTCAAAAGATGGAATTAGAATAGATCCAGAAAGAATCCAAGCCATTTTCCAAATCTCTTATCCGAGAAACATCAAAGAATTGCAAGCATTCCTAGGAAAGATCAATTTCCTAAGGAGATTTATCCCAAACTTGGCCGAGCCAATAAGAATGCTAAATAACATGTTAAAGAAGGATTCCAAGGTAAAACGGACTTTAGAGGCCAAGCAAGCCTTTGAGGGCATAAAATCTGCCTTAACCCAAGCCCCAGTCCTCACAAGTCCTCAATTTGATAAGGATTTCATCATTTTTTCATTTGCATCTGAACACACCATTGCTGTTGTCCTTTTGCAGAAAGATGATCAGGGAAATGAAAAGCCAATTGCATTTTTTAGCCGAGCCCTTAGAGATGCACCCTTGAAGTACCCAATCATGGAGAAGCAAGCATATGCCCTTGTTAAAGCAATCAAAGATTTCAGAATTTACATTTTATATTCACATGTGATTGCTTATGTGCCAAATGTTGTTGTAAAAGACATATTAACTCAAGAGGGCATAGAAGGAAAAAGAGGCAAATGGATTGCCAATATCCTTGAGTATGACATTAAGATAAAACCCACCAAGCTGATAAAGGGACAAGGTTTAGCCAAACTGATGTCCGAAACCAATTTTCAAGCCTTAGACATTAATCAACTGGACAATGAACAAGAGCTGGCGACTCCACAGATCAGTGAAGCTTTTTTGCAATCCCCATGGTATGCTGATAGATGTTTTATATTGTTAAACCTATGTGCTCCTCCAGGGTTGTCCAGAACCAAAAAGAGATTTTTAAAGATGAAAGCATCAAATTTTTGTGTCTTAGATAGTGCCCTGTTTTGGAAAAATCATGAAGGAATATTACTGAATTGTCTAACTATGAATGAAACTGACAGTGTCATGAAAGAATTTCATGCAGGGGACTGTGGAGGGCACTTATATTGGAAGTCCACTACTGATAAGATACTAAGGGCTGGTTTCTATTGGCCCTCTTTGTTTGCTGATGTGAGAAAGTTTGCTGTTTCATGCCACAAATGCCAAATCTTTCAAAGGCAAAAGAAAGCTTTTGCCCTTGCCCCTTAAGCCCATTTCAACCGAGAATACTTTTCAACAATGGGGTCTTGACTTCGTTGGAGAAATCCATCCATCCTCTTCTGGCCAGCATAAGTGGATTCTAACAACCACAGATTACTTTACCAAGTGGATTGAAGCCATCCCATGTAGGCAAGCCAATGACTCCACCATCATCCAATTCCTTGAAACCAAAATTTTGTCCAGATTTGGCTGTCCTGAGAAGATCATTACAGATAACGCTGCTGCCTTCAAATCCAAGAAAATGATCAATTTTTGCCACAAATTCCACATTACCTTAGGTCACTCCACAACCTATTACCCTCAAGGTAATGGCTTGGCTAAATCATCCAACAAGAGTCTGATTAACATCATTAAGAAAGTCTTGGAGGAGAACAAGAAGAACTGGCACAAAAAGCTTATAAATGCCCTATGGGCAGACAGATTGTTAACCAAGAGATCCATTGGGATGAGCCCATATGAGTTAGTCTATGGCATGGAGGCCAAGTTCCCCTCTTCTTTGGGAATCCCTGTTATCAAATTGCTGCAAGAGATTCAGGCAAAGCCAAATGATATCCAAAGAAGAATAAGCCAAACCATCCATTTGTAGCAAACAGGAGAGCAAGTGTACGACAGAGCTCAGATTTTACAAGAGAAGCTCAAGAAAATGTTTGACAAAAGAACTAAGGCTGAAGATTTCTACATAGGCAACAAAGTCTTAAGATGGGATTCAAGAAGAGAGGACAAAGGAAAGCATGGCAAGTTTGATTTCCTGTGGAAAGGCCCCTTTATTATTTCTATTGTTCAAGGCAACAACACATATTTTCTGAAGAGTTTGGATGGCAGCACAACTGAAGAAGGCCCTGTCAATGGTTGAATGCTAAAGCACTATCATGATCCCTTTTGTTGAACGCAACACAGCTCTGTATACTATCTGTACATTAATATTTGTATTTTCAGCACTTTTTCTTATAGCAGGCCAATAATAGGGAACAATGCAACAAATTTTGAAGGAAAGATCAAAGAAAGCTCTATTTCAGATCTCTGTTTTTTGAAATAATTCCAAAGAAATGCTCAAGCAGATTTCAATATGTTTACAAGCACCCAAAAGGCAAGAAGCAGAGCTGTAATTTTTCTGCAATTCAGCTCAAAAGGATACTGCATATCAGCTTATAAGAATTTAGTCAAAGGCATTGAGAAGAAGGAGAATTTCAGTTTACAACAACAATTGAAGATCAAGGCATTCAGACCTATTGTTCTTGGCTTTTCATCTTGAAAAACCATCCCCAAGTGGAGCCATTGTTAGCCTCCTATTACAATAGGTTTCATATTTCATGATTGACTGTTTTACATGCCAAATATGTCATCTTTTCATGCTGCAAGGTTCCATATTTCCAAGAAGTTCCATTTTGAAGAATCATACCATTTTTGAAGAGTTTTACGGTTAAGGGAAAGCCAAACAACTTAATCTTGGCTTCCCTAGGTTTAAATTGCTTGTTTTAGAAGATAGAGAATGAATATTTATCCAAACAGCTCAAGCTTGGCAGATGAGTAGCTAGGTAGAGAAATTAAGGAGCCCAACTGCTTAATCTGGGCCCTTGGAAGAGATAAGGGTTGATTTTGGTAGGAGGGCAGTCAAAAGAAAAGAGGATAATTAGGGTCTGCAAGTCTAAGAGTGCACCCATGCAAAAGGAAGAAAAAATGTTAGGTGTACTCGGCTGGGTAGGTAGTTTGAAGTTGCAGAAGCAAGGTTTTGATTAGTTTTGTCCTATCAAAGTAGAGCTTATCTCATCAATAACAAAAGTGCCAAAGCAGTGGTTTGGTGGCAGAACTATGGAAGCATGTCTAACTCCCTTTCACCCCCCCCTCAAATTTTCTTACTAACACCCCTTAAGAACCTTGGGATCTGCCCAACCAGTCCTGTTATCACTTATTTTTTGTAAAATACTAAATCAAGCTTTGACTTTCTTCAATGAAAAGAAGCCACATTTCTTGTGTAAAATCACTCCTCCACATTCCTTTCTATTCTTATGTCTAAGTTTCAGTTCACAAACTTAGCCTCTCCCCTACACTTCACCTCACAAATTCATATTAACTCCTAATTTTATTATATAGCTCCCTAACCTGTGTTCCTATCCCTATTGCTACAAAAAACTATATAAAATTCCCAAAAAATAATAAATATTCCCACCCCATGGCACTATAGTGATATATTGCAGTCTCGGGAAATAATAGTCCATCTGGGACTATTATGAACCCACCTGCGTCCTAACCCTAGAATTAATCTGACCTCTAGTTAGGTTAATAGCCTATACCTACCCATCTACCCTTGTATTTTTCCCATTTTATCCCTCCCCTTTCGTTTTATATAATTGGTGTCTAAAGGCTTTGTTAGACATTAAATTATTTTTCTATGTCCGCGCAGAAACCCATAATTCTGCGTTAACCAAAGTTCGAAAGCCCTCGTCGCGCAACATTAATTTAATATTCAGGTGGGCCCCTGAGTCACAATGAGCCTGTACATTAACCTACCGCCAGCTCCGCACTCCGTCAGCCCTCCGATCCGCCCTCCCAGATCCAATGGCCCTCGGCAATTTCGGAGCCACCACGACGTTTGATAGTTAGCTTCCGATAGTGTAGCGGTTTCTCCGCCGTACAGAAGACAGGTGTCCCATTTTGATTGTATCGGGTGGGCTCTGAAAAATACCACCCCCATACAGAAGGCGGTCCGATAAAACCAAAAACCACCTTCTGTCTCTCCGCCCCTGACGTCAGTGCCACGTCGCCGCTCACGTCACCTCCGTGTCAACCCACCGCTACTCCGTGTCACTGACAGCTCATCTGTCAGTTTCCCTACACCACCTTCTGTCCTATGCCACATCACCCTACCATACTGCCATGTCATCCACCACCTTTCCTCCGCTGACGTCACTGCCACGTCACCCTACCACACCCGGGACCCGCCGATGATGTCATGCTGACGTCATCACAGAAAAGGCGCAAAGGGTGAGAATTACGTCAAAGAATGCCTGAAACAAGAAAAAGAGGCGGTTTTCGATGCATCGCTAAGAAAAATTACTCAAAATGGAGAGCTTCCTATTGCTCGGCTACCTGCAAAACCCAAAAATTCGCAAGAGGCAACGCTAGAAACAGAGAACTAAAGAAAAGACAGCAGGCAGAGGGAGTCAAGATATGACTATGACAATTTTATAGGAAGGTCAAGTATGCATACCGAGAGCAGGATAACAAAGCTATGACTCAGCAAAGCACCAGGGCAGCAGGCCCAAAAAACACAAATTAAAATCACCGCCTCAACCGACTCTGTTGATCCCAAAAGTCTAAATTCTCTGATAGAACAGATAGCTAATACCCTAAATATCTACTGCGTCATTTACTCTTTCATCTACTATTCCTCAAGAGTTAGTAAAGAAGAGTTATTAACTCATCAACTTGATATTTTGTAGCTAATTTTTTGTATATATACCGCCCCACAGAACATATTGGAAGGGGGTTGGTTGATAATCCTCATTTTAGATTTGCGTTGTATACTGTGAGAGCTCTATAATCAAAGACTGCTGGAATGCTTTGGATGAAGAACTATCTGTTGTGTTATTAATGGCCAAAGAGTGATGTGGAATTCCTGTGCTACTACATGGCTCAATAAGTGTTTTCTTACCTCTGTTTACAATTTATATGTGTTTACGCCACCATTGTGTTACCATCTAAATAACAAGAAGGAAGAATAGCTTAGGCTTTGCTTGACTGCACTCTATGCTCAGTTCTTGTTATTTCTATATGTTTTCTTCAGAAATGGTTATGAATATGCATACTTAAATGATCATGGTTACCCTGTTTCTTTCATATATGACTGTTATTTAGGAATTCTTGATTGCTCCTAGACAAACTTTCATTCACCTTCCCTCTCGGTTAGCTAATGAAATATGCTTAGTTGCCTTTCATCTATGACGTTCATTCCATCTTTATTCCAGCCTGATATTGTTCTATGTGTAGCTATCCTGCTCTGTATTCCTCTTGTGACCAAGAAAATGCAATAGCAAGCCCTAATCCATGACTCCATGCCCAATGGTTTGAACTTCTCACACTATGCATCCCAACTTTGCTTAAAAGCATCATCCTTCCCACCAAAATCAAAACAAAACCCATGTACACCATAACTAGCCTAAAATTACACCAAAACAAAGTTAAATCATAAAGAGAGAGCCCTCTCTAACTGCAGGTAGGCTAGGACCTACAGCCCAAAGATTGGTTTGTGGTTACCTCGGCCATATCCCTTAAGGAGCCAAGGGACAACCAGAGTGATAACACATTGGACAACAGTGAAGCGGGTTTTCAAGTATTTGCGTGGCACTAGTGATTATGGTCTATGCTAGCAAGGAAGACCAGGATTGGATAGAGTTTTGGATATTCGTGGCTTTGTTGATGCAGACTGGGCTGGAGATCTGGATCAGAGAAGATCTACAAGTGGGTATGTGTTTAACCTATTTGGAGGAGCAGTCAGTTGGATGAGTAAGAAATAATCTGTAGTGGCACTATCAACTACAGAGGCAGAATACATGGCAGCGACTCATGCAATCAAGGAAGCAGTTTGGTTGTAGAGATTGTGTTCAAGTATGGGGTTAGTACAGGAAGCTATAAGGATAGAGTGTGATAGCCAAAGTGCAATTTTCTTGGCAAAGAACCTTGCATATCATTCAAAGACAAAGCACATTGATGTTTAGTATCACTTTGTGAGGGATATGATAGAAGACAAAAAGGTGTTGCTGGTAAAGGTGGACACTTTGAAGAATACTGCAGATGCATTGACAAAATCTGTGAGCTCTGAGAAGTTCTCTTAGTGCAGAGAGACAATGGGCATTTCAAGACTGGGAAAATGACTAAGCTCTGTTGTTGCCCCCTGTGGAAAGAAAACAACAAGTGGGAGAATGTTGGGTTGTATTATATTCTTTCCACGTAGTTAATAGGGGGTTTGAAGGGAACCCGTAACCCCAGTTTATTGGGTCCGGGGCAGCGCCTCGAAAAATTTTGGTTTTGGACTCTATGTTAGGTTGGGCGGACCCACCTATGGTTTTGTGCATGATTTTCGCACATGTTTTTTGGACGTGATGGTTTTCGGTCAATGGTATTGGATGTGATGGTTTTCGGTCCATGGTATCAGACGTGATGGTTTTTGGTCCATGGTATTGGATGCTTCGGCATGTATAAATATGTATTTAACATTGAAAGGAATATAATGAAAAATCAAGTTGGTAGTCTCGGTTTTGGGATCCAGGGGAAAATATCTGTGTATATGTGTTTTGCTCTCGCGTTATTTATTTTCTGTGTTTTAGAATTCGTATGCAGAATTCGTATGTAGGTAATTTCTGTACGGTGTTAAAACCTACAATCATAGGGTTGCCCATGGTGCAGGGCAAGGATTGTATCTTTGTTTTCGTTGATCGACTGAAAAAGTACACACATTTTTTCGCCATATCCGCACACTACACAGTAGCACAGGTGGCCGAGCTGTTCTTCAGAGAGGTCTTCAGGCTACATGCTCTTCTTAAGACCATCATCAGTGACAGGGACATCCATTTCATGGGTGGGTTTTGGTAGGAGATTTTCCAGTTGGTGGGGACGGAGTTGACACCAAGTACCAGTTATCACCCACATACGAATGAGCAGATAGAGATAGTTAACAAGTGGCTAGAGGGCTACTTGCATAACTATGCTATCAGGCAGCAACGAGCATGGTTGAAGTGGCTACATCTCGGGGAGTACTACTAAAACACTACACATCACATGTCCATTGGTATGTCACCATTCATTGCTTTGTATGGATATCATCCCTTATCTTTTGCTGACGTGATGTTTGGTGCTACCAAGGCTCCGAGATCCAAGATTTGGATCCAAGAGAGTCAGGATATTCTCTGAGCTCTCAAGGATAATATGGCTACAACACAAAACCAACAGAAGCTGTATGCTGATAGGGGTCAGGTGGAGAGAAATTTTGAGGTAGGAGACTTGGTATACCTATGGTTACAGCCATACCGACAGTCATCATTGAACCAGAAAGGGGCTGAGAAGCTCAAGCCTTACTTCTATGGACCATACAAGGTGATACACAGGATTAGACAGGTTGTGTATGAGTTAGAGCTGCCCCAAGGCAGCAAGATTCATAATGTATTTCATGTATCATGCCTGAATAAGGCATTGGGACAGCATGTGACAGTGACAGATGAGCTACCGCCCACGGATGATGAGGGCATTTGGTGTTGCAGCCAGAGGGTATTATTGATACCAGGGAGAGGCAGCTACAGAGCAGGACGGTCCGAGAATTCTTGGTGAGGTGGAAGAATTTACCGAATGAGGATGCCACTTGGGAGAATGAGAAAATTTTGTAGCATCCATCACTTCAGTTGCTTGAGGACAAGCAACATTTTTCCGGGGGAGACTGTAATATTTCTAATTAGTTGTGGCTAATTGGAATATTCGATTTTGATCAATTTTTCCTTTTATGGTTGTTTATAAATAAAAAGGTGAGGAAAAGGGGGACATAACTCACCTTTAGAATAAAGTCACTCCCTAGTAGACGTTGTGACTTAAAGGGGAGCCAAGTGGGCCAAAGGACCACGCAGAGATGGGGCCCACTTAGACACTTGGATGGACTATGCAGATGGAAAGGAACACATGGCAAGAGAGGGACTGCATTGGAGAAAGTGGGCCTTGGGATTGAAGAGGCCAACGCTATAAAGGAGAGGGGAGCCTCCTCATTTTGTCATACGATTATGTGCATTTGAGCTAGTCACTTTGACTTAGAGCACGTTCGCTATTTAGCTGGTCTGCAACATTGTTTAGCGTTGTTATCACTTAAGAATTCTAATGCCAAACTTTCTCATACTAGCTTGATGATAAAGGTTAGTGTTAGTCTAAGTTTGATTTCGTTTTCCTTAGAGTATGAGTCTTAGTAGGTCCTGAGTCAAGCATGCATTCTCATCCATCACTGGTCACCCTCATTCATCACTGATCTAATAGCCATGTGTCAGTTTGGGTTTTTAAAAAAAAATCATTATGTCCCACAAAGCCTTTTTAGGTGATTGCGTAGTGCATGTAACCATCCTAAAGTGTTTTCACAGTGCATTAATCCTTTAAGCAGTTTCACAGCGCAAAGGTTCATTAGCTGATTACGCAGCGCAAAAGTCCTTTAGGTGTTTTCACAGCGCGATAGGTTTTAGGTGATTTCGCAGCGCATTATTCAAAATTTACACTGACCGCGCTGCGAAATCGGAGATTCGTGCATTCCGCAACGAATCTTTCCCAACTGTCAAATCTGTCAAGTTAACTTATGGCTACGTCATTCATTGTCAGTTTATGCACTCCATACATCATCTCCAACCGCTTATCTCCATCATTGCAATCACTAGGTACATTGGTACACACGAAATACAAGTTCCAAGAAAGGCCAAGTGTGCTCAGTTTTAATGATGATTGTAGGCTTTGCATGAGAAACAAATCTACTAGCTTTCAATTTGAAAACATCGTCATCAAGCGAGGCAGAGTTGGGAGTTTGAGCAGCGCTAGAATTTCTAGCCTACAGGTCACTGAATCTTCCTGGAAGGATCGACAGAAAGGAAAGACCATAGATTAGGCAAATGTCTGAGAAACGAGCCTGAAGATTTGGTTATAACCTTGAAGAACAGAGAGGTCGAACAGGCATTTAAACGAGCTGGATGTTGGAATTTTTGCAAGAAGCTCCAGGGAGGACATGCAAAAGTGACTAAGGAATTTGTACTGAATTTCACAGGGCTAAACTCAAAGGTTGGCATGTTGGAATTGCAGGTCTCACCAGACATGATATCCATAGTTATAGAAATACCAAGAGGGCAAGAAAATTTGGTTAAGAATTTCAAATTTGACATGAATCCATGCAAAGAATTTCTAAAACAGGAATTCATTAACTCATATTTGAGCAAGTCTGTTCCTAGAAGTTATGTTAAAGAATCATATGCTCAATTGCTTACTTGTATCCAGAAGTATCTGACCTGTGAAGGGAGATATAAAAAAGTGTATTCATACCATTTTAAATTGCTGTTGCATTTCACAGGGAAAACATCTATTGATCTACCTTTTTACTTGTTTCGCAGCTTAAGTAAAATGTGTGATAAGGTACAACTGAGAAAGGAAGCCTGTGAGACTTCACTATTCCACCATTGCTTGGTTAAGTTAATGGTTCTACATGAACTCCAGAGGGTAGGCAGAGATTGGGACACATTCATATTCATGTCCGGTTTCAAGAGCAAGATCGGTATCAACCCTCTAGCGACAAAAGAACCTTCAACAACAACCAGTCCTCAAACAGAAACAAGAGCCAAGAGGGTTTCAAAGTTAAAAGCAAGGAAACAAGTTGGAGAGTCTACCAAGCCACTTACTATTTAAGATACACCTCAGCAATCAAATAAAGAAAAAACTCAGGTCAAAGAAAATGCACATGAATCAAGCACAAGAGAAGGATAGGAAATGTAATAGGGGTTGGAAGTTTATGTAAAAAAGCCTGTTGTGAAGCTTATGTAAAGACTCTGTCCTTTGGTAATACAGTAATGGTTTTTTTCTGCTCAAGAATCATAGTGACTTCAATGTATGAATTCCTCTTGTTGTCTTTCATGTTGTTTACAGTTTGATGAGTACTTGATTACTTAGAAATCACATGCTGTGTTCTAATTTCCTTCATGTACTCATATACTGTCCCTTTTGTGTCTGCTGTCCTTTATGTATATTGAAGTCTGAATGCCTTGATTTCATTGCAAAGCCAATTCACTGTTAATGCTAAATGACATATGACTCCATGAGCCCAATGGATGCTTGTTAATTTAGATTTTACCAGCCTCATTACTATTTGTTTCATAAAAGAGTTAGCCATCTTAATCACAATCACAAATCTTAAACCCTTTGAGAGAGCCCTCTCAGGCTAAGGAGGCTAAGCCTTAGCTAAAAGATTGGTATGAAACAGTTACTTGAAGTCATCCTGGTCTGCAGCCTTCCAGGGTCTGATTTTGAGATAACAAGTGCATCGAGTGTCTCTGTTTAGAGATCTCACCCTTAGCCCCCGGGGACTTCAAGTGTGTGCTCGGGAAAGGTAGTTTTCAGTAGTCTTTTGCAGGAGGATTGATCTTTGGAGGGAGGAGGAACTGAGCATTTTGGATAACTGCGCAGTCTTGAGAGAGGGACACAGTTCTTTTGATCAGAGTTCCAGATTGGGGGTTTTGCGAAGGATTTGAGCTGGGAGATTGAGTAGGGGATCAGCCCTTGCATATTGGAGGATTTTGGAAGAGTTTCAGGAGGAGTTGTGGAGGATTCTATTCAGTGGTAGTGCAGAGCCTTGAGGGATAGTGTAGATCCCCAAGGGGGTGATTTTCGGGGGTCAGCTATTTCAGAAAAGCTTTTTGGGTTTCTAGTTTTCTTGAGTAGAGTCTGATTCCAGAGTTTCATCATTTTCTGAGGAGGGGAACAGCCCCAAATCCTCATTTGATTTCCAACAGTAGTAGCAACATGGCAGTTCTCCAGTAGCTTGGACGCAGTTCAAAGAGAGGCCATTCCTTTGCTATTCTGAGTGTATTTCTCCACTTGCCTTGTGCAAGTCGAGGTGCTACTTGTCTGATCACCTCTTGTACTCTTTCCATTACTCAATATAATAAAATGGCTTAGCATTTCTCTCTACATTTCTTGAGTATCTGATTATATTTCATGTTCACATTATTATATGTTGTACCACTATTATTTTTATCACTTTTAGTTTCCCAGTCATTATATCATTTTGACGTGTTTTGTTGGAGTTTGCTTGGGTTTGAGGGATATTCTGGAAACGGGATATTACAATTCCCCTCCTAGGCTATTCATGTGGACTTGTTCCAGCTACAGGTTGAGAAGCTCCCCTAAGAAATTTCACAATTCTGGAGGGCAACTAGCCTTCCCTCCAGAAATTGCACAATTTTATTTGGTAGGCTGCTGGGTCGTAGAATTGTGCAATCCTTCCAGTCAGGATTCACCTAGAAAAATACGCAGTCCTTCCCATCAGGGTTGCTTAGCCTAGGAATTGTGAAATCCTAGGAAGCGGTTAGCTACTCTCCCTAGAAATTATGGAAATCTCCTAGGCAGCCAGCCCAACTCCCATCCAGAAATGCGTATTTTCTCCCAGTAGTTGAGCAGCCTCATGCATGAGAGGTTGGGTTGACCAATTCCACCCGAGACCAAGGAAACTTGACTTGCATGAATGGATTGATTTTTCCCAGAATAGCAAAAGGTAACATGAAAAAATCATCCCTTGATTCAGGGAGCTATTTTTAGCAGCTGGAGGTTACATGCAAAGTTCGTTTGAGAAACTTTTCTCCAAGTGTCACTTTTTCCTAGATTTTGGGCATGAGCGTCATGAACTAAAAATTATTTGTTCGATGCATCAGAGCTCATTTTTTCACATCGATCTTGGATCTCTGACATCCCATAGCACATCCAGGACTCTTCGACACATCTGGCTCATCTATTCATGGGTAAGTGGTCTCAACTTGTCTTTTTCAACATTTATGTTGCTTTTTGTGTTTTTTTCTTGTATGAGTGTTATTTTCTTGAATTCTATGAATGATTGCTATCATTTACATGCATACTAGCTTGTACTAGCACCATTTCAGTTTTTGTTGCTATCTCACTGCTATCGCATGCATGAAATTGTTTTGCACGAATTGTCGTTGATTCAGCGACTCGCTTCACCCACATGCATGTTGATATGTTTTATGAATCTTTCACTCAATGTCTGCATGCACGATCAATCACTTCTACTTTCACTTAGTGTCACCATGCATTCACTTTCACATTTTCTTTCAATTGCCTGTTGGTGAGTCTGACTAGCCTTGGCCTAGACTCTGCCTCACCGAGAAATCAATTCACAATTCGAGGAAGGAAGGCTCTGTCATCCTCTCCAGAAATGTGCATTTTTTCCCCGACACTGTCCTCCAGAACTGCTTTGCACATTTCTAAGGGACAATGGCTGCTGGCCCAGGAAATTGCGCAATGCAGTCATTGAGCCTGCAATCATTGCTAGCTAGAATTGCATATTGCGCAATCACAATAGTCAACAGTTAGCCTGGATTATGTATTGTGAAAATATAGCAGCTTGTCAGCATCCCTAGACTTTCTAGACTTCCTTTTGCACAGTTATGGTAGCCAGTCACTCAGCCTCCCAGAAGAAATTACGCAATCTTTCCCTATCAATCCCCAAGTATGTGTTATGTCATTCCCCAAATTTGCTTTGGTTTTCGCTGATGAATTTCTTGCCATGCATGTTGCTTTGTCTCCATATCTTTCAAGTGTTCATCTGCCTCTTAGCAGTATAGGCTCAATGGCCTCCAAGAGAGAAGGATCAAAGGACATCGACGGAAGTGCAACTGGAGTAGTAGTTGAGCAAGTGTCCTCGAGTCAACCGATCTATGAAGATACCAAGTTGTTTTGGGACAAGGACATCAAGATGAAATGGCAAGAGGTCAATGAAGCATTTGCATGCACTTTTAGGGAAGACCTCAAAGATTTCCAGGTGTATGTGAACATTCACAAGTCTGGCATGTATCGGATTACATGTAGATACCCCATGTTCTCATGTGCAGACATGATACATTGGATCGTCCCGCATGCTAATCCTGAGATGATGACTTTAAGCAGTGTCACTGGGATGAAGCTTGCAACCTTCGTGGCACAGGATTATGATGAGATTTATCAGATGTCGGAACCCTTGACTATCATGGAGACTCCTTTCAACTTACCTAGTAGTATTGCCAACTCCATAGACATTCTGAAGAACTGGGTAAAGGAGCTGGCTAGATTCAAGATGACACCCAACCAGATCTACAAGACGAAGATACTGCAGAAGGCATGCCAATAGTTGGTCATATTTTCATGTTGACTGTATGGCCAAGAAAGAATGAAATCCTTCCCACAGAGTTGGGTGATGGCACTAGACCAACTGGCCAGAGAGGGAAAACCATGTAACTGGTCCAGCATGTTGGCTCATCAGCTGAAGGAACATGTAACGAAGGCTTTTCAGTCACTCAGAGGTATGCAAGCAGAGATTTACATGCCTTCCTACATCTTAGATGCAATATTTTCCTGACAAGAGTTCCTGGGCTTGGAGTGGGCATGGTCACCGATGGAGACTACTGTGAAGACATATTGTAAGTTGTTGTCCGAATGTGGCTTCAAAGGAGTTACCACACAGCTGTTCGATAATTTTTTCACCCAGTTTACAAGATGATATTCGAATAGGATCCACCCTACATGTCGAGAGCATCAATGGAGGCACTGATAGACATTGCTGATTGGTATCCATCAACATCTGACACCTTCGTACGAATTTTCAACACGGATAAGCCTTCACATGTTCTACCAAAGTTTTCCTTGGACATACTCGTCATGTAGGAAGTAGCATATCACATCTCAGTAGGATTCATAGCTAGACTGCACTGAAAGAAGAAGGCACCTTGGCCCGCTCTTCCGTTGCGGATTGGGTTATATGAGATCCGGAGTTTCAAGAAAATGGATAACGAATCATAATAGATGAAGAAGTACCCATTTGACCTTCGAAGTTACAACTCGTATGACCCACATTGTCTTGTGAAAGATCACTACATAAGAGTACAGTTCAACTGGATCCACGGGGCATTTCATTGGGCCTAGGAGGACCCATGGAGATATTTATATAGTTTCTCCAAACCCAATGAACAGGTTGGATTCGCTGCGGAGTGGTTAGTGAAGAAACATCTCGAAGAGCATGAATAGTAGAAGAAGTAAGCATACCAATGCGCGACAAGGGCAAGAGGAAGATTGTCGATCGCATGAAGGAAGAGAAAAGTCGTAAGTTCTGTCACTCAGGTTGTTCCCAAAAGTTGTAAGAAAGGGAATACGACCGAGGTAACCACAGATCAATCTTTTAGACACAGATTCTAGCCAATCTGCATCTAGAGAGGGCTCTCCCTTTATAATTTAGCTTTTCTTTGGGGTGTATTATGCTAGTTATGAAGTACAAGGTTTGTTTTAAGTTTTGGTTAGAAGGATAGGGACTCAATAGAACAGTAAGGTAAAACTCAAACATTTTAGTCCATTGGGCATGATGGAGTCAAAGAAAGATGGTTTCCCAGGTTAAGTTTCTTATCAGAGGATTTATCACAGAGCAAGGTATTCAAATATGGAACAATTTATAACCTGGAATCAGATGGAATGGAGTCAATGGGTGAAGGGAAATTAAGAATCCTTCATCATATTGACAGAGGGATAATGGATGATTACTGCCAAGGAGCAATTAAGAATTCCTTAGCTAATATTCAAGATGAAAGAACCAGGGAAAACAGGAGCAATTAAGAATTCACTGTTTATGCTAATTCTGAAGAAAACATTAATAATAACAGAGATTGAACACAGAGTGCAGCCAAGCAAATTCTGAGTTATTCTTTTTCTCTATTATTTAGATCATGAAACATAGATGATATAATAAACACAGAAACTGTAAAACACAAGTTAGAAGAGACTTATTGATCCATGAAATGATTCAAGAATTCTGCAACATGGTCCTTAGCATCAAATCTTCATCTAGAGAGCAAGACAAAATGGTTCCAACAACCTTTTTATTCCAAAATTGCTCAGTATTACAATCACAAGTATGAACATCCACCACCAACCAACCCCAACTACTTCATCTGGGGGGGTATTTATACAAAAATGTCAAGATATTAATCAAAATATCTGATAGAAATAAATATCTCCTGACAATTAATGTTTCTTTTACACAGATAGAGACATACAGTTTGGAAAACAGGGAGGCAATAAATAGATGCAATAAATTCGTGCTGCGCTGGTTGATCCGTCTTTATGAGGCGTATTGGAGGTAGGTGCTGCAAGGCGGTTCCAAACTATCTTCTGTTGATCCTCTGTGCTGATTTTCTGCTTTGGCTGGACTTTCTTTAATGCTGATGTGATACGCTTTGATTTGTAGGACCGTGATTTATTTCTGTTCTGCAAATTATAATAGATAGTACACAATTTTGATTTGATCCAAGATAAATTTACAGGATCTCTAACATGCTTTGCCACCACTCTGGTCCTGGTATTTGATGTCTCTGCAGCTTCGTTAAAGTCTCATCAGTCTCTATGTACCTGAAGAAATTAGGTGGGATGGTGAACATATGCTTCACCTCATGCTCTATGTAAAAAATATTTTCCAGGTTGTCATACAGGGACTGGCGAGATGGAAGAGCTTTTTCTGTTGAAGTACTCGAAGATGCACTAGCTTGATTGATAGAAAATGTATTTAATTTGTGTACGTAGTCCTTGTGCTTCATCAAATGATCATTATCTCCCACAGGACTTGGAAAACCCTTTTGATTCAGGACTATAAATTTGTTTGTGAAAGAATCAATTTCCACCTGCATGTCCTGGCATCTTCTATCCAAGTTTTGCATTAGAGTTCTGATGGTTAGAACTCTCTTGATGTCCAAAATGGTACCTGTTCTGTCTCTAATGTCAAGTGCTTCCAGTTCTTCACTGGTCTTGGTATTCAAAAAATGCATTAGCCTGCTAGCTTGCTCAGGCATTTGTCCCAATACAGCTCTTGTTTTCTGAATCTCCACTTGGGCTACTTTTATCAAATCAATCTGTTCATAAATGATCTGAATAGACCTCCATATACCATTAAGTGATTGAATGATGTTGGTCCATAAAATTCCTCTGATTTCTACCATAGGCTTATGCAAAGAGAGATCCTTTTCTAAGGCTCTTACCTTATTTTCCAATGCTTTGACTTCTCTTGTTTTCTCTGCCACATTCATCTTAGATTTATCATAGCTTTGCTCAATCTTTGCCAGTTTTTCTTTGACTTGCTTCAATTCAAATACTTGGAGTTTCAACTCCTCCATGGCTTTTATTAATTGCTCTGTGGTCATGGCTGTACTACTGCCTGGTGCTGTTGCTGTTGCTGTGGTACCTGTGGTGATTTCTGCAGTTGATGCTGGGACAGTGGAAGGCACTGTTGTTATAACTATGGGAGGGGCAGTTGTGGCCATTGGAGTTACTTGAGGTGGCTGGGAGGTCGACACTCCCTGCTTTTCTTGTAATGCTTTCTCCAATGCCTGCTCTGTCTCACTCAATCTTTCATTCAACCTCATGAGCAGGTCCATCATGTCCTCCTCAGATTTCTGCTGCACAACATCTGTTGTCTGTGGATGCATAGAAGGAGGCATTTTGAGCTGTTTTCTGAGGGCAGCAATGTCCTCTTCCTTCTTCCTCATTAATGCTTTTATGCCTTTGGCATCTTTGGGATCATGTCCCAACTCAATGATAATATCTTCCAAGGATTTAATCTTGTTGTCCTTTGCTAGGGAAGAGGCTTTCTCTAAATCTAGCTGAGCAGAGGTGTTCTCCAATGAGTTTTGCAATTTATGAGCCAACATTGCTTTGTCAGCTAGTGTAGAATACACCATCTCTCCTGTCTGTTTGTGCAGCTCAATCTGGTCTATTGGATGAATGTCTTTGGCCAAGACCTCCAGATTTTTCCTGATATAATCAACTGCTGACTGTGGTTGCTACACCTTGGGCATGAAGTAGCTCATGATCATCTTCCCTTCTTTAATGTCATATGCTGACATTAATCTTTGCTGTTTTGTGGGGGCCATCTTAAGATAAGATATTGGTCATAAATTTGCAACCTCAATGGATCATTTCTAGCCTTTATCTCTATGAATGTTCTTTTGACATCAAAGGTCTGCTTGCTTGGTGGCCTTGTGGATGAAACTTCTACACTATGCTTCCTTTCCAGCTCCTGCTGTGTGAGTTGGTTGATGTATCTATCACTGGGGAGGTTTGCGGGCTGGTTGCTCTCTCACCCCTTAGGCTTTCTATTGTTTCCTCAATGATTTCCTCTTTAGATAGAGGATTCAGTCTTTACCTTTTTGCACCTGGTTGTTCTGCAGGTCCACTGATGGGTGTGGTCTCTTCTCTATCCCTTTTCTTGCCCTTTTCCTCATTTAGAGGAGTCTGTAATGCTGGTATCTCTGGTGCTTTGGTCTGTACTGGAGGAATTTTCTCTTGCTGATCAGTCATTTCTTGCTGCTCTGTGCTTGCCACTTCCTTTCCCTTTGAAGAACTAGAAACTGGTGTGCTGGCCTCTTGTATAGGTTGTTGTGAAGTCCCAGCAGAAGATGTACCCACTCCGGCTTGCTGAGGCAACTTGAAAGATACCTGTCCAAAAGAGTCCAGGTTAAGGGTCTTTTCTAAATCTTTCATAGCTTGCTCCATTTTTTTTGCCGAGTAAGTTCTTCTACTAATGTACCCTCTATCCACTCATCCTGATTGGAATATTGTTCTACTTCAGGGATCCTATGATGTGTGTAAGCTGACAGCCGATTTTTTACTTTTCTTTCACTTATAAAGCCATTTGGGTCATATCAACATCTTCCCATGCTTCCCTTTCATTAATGATAAAGGGGCCTAATTGGTTTCTTATCCTCAGCTGAGCTTTTTTCTTCACATTGCAAAAGTGAGTCAAATCTGCATTAATAAGTTGCCTGAAATATTCTAGAGCAAACAGTCTCATAGGCACATATTTGGGTAGCTTATAAGGGCACAACTCACAGCCATATATCCTGATTTCAGTGTGATCCTGGTAGAAGTACTAGTCACCTATCCTGTAGTTCTTGGAGAGCTGTAAAATCTTCCTTATGTCACCAGAGAGCCTAGGAGGAGGAGCTCCTATCAATAGAGTGGAGGCTGGATGTATAAATAGGTCAATGAATTCACAGTAGGTATAAGGGGATTCAAAAATTATGTGGAAGATAGAGGCCCAAAAGATCACAGACCTTCTTTCTCCTTTAGAATCCAATTTCCTGATGGGAAATATAAAAATGTCTGGGTGATAATACAACAGCAGATGGTATATGAAAGTTGTGTATTTAAACACTCCTTCTCTTTCCAAATTCATAAATTGAGTATGGATTTTGTCAGCAATGAAAGAGGCATAGTCATATTTAATAGCAGGGGGCTGTCTTGGAGTAAAGGTGGATAACAGAACTAGGACAATTTCATCCAAAAATTCACTGGACTTGAATCCCAAGATTACTGATATCATGTCAAGAAGAATTCTTCCAATCTCATTGAATGAGACATATAAATAAGGAGGTGGGCCTTGGGGCTGGCATTCTGGTTTCATGAATAACTTAACAATTCGGGCTATTTCTGTACTGGACAGTTGAGAGCCTTGCTCAAGCAAAAATCCCATGGAAAGAGGAGCAAGAGGCTGAACTGGATGGAATTGTAGCATTTCATTGATAGACTCAGTAGTTATGTAGAAAAGAATAGTTTGTGATGGGGTCAAAACTGCTTTACTGACAGGGTCATAATTGGCACAGCAGTGGCGGACAATATCAAGGAACACATTGATTGAGGGAAGGTAGTACCTGGGGAGATTGGATTCCCATATTCCATAGATATCAGAGTTGTTCAAATGACTGTTTCTGATTAGGCAGAAAGTATGAAGATGATTTTGGCAACCAATTGGGTCTTTTATTTGGAAATCTCTGTCGGCCAAGGGTAAATGATGCTAGTCTGTATGAGGTGCATTGAGAGGTGTGACATTGAGGGCCACTGAGGCTTCCATTGTTCAGTTCTTTGTGTTTTTAACTGGAAGTTGAATTTATGTGGAAAAAGGGCAAAAGAGCTGTTTTTGGATGGGTTGGTATAGCAATTATGGACTGCTTGAGTTTAAAATTTGGCTTTTAAAGGTATAATTTGCAGAGGAAACTGAAAATACAGGTTCGGGAGGTGGAACGGGGTAAATACCTGTATTATGGAGGTGAACCAGTGTAATTGGCAGGTTGACTGACGAGTTGAGCAGCAGGAGACTGGTCTTTGCTTGGCCGGGTGGCAGACTGGAGCTTTGGCAGCTGCTGGATGTAATTTTGCATGCAATAGTCTTGAGAAACAAACGAATGAAAATGAACGAAAATGACGGTTTTTACGAGTTTTTTAACAAAAATTGGCTTCACGGGGCTTTTGGCGCTTTTTGGCCGGATGACATCAGCATGACGGGATAGTTTTTCACGTAGTGGAGGGTACGTAAGGGTGATGTGGCAAGAACGTGGTCGTGAAGTCAGCGGGGGGGGCGTCAGCGGGGGCGGTCAGTGGTTTGGGCCTGCACTGCTTATGGGCCCAAGTGGTTTTGGTGGGAGGGGCCGCGAGCATGCTGGGAGGGTGCCGCGTGTCCCAGGTACGGCGATAATACCGTCGGCTCCCTAGGCAGTAAACTATGGATGATTGGGAGTGCGCGATATGATCTGGAGCCGTCCGATGGGAGGGCGTCGATCGAACGGTCGATGCTCTTTGGAGGCGACAAAGGGTTACGGTGCGGGGCCCATACAACATGTTTAGCGTTTTATATTGTATCGGGGTCATTTTGATTGGCTGTCGGGGTTTTTAATAGTTAATTAACCAAATGTTAATTAACCTTGAATATTTGTGCACGGGGAGGGTTTTTATATGGTTCCAGATGAACCTATAATCCCTTTGTAAACCAAAATATGGCTGTAATCGACCAGGGGCGGGATATTAAATTTTTTTGGGGTTTTTCATATGTTTACATAATATGGGGGGGAACAAACTATATGGGGTTTATATAATAAAGTTAATATGTTAGAATGAGAGACATGTTTTGAACAAAAAACACTAAGTTATAGAGTCAAAAAACTTAGGCTTAGGGAAATGAAAAGGGTTTTACACCAGAAATGTGGCTTCTGTGCCTAAAGCAAGAATGTTATTTTCCTTAGACCTTTTTCATGAAATGGGGTAATTTAAGAGTATTGAGCAGATCTCAACATCCTTTGGGGGGGGGGGGGGGTTAGTAAGTGATTTTGGGAGAAGTGTGAGGGGAAGTTAGACATGCAACACTTGACTTGTAGCCAAACAATTGCCATTGCACTTATGATATCAATAAGATGAACCTCTTGAGAAACAAAAATTAATCATAAGCATGCTTCTGCAACACCAAAACTACCTACCCAGCCCATTATACCTAAAATTTTTCTTCTTCTTCCATGGGTGCACTGGGACTAGCAAACCCTTACAAATTTTTCTTTTCTTTTCATGGGAATTCTATTTAAGTCTGCCCTTATTTCTTCCAAGGGCTCAGATTTAACTGTTGAGCTCCTTTTCTTCCCTACCTAACTATTTATCTGCCAAGATTGAACTGTTTAGACAGATTTTATTCTCTATCTCTACAACAAGAAATTTAAACAGGAACTAGCCATGATTAAGTTGTTTGGCCATCCATCAACTGTGGCAAGAGTCAACCAGTTGCACACAATGAGATTCTTTTCAAAAATAGAATATTAGTGGCATTTTGGACTGGCACACTTTCCTGGTCTTCTTTATTTGGGATTCATTTCTTTTCTTTTTTGACCATTTCATTCTTTTTGACCTTTGATCTTTCATTTAGGGCATACCCTCTTTTCATTTTTTAATTTTTTGATCTTTTCAAAATATGGAACCTTTACAGCAGGGAAAGGATGAACATATTTGGGACTTTTACCAGTCAATCATGAAATATTAAACCTATTGGTATAGGAGCATAACAAGTTCCAAGAAGATCCACTTGTGGAGAAAGAATCTTTGGCTATATAGGCGAAGAGGAAACATCGTGACAAGTGAATCGCGCAAAGGTAGAAGGAGAAGAGAAGAATGGAGGAAACAGAGAAGGAGTTGCATGAGCTGAAGAAGCAACTCCAGAAGGAACAAGAGTTACACAAATAGGAGAGGGAAGCACAACAACAACAGGTACAAAAGGGGGGGAACATGTGAAAACATATGAAATAGCACCCGTACTGGTAGTGGATTAATCATAAAAGCTGGCATCAAGCAGAAAGGGTGAACCATTGCAGGAGCAGGACTTTGCTCGTGAGATACAACAAGCACTTCAACAGTTGGATACAAATATGGAGCAATGGGAATTGGAACATGACATCGACCTTATGACTCGTCAACAAGAGGTAAACTTACCTCGCTTCACCACATCCAGATGATGAGAAAGTTTCAAGTGATGAAGGAGGCACTAAGATCCTTGGAGATAAACTGGAAGGAGATATGCACAACATCTCATTCGACGAGTCTCAACATAGAGTTGTGCAGTATCGTAGAGTGTCGACTCTGGATGATCATACATATCTTACGAAGGTTGAGGAACGAGTGATCGTGTGTGATGTACGCAAACATCTAGCAACCTTGGCCAATACACCCAAAGTGTATGCCAAAGCCACTAGCTCAAGTGTTCACTTTTTGATAGCTGAGAATGAGTGAATGGCTAAGGAACTACAAATGGCTAAGCAAGGAGGAGAGTTTGTGATAATGTCTGCCCAAGCTGAATTGAAGAAGGAAATATTAAATGAAGTTTTGTCGCTTGACACAGTTATGCAAGCGTTGTACTCCAGGTTTGGCATCGTGCATAAGGTAGTCGTCTATCTCAATGGATGGTAGCAATGATGTGCTAGAAGAGCATGTATCTTGACCAAATTTCATGCTGTTTTCGATTACATGTAAACATGGACGGTGAGATAGAAGGGAGCCCCACTGCACTTCCCTAAGATGATGAAAGCCAATGCGGTCAAGCTCAAGGCACGTATCTGAAGTCAGATCTGAAACTATGAAGAGCTCCCGCAGCTCATCACTAGTATACAGGCTTCCCATGCACATGTATTCAAGAGTATGGATGTTGTGGTGTGCGCACATGTGATTCCATCTATTGGGACTCTCACCCAGGTGAAGACAAAGGCACAGGTCTGACTAGATCTTGACTTGTACTTCTACGAGTTAATGCGCATTGCCACCAGCCCAGACTTGCCCATCAGTGCAGACATTATGCACAAGTATGTTGTTGGTCTAGCCACATTGAAGACAATGATGCACATTCTTACAGATGATTTGGATAGAGGAGCCCAATCAGTGTACCTGGATGCTATGGAGGCAAGAGTCAGGTTTAAGATAGATTTCACCTTAGAGAACACGGACACCATCGTGGACTACCAATATTGGCATCAATATGTTATTGTTGATTAGCGTGAGGATGTTGAGGAGTTGGACTTCCATGGTTGTCTAAGTCATAGTGATGTTTAGCATGGATTTCTCAAGCCATTTCTCTCACATGGGTACATGTGCATTGTAGTGTAATGTCTTTTCAAGTGTAAGTCAACTGTCGATAGTTGGATGTAACAGTCATAGAGTAGATGAAGAGTCATGGGGGTAGTTGTACTGTCACAAAGTGGAATGTCAAGGGCCAGCACACCCTTTGCTATAAATAGTCCCTCATAACTCATTATAGAGGATTTTGGTCAGCCAAGCTTGCGATAAGACTATCTTGGAGAGAGCTTGGATAAGCCTTGGCTTCTCCACTATGCAGAGCTAGTACATCTCTTTGGAGGAGCAGGCAGTTGTGGCTGTAACATTCCGCTATCAAAACTAGTGGTTGGACATGGACGTATTGTATGATTGGAAATTACACCTCTTAATATAATAAGAGGCAACATGTTTGATGCATATGTTGTATTGTATTCTATGCTACCTGGTTTACTCTAAATGATATATGTATCTATTTACTTACACATGCATGTATATCTATCTGTGTATGTATGTATGAATCTTTCTGAAATGTGCTGTTGGTTTAACCATCACTTTGGATTGCTAGCTAACTTTCCTTCCATGTTGTGATGCATATTTTCTCATGTGTTACCTTCTTAACCGTGTGCTATCACAGGTTTCCAAGGGGCGCACTCATCTGAACCCCCATGTGTTAGAACCTCTCATGCACCTTCCTTGGCTCATGGTAGCTGTCACACCCTTGCTACCAACAGAGTTATATTACTTGCCTCTATGCGAAATCATGGTTAGGACATTACCATATGACCCACTGCTGGGACCCCTACACCAAATGGTCTAAGGTCTATTTGGGACTTCTTACCGGGGAGATCCCCTCGACATGCTACCAGGTCCAGCACCGTGAAGACTACTCTTGCCCTTACTCTTGATATGTGTTTGCATGTTTCACAAATTTCTTCAAATGATAATTGGTATTCATCACCTCTACTCATGAGATCAAGGAGATTAATCCATTCATCCCTAATTGTTGTAAGTAAGAGGGTTTTTAGTGTCTCAGATCATAAATGATGTAGTTTTTCCCTCTTAACATTATACATGAACCTTTCTATTAGATCCTCTAGACTCTCATCTACTTTTTTATTCATTCTAATGATTTATTCTTTAAGATCATGATCTTTATATTTTTCTATAAATATATATTTTCATATCATTCCACGATCTTTATATTTTTCTAGAAATATATTTTGCATATCATTCCATGATCTTATTGAATTAGTCCCTAAACTCATGAACCATTTAAGAGCTCTATCCTTCAATGTTGCCAGAAACAATCTCAATTTTTGAGTTTTTAATAAGTAACCATAAGATCTACACACAATTTCAAATTCAAAGAGAACAGTTTCCAGATCCTCTAACCTTAGACCATGAAATTTTGGAAGAAAGTATGGAGGGATGTTCTTCATGTGCACACTACCTTCAGTATCTTGAATGGGAAATCTAAGAGGATATTCCTCATTGTCATTATCTCCATCCATTTCTTCTACATTCTTCACCATATTCTTCTTCTACCTACAAAAGTGAATGGTGATGTGCCTCTTACTACACCACATGATCAAATGGGGCGGGGGGGGGGGTGGGTGGGTTGGCGTTGGATATTTTTTGTTTTCATGATTGAATGAAAACTATAATGAAATGCAGTTTTCTACTTTTGAAATTAAATATTCCTAATGAAAATATTTTTTGTTTTTTGCACAAAGTAAAAATAATGAATCAATTAGGGAAGAAAACAATGCATACTTTTACACCTCCCCGACAACAGCGCCAAAAAGTGATGAGCCTCGGTATTGCAGCAAGAATGCTGCAACTCCCAAGGCTACCGAATTTTAATTATCAACCGAGGGTTTGTACAAAATTAAGAGGTATCGACACTATATTTGTAGCATACAATGTATCCTTCCTTTGCTGTCATGATGTAATGGAGTGCATGTACTAAAATCAAATCCTAAACTAATTGCAGAAAATGAAATGCTCGAAATGAAAACCTTAACCTATTGCAAGAAATAAAGTACAAGAGAAGAAACCTATTCTAATTGCATAAAGATCATGAAACAAATGTAAAAGAAACCTAACTTAACCCTATTTATCATATCTGATGATTTAAACTGACTGAGCATGGAATTTGATCTAGAGAGTGCTAACTGTTGTGGGTATGAATAAATATAAAATAACATTTTCCTTTTTATCTTTTTTCTTGAAAAAATGTAAATGCTAATCTTGCTTGGTTCTTTGGAAGGGGAGACAAGTGTGGATGAAAAGGAGTACAATGGTTCATATTGCTTGGAGATAAATTAGGGGCCTAATCATTGCTTCTGGTGATTTTTCTCAATTCGGACTCAAAACAGACCACTACAAGTTTTCCTAAAGGATGTCTACAGGATGTTAGAAATTTAATAGACGAAGTTAAAATTCATTGAATGACCAAGAAAATCAAATCCGAATTGGATGGAGAAATTTTTTTTATTGACTAGGATATCTTAGGTCTCCATTCCAAGTGGAATCACTAAAAAAATACCTATGTTAACCCATGTTAAAAAATAGTAGAAAATTACTAGTCTAAAATATAAAAATTCGAGAACTAGTGAGCTATTAAATCTATAAAATTCCTAACCTAATTAAGTGAAAATGCAATGGGGTAATTTTTTTTTATGAATTAGAATGTTTTTTTGATCTAATTCAAGTGGAACCAACTCAATTTAAGCTCTTTAGCATGATATAAAAAATAGCAGGCATTTATTGTTCTTTGCCACAAAGGAGTTCCAGAAATCTAGATTTGGGAATAAGAAAGCTAATCCAAGTAGCTCAATGATTACTATGACCTTAAAAATATTTTACAAGGATGAAATGATGCTTTTGATCCTAAAAAATAATTTACATCAACCATTTAACCCAATCCTACAACAAGAAATCATTAATACTAAATGCAGAAATAGAAGGAAATAGAAACAAGAGATGCATGTGAATAAGAAGTGAAAAGAAGGAAAGAAAATGATACAAAAGGGATCCGAGGGTCCTCGGATGGCCAAGCCCAAGGAAAATCAGAGATCTATGGAGGAGAACAATATTTAGAAGCTGAACATGACACCAATCTTCATTATTTTCATCAATATTATTACATCCCTGCAAGAAAATACAATGGAGCTACAAAGATACAAGTTATCTCCACAAGAATACTAATGAAAATATCTCCCTAGAGGAAAATTCGACTTGGTACTTATACAAAATTATTAGGAATCATTCCCCATGAAAGGAGGAATCTTTCTCCACCAAAATCCGTTGATTAGTGGATCTGGTTCCCAATACTAGGAATCTGCATTAAATTGCAAGGAACACATTCCTAGATTTTCTCAATCATTGGAGTTCCACAATCTGTGCCATAATTCCATAATATGTTGTTGATTTATTATTTAATATTGATCCTCCTATAGTAGGGAGTAAGTCCCTAAATTATCTCCTCCTCCAAATCTTCATAATTTTCCCAATATGCTCATAATATTCCACAAAAATAAATAATATTAGGGACAAATATGCAATTATTCATAAACCTTCCTAATGAATATATTAAAGTTAAAAATACATTATCTAATGAAAAAAGAGGGGTTTAATGTGCTCAAGGATGGTCATAGGCCTTAATTTATGTTTAATTTAAAGACATGGACCTTAATTTATGTCTAATTTAGAGGCCCATCACCGAGCACCTCTTCACTTCAATGGGCTATGTATCGGGTCAACCACCAATAATCAAGCAGAATATGATGTTGTCATGGGCCTCTTGGCTGATGCCCACCACCTAGGTATCCATCACTTGCATGTATTCCTTGATTCCCAGCTCATAGTATCTCAGTTAAATAAGACGTCCCAAGTCTGCGATCCATGCCTTTTTTTGCAAGAATTTGCATGCACAAAGTTTAGCTAGACATTTTTATCAAATCACATTTACACATATACCCAGAGATCAAACTTGTATAGATGATCACATTGCTAATCAAATCCTAGACTAGAAAGCATCACACATATATAACCATCAAGATATATAAAAACATCAATGCAAGATACATCTAGAAACACAAACACAGAAATACACCAAGAAGTATGGTTGCACATATCACATCATGAGAGCCGCCAAAAAATTCCTCGTATATACATCAAAAAATAAATATGAGTACAAAAATCACTGGCCCACAACTAGGAAGGATAAGTCATCAAAAAAATACAGGGGAGCATCCTCAGAAATGGGTGCTTTCCCTAGTGCATACATCAGCTCGACCCAAAACAAAGGTACATAACCAGCCTCCCTAAGGCCCTGGTAGCGCCATCTATGCATCAAAAGCCAAGATGGGACCATTTGTAGTTGTTACCATAGCAACACAATTCAAAGTCATCTGATACTCATGCTCTTGGGACATCATCATCTCAGCCATAACCTCTAGAAGGTGAGCCCATCCCTCAAAGGGCACACCTCTGATCAATGTCTTCACTCGTCTCCAAGAGTGATGGTACCAGTGTAACTCTGCCTCTGCAGCATTGCGTCGTGCCTCAGCCTCCTCAGCTCGCATGACTAGTCTCTCTGTAACCATAGTCCCCTCTCCACAGGGCCCACCAATCTCCAGTCGAGGTCGTTGTGCCAGTCACTCTAAATCATCTTGAGGAGCAACCGGTAGCCTCGGTACTTTGGGTCTCTGAGGAATAGGCACGTCCCCTGCAACTACAATATTTCTCGGATCATGGTTGACTAGAAAGGCAAGTGGACATCCTCACGACCCCACATCTACAAGTAAATAAAGCATAGTGTCAATATCATCATAAATCATAAATACTTGAAAAAAAACATATGTATACAAATGCAGCATTAACAAACATATACCTAATTGCCCCCAGGTAGCACTTGGAGGGACCTCCATATTAGGATATCCCCCGGAAGTCAACCCCATGGTACGAGTAGTCTAATATTAGTTGGGGTTGGAATTGAACCAATGTTGTACCACATCGGTCTAGTACCAACCCATCGCTCCTCCATCCTCCTAAGGCATCGCTCATTCCCAATGGCACATGCGAGGCACCCTAGGTGATTTGAAATGATCAGAAACTAAAATTGATGTAGAAGTGATTAACCATTTATGATTTGAATGTTAGCTGAAAGTACAGAAATCGAGGAAAAGTACTTGAGAAGAAGACTTTATGATAGCTGATTAAACATAATAAATATGCATAATAGAAGTGAAAACAATAAAACACAGTTATACCAAACATCGAGATTGATGACGGAGTTCGTCCTTGATGGATTGCGTCTCCGAGTCGGCTTTCAATATGGGCGACCGTCTTTATTAGGAATGAAAAGAAGGAGTTGATGACACAGAGATTTGATCAGTCTGAATGTGCATGCAGAAACTTCTGGTCACTGTCATCAAATAGCCCTTTGAGCCAACTTTCCAACGCCTCTTATAGATTCCAATTTTGACTTCGGATGCTCCCATAACACTGAAAACAAAACTACCTATGACCTCTAGAATCTGCAAGCAAAAGTCAAAATCACTCCCTCCTGATCAATGAAGGAAAATTCACCTTTTAAAGGCCTCCAGGTTCATGAAACCACCTTGGGCTGGCTTGTAGATGCATCTGGTTGTATTTTTATAGGTTCACAAAATCGGTCTTGTGGTTTTGTGCCACCTACACTAGGTTGGCATGGTCATCGAATTAATTTCAACCATAAATTTTTCCAAAAAACCCAAAATTAACCATATCATAAAGTCTTCCCCACTGGCGGTCAGGTTGATGGTGCGGAGTTGTTAACTGCCCATGTGATAAGGTTGAAAAACAAACTACAGAATGCCACCGTTGTAGATCATCTTCGGCAGTTCCGCTAATGGCAAGCTGCTGATGGTTTTACTGACCTGTTCACATGCCGAGGTTTTTGCGATGCAGTTCCGATGCAGTTAGGAACTCAGTTACGGTTAGCCCTGATAGTTCATCACATGGTTGCAGTCCCTGTGCGGTTTAACTTCGCGGTGCGGTTTCGATTCCCGTTTATTAACATGCTTGAACCTGCTCACATGGATAGGTCCCCGCGCAGTATGAAGCCCGCGGTTACTTAACCCTAGCTAGATTGTTCGCATGTCTGCCTTTTCTCTAATGTGTTCAAGTGTCCACGCGGTCATCTAATGGTTAAGGCCTGTTTTAATACATTTGTATTATTTATAATGTGCATAGGCCGAGGGTTGTTTAGTTTAGGCTTTTTCACTTAGAACTTAGGTTTAGGTGATGGATTTAATACAATAGGTTTGCAATGTATTTAAGTTCGATAGTAATATAACTTTAGGGTTTAGATCTAGAAATTTAGGTTTTGTTACATGGCTTGGATAGATTAGGTTTTATGATTTAGGTTTTGGATTAGGATTAGGGTTTTTATAATAAATTTGTCACCCTTGTACAATATTTCATCATTAAGCGACATTAGTGACATTTGTCACATGATGACATACCAATGCATATCGTCGACACATACCACAGTTGCAACCACAACCTGATGACGAATCATATCAAATGTCCACAATAGATGACACCTAGGTCAACACCAAAACCTACGAAGATGAATGAAAAAACACATGTCATCGACCAATCTTGGCGGAATTGACAATGAACACAAGTCGACAGCCAGGTACAAACCCATATCAACTGAATGCCATGAAGACCATAACATTACCTGAACAACTTGATCCATAACCAACACTGTCGAACTGTCGAAGCTGAACTGAATTGACGGCGACACTGAACACTGATGACGATACTTGAACATCTGTGCAATGATTTGACAACAACCTCCTGGATCATTCCTCTCCACTTGAAAGCTTTTGGACTAGAAAAGTTTGATTAATCAAATAGTTGATGAGGGTAGAACTCCCTCTCTTTCCACCTTGACCTAATGATGTACCAATACATTCGATCAATCATTTGCAAGTGATGACCTTGAAGATGCTGACCATGGTACTTTTTGAGTCGGCGACCTATTTCATCCATATGTAGTATGGACAACTTGCGACGATGGGAAAACAACCTGTTATGAACATGGCAATTGATTTATTTCCACGAAGAACCATGAGTTAGTGATTCATAATCTTTGAAAAGTCTCTACTGGATGTTGTTTAATACCATCAACATGTATGAACAATCTATTTTGCGGAATAATATAGACAATCAAAGATACTCTTGACATCAAACCACCTACTTGACTTAACATACTTTCCTACTTCCTGATTACTAAGTGAACTTGCTGCAATGAACCTATCCAACTATAAGGTGAAATTTGCTGCAACTTAGTTTGTCTTTGAAAGTATTGATTTAGCTATTGATTTGTTTGAATCACTTTTTCTTCACTCATTAAATTATGTTTCCATTGATTTTCACTTTCCCCTGATGCATAAGTTTCCCTTAGACATTTTGACACTGCTTTAGAAATACTTTCATAGGAAAACAAATAGGTTTCCTCTCCACTTGAAAAGAGGTTTCCAAACTGCTTGAAGCATGAAATGTTGATACAATATAAGAGAAATTGAACATTGAATTTCCCCAATACTGACATGTACCCATGTAACTGTTAAGTTCCAAACTTAAATTGAATTGATTCATTTAGACATTAGGAAGAGGAGCTTTAGGCACACATTGTAATTCATGTTTTAATTCCTGCAATCCTACAACAAGAAATCATTAATACTAAATGCAGAAATAGAAAGAAATAAAAACAAGAGATACATGTGAATAAGAAGTGAAAAGAAGAAAGAAAATGATACAAAAGGGCTCTTATGCTCCTAGGATGGCCAAGCCCAAGGAAACTCAAAGACCTATGGAGGAGAACAAGATTTAGAAGCTGATCATGACACCAATCTTCATTATTTTCATCAATATAATTACATCCATGCAAGAAAATACAATGGAGCTGTGAAGATATGGGTTATCTCCATAAGAAGACTAATGAAAATCTCTCCCTAGAGGAAAATTCGTCTTGGTACTTATACAAAATTATTAGGAATCATTCCCCATGAAAGGAGGAAGCTTTCTCCACCAAAATTCCTTGATTAGTGGATCTGGTTCCCAATACTAGGAATGTCCATTAAATTGCAGGGAACACATTCCTAGATTTTCTTAATCATTGAAGTTCCACAATCTGTGCCATAATTCCATAATATGTTGTTGATTTATTATTTAATATTGATCCTCCTGTAGTAGGGAGCAAGTCCCTAAATTATATCCTCCTCCAAATCTTCATAATCTGCCCAATATGTTCATAATATTCCACAAAAATAAATAATATTAGGGACAAATATGCAATTATTCATAAAACTTCCTAATGAATATATTAAAGTTAAAAATAAATTATCTAATGCAAAAATAGGGGTTTAATGTGCTCAAGAATGGTCATAGGCCTTAATTTATGTTTAATTTAGAGGCATGGACCTTAATTTATTTCTAATTTAGAGGCCCATCACCGAGCACCTCGTCTCTTCAATGGGCTATGTATCGGGTCAACCACCAACAATCAAGCAGAATATGATGTCGTCATGGGCCTCTTGGCCAATTTCCACTACCTAGGTATCCATCACTTGCATGCATTCCTTGATTCCCAGCTCATACTATTTGAGTTAAATACGACATTCCAAGTCCGCGATCCATGCCTTTTGCGCAAGTATTTTCATGCACAAAGTTTAGCTAGACATTTTTATCAAATCACCATTTACACATATACCCAGAGATCAAGCTCATATAGACAATCACATTGCTAATCAAATCCTAGACTGGAAAGAATCACACATATATAACCATCAAGATATATAAAAACATCAACACATGATACATCTAGAAACACAAACACAGAAATACACCAAGAAGTATGGACACATATATCACATCATGAGGTCCACCAAAAAATGCCTCGTATTTACATCAAAAAATATATATGAGTACAAAAATCACTGGTCCATAACCAGGAAGGATAAGTCATCAAAACAAGATAGGGGAGCATCCTTAGAAATGGGTGCTTTCCCTAGTGCATACATCATCTCGACCCAAAACAAAGGTACATAACTAGCCTCCCTAAGGCCTTGGTGGTGCCATATGTGCATCAGGAGCCAAGATGGGACCATTTGTAGCTGCCTCCATAGAAACATGGCGCAAAGTCATCTGATACTCATGCTCTTGGGACATCATCATCTCAACCATAACCTCTAGAAGGTGATCCCATCCCTCAAAGGGCACACCTCCGATCAATGTCTCCACTCGTCTCCAAGAGTGATGGTACCACTGTAACTCCGCCTCTTCAACATTACATCATGCCTCAGCCCCCTTAGCTTGCGTGACCAGTCTCTCTATAACCATAGCCCCCTCTCCACAGGGCCCACCAATCTCTAGTTGAGGCCGTTGTGTCGGTCACTCTAAATCATCTTGAGGAGAAACTGGTGACCTCGGTACCTGAGGTCTCTAAGGAATAGGCATGTCCCCTACAACTCCCATATGTCTCGGATCATGGCCAACTAGAAAGGCAAGTGGACATTGTCGCGGCCCCACATCTACGAGTAAATAAAACATAGTGTCAATATCATCGTAAATCATAAATACATGAAAAAACACATATGTATACAGATGCAGAATTAACAAACATATACCTAATCGCCCCCAGGTAGCACCTAAAGGGAGCTCCATATTAGGATATCCCCCGGAAGTCAACCCCATGGTACCGATAGTCTAATATTAGCTAGGGATTGGAATTGAACCAATGTTGTACCACATTGGTCTAGTACCAACCCAGCTCTCCTCCATCCTCCTAAGGAATTTCTCGTTCCTAATGCCGCGAGGCACCCTAGGTGATCTGAAATGATTATAAACAAAAACTGATGTAGAAGTGATTAGCCATTTATGATTTGAATGTTAGCTGAAAGTGCAGAAATCGCGGAAAATTGATTGAGAATAAGACTTTACGATAGCTGATTAAACATTAAAAATATGCATAACAGAAGTGAAAATAGTAAAAAAACAGTTATACCAGACAGCGAGATTGATGATGGAGTTCGTCCCTGATGGACTACATCTCTGGGTCCGCTTTCAAGATGGGCGACCGTTTTTATTAGGAATGAAAATAGGGAGTTTATTACATAGATATTTGATCAGACTTAATGTGCATGCAGGCACTTTTGATCACTGTCATTAGATAGCCCTCTGAACCAGAGTTCAAATGCCTCTTATGGATTCCAATTCCAACTTTGGATGCTCCCGTAACATTGAAAACAGAACTGCCTATGACTTCCAGAATCTGCAAGCAAAAGTCAAAACCACTCCCTCTTGATCAATGAAGGAAAATTCACCTTTTAAACGCCTCCAGGTTCATGAAAATACCTTTGGCTAGCTTATAGGTGCATCTGGTTATATTTGGATAGGTTTAAAACTTGGTCTTGTGGTTTTGTGCCACCTAGACTAGGTTGGCATGGTCACCGAATTAATTTCAACCATAAACTGTTCTAAAAAACCCAAAATTAACCATATTATAAAGTCTTCTTTGCTGGCGGTCAAGTTGATGGTGCAGAGTTGTTAACCGCCCATGTGATAAGGTTGACAAACAAACCATAGAATTCCATCGTTGCAGATCACGTCTGGCAGTTCTCCTAATGGAAAAGTTGCTAACGGTTTTACTGACCTGTTCACATGTCAACGTTTACGCGATGCAGTTCTGATGTAGTTAGGAACTGCAGTTATGATTAGCCCTGATAGTTCATCACATGGTTATAGTCCTCGCATGGTTTAACTTCGCGGTGCGGTTTAGATGCCCATTTATTAACATGCCTGAACCTGCTCACATGGACAGGTCCTCGTGCAGTTTGAACCACGCGATTACATAACCCCAGCTAGACTGTTCACATGTCTGCCTTTTCTCCGATGTGGTCAGGTGTCTGTGCAGTCATCTGACGGTTAGGGATTGTTTTAATACATTTGTATTATTTATAATGTGCATAGGCTGAGGGTTGTTTATCTTAGGTTTTTGCACTTAGAACTTAGGTTTAGGTGATGGATTTAATACAATAGGTTTTCAATGTATTTAAGTTCGATAGTCATAGAACTTTAGGGTTTAGATCTAGAACTTTAGGTTTTGTTACATGGCTTGGATAGATTAGGTTTTATGATTTAGGTTTTTGATTAGGATTAGGGTTTTTATAATACATTTGTCACCCTTGTACAATATTTTGTCACTAAGTGACATTAGCAAAATTTGTCGCATGATGACATACCAATGTATATCATTGACACATACCATAGTTACGATGACAACCTGACGACGAACCATATCGAACCTCTACAACGGATGAGACCTAGGTTGACACCAAAACCTACGAAGACAAATGACAAAACACATGGTGTCGACTAATCCTGGTGGAACTGTTGATGAACACAAGTCGACAACCAGGTACAAAGTCATATCAACTGAATGCCATGAAGACCATAACATTACCTGAACAACCTGATCCATAACTAACATTGTCGAACTGTCGAAGCTGGACTAAATTGACAATGACACTGAACACTGATGATGACACTTGAACATCTATGCAATGATTTGACGACATCCTCCTGGATCATTCCTCTCCACTTGAAAGCTTTTGGACCATAAAAGTTTGACTAATCAAATAGTCGATGAGGGTAGAACTCCCTCTCTTTCCACCTTGAGTTAACAATGTACCAATACATTCGATCAATCACTTGTAAGTGATGAAACTGATGATGCCGACCATGGTACTTTTTGAGTCGGTGACCTGTTTCATCCATCTGCAGTATGGACAACTTGCGACGATGGGTAAACAGTCTGTTATGAACATTGAAATTGATTTCTTTCCGCAAAGAACCATGAGTTAGTGATTCATAATCTTTGAAAACAGTATCTATTGGATGTTGTTTAATACCATCAACATGTATAAACAATCTATTTTGTGGAATAATAGAGACAATCAAAGATACTCTTGACATCAAACCAGCTACTTGATTTAACATACTTTCCTACTTCTTGATTACTAAGTGAACTTGTTGTAATGAACCTATCCAACTATAAGGTGAAATTTTCTGCAACTTAGTTTGTCTTTGAAAGTATTGATTTAGCTGTTGATTTGTTTGAATCACTTTTTCTTCATTCATTAAATGATGTTTCCATTGATTAACACTTTCCCCTGATGCATAAGTTTCCCTTGGACATTTTGACATTGCTTTAGAAAAGGCTTTGATATCAATACAAATAGGTTTCCTCTCCACTTGAAAAGAGGTTTCCAAACTGTTTAAAGCATGAAATGGTGACACAATATAAGAGAAATTGAACATTGACTTCCCCATTATTGACCTATATCCCTGTAACTGTTAAGTTCCAAACTTAAACTGAATTGATTCATTTTGACATTAGGAAGAGGAGCTTTAGGCACACACTGTAATTCATGCTGTAATCCCTACTTATGAATAACATGTTTGGTTTTACATAGAACTGGAATTGTTTCTATCTCTTTAAACAAACTATCTTTAAGCTGAGTCTCATAACTTAAACAAGAATCATGTTGATTGTTATGTTTATCCTTTACACACATGATTACAAACCTCTTGTTTTAACTTATTAATCACTTCATCTGATTAACATTAACTGAATTCAAGTGATTTTTGTTTTTATGTGCCCTAACAATAAATTCAACCCCGTCTTTCTTAAGGTGATATTTATGTTCTCTCCTGTAAAATACTGCATCACGATCATAAAGATAAGGACTTCCTAAGACAACTCCAAATATGTCTATTAGAACCACATCTAATTCCACTCCGTCAATGTAGTTAACTGTTATGGAAAATCTTAATCAACACTATTTGGTGGTTGTTATCTGAGTTGATTTATTTAGCCATCCTAATGGGTAAGGTCTTGGAGGATTTCGTGTTTTCAAAACCAAAATTTCAACTAAATATTCAGAGATTAAATTTTCCTGTGATCCACTATCAAACATTGTATCTATATTTGTATGCTTAGAAGTTATCTTATGTTAAAAAATTCATCTCTTTTATCCTCATGTGAAGGATTTATGTTTGATGAATATGGAATAGTTTTCAAACTTGAACCAATGTCAAAATTTTTACCTGTTGTAACCATGGCAGTTATCCTCCTTTCATCACCTGAATCTGAACCTAGATCCTGTTAGACTGCTGCAATGGCCTTCTTTTCATCCTTCTCCTTAAGGAAATTTTTGGGCTTAAGTTCTAGATGAATTTTCCAACACTTTGATTCATCATGACCAATTATTTGGCAATGAGAACAAGTAGGCCTTTCCTTCTGAACGATCGCTGATTTCCTTCTCTTCGAATTGTTCTTCCCCTTACTGTCACTAGAATCTTTGGTTTCCAACTCTTTGGATGACTGCGATGAAAACTTGAATGGTCTACCACTTAATTCAATATGTATGGCCTGAACACACACCTCATCAAAATCATTAGGATTAAATATAAAAAAGGGATGCTGCAAATATGAATGTAAACTGCCAATGTATTTTAACAAAGTTTCTCGTGTATCCAATGAAATACCAAGTGCCAATGCTTTCTTTTTGAATTGCTAAGTAAACTCCTGAACACTCTTCCCTTTACCTTGCCTCAGATGCTGCCAATCAATCATAACTTGCTACATGTATCCTAAAGGATAGAACAGTTTCCTAAGAGCTTTTAAAAACTTAGACCATGATGAGATGAATTTTTCTTTATGCTTTACATCTATCTGAGTTTTACTTTTTCACCAGATTAAAGTTGTTCCCCCATTCTGAATGCGAAAACACACTTCTATCTGATTAATCCACTTATCTAACTTTTCAGGATTCATTTCACCATCATAAACAGGTAAGTCAAATTTAACATCAAGTTTTAAAAGAGATGTTTTCTTAGGTTTCTTTTCTGTTTCAGATTCTACACTGGAAGAAGAAGAAGGAGAAGAACAAGATGATGGAGATGATGGAGGTGAAGATGGTTTATCAGTATTCCCTTTACCTTTGTCCTTCTTCGATGGCTTTGAAGAAGAAGCTGCATCTCTTGCATTCTTGTCTTCGTACAATTCTCCCAACATCTGCTGCATAGTCAAGAATGCTTGCTGAAATTGTTCATCACTCATCTTAGTTTCAGTGTTTTCACCTGCATCAGATCCCAACATGGTTGATTTATAAACGACTCGTTGCTTTCGAATATCTGGATCGATCTGCTCAAGGATTCCTTCTCCTCGTTGTGACTTTGACCTGGTTAACATTCAATGGCAAATTCTACAAATGTAACCTGCGCTAATACCAAATTATATGATTTGAAATGATCATAAACTAAAACTAATGTAGAAGTGATTAGCCATTTATGGTTTGCATGTTAGATGAAAGTGCAGAAATCGAGGAAAACTGATTGAGAAGAAGACTTTATGATATCCAACTAAACATAAAAAAGATGCATAACAGAAGCGAAAATAGTAAAAACATAGTTATACCAGACATCAAGATTGATGATAGAGTTCATCCTTGATGGACTATGTCTCTAGGTTCGCTTTCAAGATGGGCGACCGTTTTTATTAGGAATGAAAAGAAGGAGTTTATTACACATAGATTTGATCAGTCTAAATGTGCATGCAGGCACTTCTGATCACTGTCATCAGATAGGCCTCTAAACCAGATTTCCAACACCTCTTATGGATTCCAATTCTGACTCTGAATGCTCCAGTAACACTGAAAACAAAACTGCCTATGACCCCAAGAATCTGCAACCAAAAGTCAAAACCACTTCCTCCTGATCAACGAAGGAAAATTCGCCTTTTAAAGGCCTCCAGGTTCATGAAACCACCTTGGGCTAGCTTGTAGATGTATCTGGTTGTATTTGGATAAGTTTACAAACTCGGTATTATGGTTTTGTGCCACCTAGACTAGGTTGGCATGGTCACCGAATTAATTTCAACCATAAACTGTTCCAAAAAAACCCAAAATTAACCATATTATAAAGTCTTCCCCGCTGGCAGTGAGGTTGATGGTGCGGAGCTGTTAACCGCCCATGTGATAAGGTTTAAAAACAAACCACAAAATGCCACCGTTGCAGATCACGTCCGACGGTTCCATTAACGACAAGCTGCTAATGGTTTTACTGACCTATTCACATGTCGAGGTTTACATGATGCGGTTTTGATGCAGTTACGGTTAGACCCGAAAGTTCAGAACATGGTTTCAGTCCCCGTGTGGTTTAAATTCATGGTGCGGTTCCGATGCCCGCTTATTAACATGCCTGAACCTGCTCACATGGACAAGTACCCGCATGGTTTGAATCCCTCGGTTACATAACCTCGGTTAGACTATTCACATGCTACCTTTTCTCCGATGCGATCAGGTGCCCGCTCGGTCATCTATCGGTTAGGGCCTATTTTAATACATTTGTATTGTTTATAATGTGCATAGGCCGAGGGTTGTTTAGCTTAGGTTTTTGCACTTAGAACTTATGTTTAGGTGATGGATTTAGTACAATAGGTTTGCAATGTATTTAAGTTTGATAGTCATAGAACTTTAGGGTTTAGGTCTAGAACTTTAGGTTTTTATACACGGCTTGGATAGATTAGATTTTATGATTTAGGTTTTGGATTAGGATTAGGGTTTTTATAATACATTTTTCACCCTTGTACAATATTTCATCATTAAACAAAATTAGCAACATTTGTCACATGATGACATACCAATGCATATCGTCAACACATACCACAGTTGCGACGACAACCTGACGGCGAACCATATTGAACCTCTGCAATGGACGACACCTATGTTGACACCAAAACTTGTGAAGACGAACGACAAAACACATGTTGTCGACTGATCCTAGCGGAACTGTTGATGAACATAAGTCGATAGCCAGGTACAAACCGATATCAACTGAATGCCATGAAGACCATAACATTACCTGAACAACCTGATCCATAACTAACACTATTGAATTGTCAAAGTTGAAGTGAATTGACGATGACACTTGAACATCTATGCAATGATTTGACGAGATGCTCTTGGATCTCTAGGAGGCCCTGTCGGTACTGCAAGAACAAGGTGAAGCATAATCACCCTCTCATAGAGTATGCTACAAATCACACTCCCATAACCAAAACTCTTCAACAACAATTGCTAAACTTGGGTAAGCTACGACATCATCCCCTACTGCACTATTCAGTACCAATCAAAGAATGCCCCCACCTGAAGTCGCTGCAAAACTGAGTATGTGACCCCAAGCACCCATCAGGGGATATCATCCCCAAAAGTCTAACAATCATAGCCAGTGCTACTCACTCGGCTAGATCCTCCACTGCCGTGATCCTCACGTGGCCATCTGAAATAGGATTTGGACCACAGTACCCCTCAACCTAAAGCCTCATGCTAGCATCACCTCCTGGAAGGGGATAAGGAAGCACTTCCCCTTGCGCTATGAACCTAGTATCAAAGCATATGTCAACCTCCACCAGGATCGGGAGATCTTCATGAAAAATAACCATCACCTGGTGATCTGCATCCTAACAACTAACCAGATACTGCAAGAACCTCTCTTTGGACCTCATCAATGGGTTATGAAGAAACTTCAACAATCCCCACTGCACTAGCTACTTCCTCACACCAACATCCTACATCACAAAATTCTGAAGAGGAGTTGAGTCTCGCTCTCTAGATCATCTTGGTATGAAGAATGCCACAAGTCAGAAAGGAGAACCCCTAAGATCCTCAAAAAATAAAAATAGGGGAAAAAATTGAATTTTCCCCCACCGTGTGCCTATTCTTCAGAAAAATGCATGGTGTGTGCTTCGGTATCCCTTACAAGTGTGCGCCCAGTGCGTAAACTCTTTTGAAAGTTGCGACAAACCCTTTACAGGGTTCGTCGCACAAACTCACATGTGCAACGTGTGTCTGAGTATCTTGTTTATGTGGGGTCTTCTCACATAACTCCAGCTATGCTCGAAGACCATGCAGCTCAACCAAAGTTTCATGCATGGTCCTCAAAGTTGGCCCTAAAAATTCGTACAGGGAACCCCCGTACAACCTACCTAATCAAGCAAACTGAAATCATAAAGGTATTGGCTCAAGATCTTACCTGTCTATAATGGTCTAAATCCCGACTACACAGGCTGACCGCAACAGCAAGAAACGCTCCAATAAAGCTCTTTGAGCTCCACAACTTAACAATGCAAATGATTTATATTTGGGACCCATAGCCCTATCTATCGCCCCATCTTCCATCTCTTGGGGAACATTGCAAAAGTCCGGGATCTCCAGTGAAAAAACTGAAAGAGATGCAAAGATTAGTCCCACAATATCTTCATCATGGAACCCTTCATTCCCGTAAACACAAAAAGTCATTTTTTAGACCTACTGCATATGTTAGGTACTTCTCGAGCTCTCTAAATCCATAACATTCATTAAATATATAGTTCTTGAATGATGCTTTCACTTTGGGTTTTGGTTGTATCCATTGCAGGAATATCACACATGGTCAGCTTCAACCAACACCTCGGAAAGCGAAGAGAAAATTGTTATCATTCTCCACCTAGCATGATAGGCTCCCCCCTAAAAAGATTTTCATATCCTGACATCATTTCTTTGAAATTTTCCATAAGGTCCAACATCTCGACCATGTTTATCACCATCTCACACTTGTACATGATAAGCATTCACTCCATTTGGTAGAACCACCCCCCCCCCCATGGCTCCCTTCATCATTGTAGAGCCTTCTTCACACAAAGGAGCCATGACCACTCACTGCATCTCGGGAACCATATCACATACATATCTCAAAGATAACCCTCATCATGCTACATTCATTTACACATTCACCACATTCTCTCGGGCCCCCTTACAAATACTAACGGATGCACCTTCACGTCCTACATTTGGCCTATCATTCATCACATAGCCCATTTGTACCACCTCACCCACCCACTCGACATGGAGACAAACCAATGGGGCCCCCACCCTCAATAGATACATTACACCTTTGCACATGTTACTATCATCATTGGGCACCCATCTTCGTGGTTGTACATCCAAACCAACCCCTATTCTTTTGGCAAGTGTACAAATATTTTAAAAAATAAAAATAAAAAAATCTCCCATCCACATTTTATTTTTACAATTCAAGACCCTTGCCCGCCTTCATTCTCTAATGACCTTTGGTCACAGCTTATCAACAAATCACCCCATTTTCCATGTCTGTCAAAAATCACTTACATCCATCTTGGAAATCCTACCGACTCCAGGATCATCAAAAAGAATTTTTTGACCGCCGACATTTTCATCTCAAGCTCTGACCTCATAATAGCTATCAGTATCCTACAATATTGATATCCCTTGCTATCATGACTATCTAAACCAAGTTATTACAATTTTTTCATATCTATTTCCCAACTCACCACATCGGGTAGATGACACCCCTTTCCTATCGACTTCAACAAATGTATTCCAGGAAAGAGGTATTACCTTGGATACTCCCCCCCATAGTAGGGATATCCTTGGGTGGCACATTGGGAACCATTATTGCCCAACGATGTCATCGGTTCCCTTGACATTTGACATCATCTCAAATCATTCGTGTCAAGGTGGTGCCATACTTAGTTACTATTGCAACTCATTCACATAGTAAAAAACTCCCACTTCACTAAGCACCTCATTCAATTCTTCTATTATGAGGTGGTGGAGGTACTTGCCACCAAATATATGTGCATGCCACAAAATCCATCAACAAATTTCTTTACCAAGATATGCTAGGAAAATATTATTTCACATATTTGGCAAGAAAGCTCCCCCGAGGGCTTCAGTAATGTTCATCATAAGCTATAAGCAGGTCAACAAACAAAAATTTGTATGTACACAAATCAGTCGTTGTCTAGTTGTAATCAGTTCTGATTAGCCATCATAACAAGAATGGGACATGCTGGCCTCATACATGCAGTCAAGGATCTTTCTCTACTCATCTCTGAAACAAGCTATCCTCGCTCTTGAAAATTTAATCAGACTCTCCAAAGAAAATGAAAACATGATGTATTTCAGCTATATGTCCGCTCTTAACCTCATACATTAGGGGGCAACTTCTAACACTGGAAAATCATACACCTACTAGTAGAATCTAGAAGACATTAAAAGTCTCCAGTAGAATGCACAAGTGGACATTTTTCCAGTCGAATACATTATAAAGAATCAAAAATCAAAGGTTCTCCTAAGGTCCAGATTTTATAAAGGAAATCAATTAAGGTCGCGCGTAGATTTCTTCGATAAACGCACGTGTGCTACATATCCTCAAAAAGTCTTGCAGTTGTAGAAAAGGTGAATCAGCAGTTTAGGACCACTCTACACACTTGGATCCGATTTCTTCATACGAGATCGGCCTAGTACAACCGAATTCAAGTCACCTTGGAGAAGTGCAATCCTCAATGGAATCCTCTTGTCCAACTCACGTGTCTCTAGCATGAAAGTACCAAGAAAGGGAAGAGAGATTCAAAAAAATCTATATAAATAGGCCACGGGAAAGGAAAAATAGGATACATTGTTATGCTGGCCAAATTGATTATAAGAAAACCACCATTTCATTGTTGAAACCAAGGAAGTGAAGAGCACTAGCATGTTGGCCAATTTGGTTCTAAGCAACCCAACACCTTAGTGAGTAAAGAGTAATCCACCTTTGAGAGAGAGGAGAAACTTGCAAAGAGATTGAGGAAAAGAAACATCCTTGCTGAGTATTTTTGAGCTCCCTAGCTCAAGGAATTCTCTTTAAGTTTTTTAGTGTTCTGATTGTATTCAACCTCTACCACCAACAATTAATAAAAGGATATTTTTACATATATTATTGATGTGTTTGCGACATTTGAGCATTTTTATGTTCATGAACCTATTTTTTTAGGTTTATGTTTATGTATGCATTGTATCCATTATTTACAATATTGTGTTTATTCAAGTCTGTGCACTAACAATACCAATTTTGACTATGATCCTTTGCAGGTAACAATCCACTGATAACGGGGTGTTTTTTGGTACACTTGTGCTTGAAAAACATTACAACGGGAATAGAGACCATACTAATCTCTTTTCATTAATCTAGAGATTGCTTGCAGGACTTCCTCTCTCCACAAACATCCTTTAAGGCACTCCTCACCTCCCTAGATTTTTTACAATCCCTTTGGACCTATTCTGAGCCTGTGGAAGTGAAATTTTTTTATAATTTTATCGCCTATGCGCTATTTTTTTTACAGATGCGAAGCACAAGTCTATGTATGTGAAAACCATGAAGAGAACTTCTATTTATACAGAGCACACACGAAAGACAGAGAAACGACAAAAAATGCTCGTATTTTTCAGTTTTCTCAGGTGATTGGAAACCTCTAGTGAATTGCCTTCACCTTTGCTTTCTGTGTTTTTTGTTTAGTAACCTTGGTTGCTTGAATGAAAACTAATTCATCAAGAAATTAGATTTTATTTTTAATTTTTAATTTTTATTTATTTGCAAACAAATATCCACATAGCTTAATTAGGGAGGAAAGTAAGTGGCCATAATCCACATATGTTTTCAAACTATTTCTCTTATTTTTTTGCAAATCATATTAACTTAATTAGTAAAGCAAGTAAGTGGCCCATTTGTTGATTTAAAGATGATTTGAGGTTGTCATTGATGTCAACCCAAGTAGCACCAGGGTCTACCCTGATCTTGCAAGGGAATTTTGACATGACAACTTACTCTATTTTGAGTCATGAATCTTCTAGATAGATTCTATTTGTTGAGATGTTTTCGTTGATATATGGCACACCAAGTAATTCTTCATGGTTTGAGAGATATTTCATGTCTGAAGTTAGTAACCCCAGCTAGTAGGCTAAAACCCTATGGGGTTGTGGCATGGCACTCATAATTGGTTTTGGTCATTGAATAGTCATTAATTAATAATTTTTTAAGTTCCTAAAATCCCTCCAACATTCTCTATAGAAGCCCCTCTCAACTCTATAAAAAGAAATCTCATATATCCTCCAAATGTAGCGATCATGGAATTTTCGGTATAACGTCATTTCTATGAAGTCTTAGATTCTGAAATTAAAACCCATTTGATTTGCAATCCTAATGAATGTCGTGACCGAATTTCAGATCTTGGTTCGCTATACTTTTGGAGATATGATCCGTGGAAGTTAGGGTTTTGTAGGCTGTTGAATTTCATCTCAGAGAACTGACCTTGGGAAAATCGTCATAACTCTCTCTCTGAGAAGAGGATTGGAATTATGTAAAAAGTGGTAGATAATTCACGGAATTTAGTTTTCTATCTATCAATTTCAGAGCCGAAGGAGGAAATAGTGACACGCAACATGTCGTACAAGTTCGTTCTATTGAATTAGTCCATAATTAGGTCATTGTGCGAGATTGGGCATAACTTTGCCTTGAAGAATTCAAATAAGGTAAGACACGTGGCATTGGAAAGAAGAATCAGAGGGCTACTACAGAACTGAAGATCACATATTGGGGATTTGAAATCACAAAGATACATCATATTAAATATCGTTCTCCTAGAAGGAAAGAAAAACTAGATCAAATGTTGTCAAGGGGTGCAAAGGACCAGACTTTCTAGAGCAACAAAGAGCAAGGTGTAGCAAAATGATGCAGCAGAGGTAAGCTACAGGTAATTATCTTCTGTATATATATGTTCATCTCTTAATTTCAACAGGTTCTTTGTATTCTAATTTGTTGTTTTCGTTTAGCACTGACATATGCTCTACAGGATGAAGTAAGTTTTGCTATTATCATGTCATAGGTATTTCCTTGAAGACTTTTTGCAACTATTATATATTCATCAAGAGAAGAGTCAATGCATAATCTAATGTTCTGAAGAGTGATAAAGGGTATCATGACAAGAGCAGCAATCAAGGTGCAGAACGATAGCAAGAAGTTCACCACATGAAGTCTTCAAGTGGGAAGCACTGCATACAATCATTGTAAAAGTATCATTGTACAGAGTCATTGTAAAAGCATCATTGTAAAAGTTTTACAAGTGTCCATCTTCCAAGATTTGAAGAGGTAGTGTTGGGAGGTCTAGGATCATCATTAGGTGGTTGTGTCATAGTTGGGGTTATGGTCTAGTGTGTCTTCTTCTTCTACATCATTCTATGTCATTGTAAAGTGGACCATTTTCCCTGGTACGTGAGTCCATTCTTCTTTTATTCTTCTATAGGGTGGTAGGATGGGGCTAAGCTGGTGCGTGAAGTCACCAATAGGTTCAATCCTATGAAAAATTCAAGGTGGTAGGGTGGTATTAGGGTGAGTTGTAACTCATTAGGTGTTGGGGCATCCATTCATTTGGATACTGAAGAATCTCAGGCATTGGAGCATCCATCTAGGAGATGGAGAAGAATGCTTTTATATAATTATAGGAAGTTGTTTCTTTCATTTCAATTGGGGTTGAAGATTAAATAATTTATTAGAAAAGTGTTCAGTGGTTTTTGATACGGAGGGGGTGTTACACCTAAAATGTTTGTTGCTCCTATGTTCTTTTATTTACTATTATTACTGCATAAACGTTAATAATAATTGAAGATTAAACAATGCTCTAAAAATATTTAAAAGTGATAATTTCTAAGGAATACTGATTCACCCCCCCCCCCCCCCCCCCCAGTATTTTTCAAAAATTGGTATTAGAGCTTGGTTCCTTCAATAGCAGTTTAACAACTGGAAGGAGATCATGGAGCATACCAAGAATGGTGTACCTCTATTCAATGAAAATAATTATGCACTCTGGAAAGGAAGAATGGAGGTCTATCTCTTGGTGCAAGTTACGAAGTATGGGACACTGTTCAAAATGGGTTTACACCAACCGCAGATGAACAAGGTAAGAAGAATTTGATAAATGATGCAAAAGCAAAGAATATTATTATCAATGGACTTACTAAATCTGCTTATCATAAGGTGTTGGGTTGTAAAACCACCAAAAATGTATGGGACAAGCTTGAGAATATATATGCAGGTGACTCAAATGTCAAAGAAGAAAAGATTCAAATCTACAGAGCAAAATTTCAGCAACTTTGAATGAAAGAAGATGACAACATTGCTGCATACTTCCAACACATTGATGAAATAACCAACACTCTAGAAGGATTGGGAGAGCCGTTGACGAGAAGACTATTATACGAAAGATTCTTAGAATGTTACCAGGAATATTCAACCCAAAGGTATCGGTCTTAGAATATAGTGCAAATTTGGACAAACTCAGCAAAGAGGAATTACATGGAGTTCTCATAGCATATGAAATGAGACTTGGTGAAGAAGAGGGTACTTCGCATCTAGAACTGTATTCACTGCATCTAAGAAAACCAATAAGGACAAACAACCTTCAAAGGCAAAGACCTACACCTACACTTGCAAGTGTGAAGAAAAGGAAGATGTCGGAGAAGGTTTTTCAAATGGAGAATATGCTTACTTTACAAGAAAACTAAAAATTGGTAAGGGAAAATTCAAAGGTAAACTTCCATTGATATGTTTCGGTTGTGGTGAGGTTAGGCATTTCATAGCAAAATGTCCGAACAGAAGTGATGGAAACTCAAAAGGAAAGAAAGGCTTTAAGAAATTCAACAAGCAAGGAAATAAGAAAGGAATCAAAAGGAACTTTCTCTCTAAAGAAGATAGCTCATCATTCGATGAAGACAGTGACAGTGAAGAAGAAGCCAATGAGAGAGTATTGTTTATGGCCAAGCACAATAAACAAGAGGTATTAAACAACGAAGAAGAATGGTTGACCATAGAAGAATTTTCTAAGGAGGCAATCAAGCTTATAAAAGAGCTCAAGGCTGAGAATATCTGTTCCAATACTCTTGAAGAACAAGTTCAAGGTCTCAAAATTGAAGTTGAAGAACACAAATGTATTGAAGAGTCACTTCAAAATAAATTGGAACAAAGCAATCGAGAAAGGGAAGCATTAGAAGCCAAAGTAGTCTCGTTGCATAAGGAAGTGAAGAAGGGAAAAGTTGTCCAAAACTATGCCAACAACTCAAGGGCGTTGGAAGAACTCATCAAAAATCAATGATCTTACAACGACAAAATTGGCCTCAATTACAAAGAAGAAGAAGTAGGACCTTCTACAACAAAATACAATGAACCTATGAGATCTGATAGGCATGTAGACTTCATTGGACAAGATTCGCAAGAACAACCTTGGAAGACAATTCCCCGATGAATATTTTCATCCAGGTACCAACATATTTTTCATGGCTATTGTTATTCATGTGGAAAATTTGGACATAGAGCTTCAGAATGTCGCATGTATGTTTGGAATGAATATAATTTCAGTGAGAGATGATTTCGAATGTTACAAATGTAACAATTTTGGACATATGGCTAGGGATTGTGAAGTTCCAAATAGGTACAACTATTATCAGCAAAACCCTAGAAGCAAATTTGCAGGATCACGAGATAAACACCAAACAGAATCTTCTATGAATAACATTGAATGTTACAAATGTCATAACTATGGACACATATCTTGTAACTGCAGGTACAAGATGGAATCAACCATGAATGAAAATCTTGACGACGAGAATAAGAAGGTTTGGAAAGGAAAATAGGTATAGGATGAACAAGTACAAGATGACCAAGAAAAGAAAGAAGGCAATAAGGTCCCAACAATTATGCTTTCACGATTTGTAACAGATTGTGAGGAATCAACAGTTGCTTCGGTTAATGACTCAAGTCAAGATGATTCGTTAAATGACACATTATTTTGAACAATTCATCTTATCGACTCCTAGAAATTTGAAGATGAGGAGTCTATGCAATAGTATATGATACAAGTCTACGATTGATAGACAGGTAGTTTGAAAAATATGGAAGTTTCATTACATGTTCAGGGGGAGAAAAACAGTTGAAGGAATACAAGTTACTAGGAAAAAGGCAAGATTATTCTAAAAAGGATATGCAGAGGTTGAAGGAATCGATTTTGAAGAAACATTTTGTCTCGTTGCCAGAATGGAAGCTATCCGGATGTTTCTCATGCCACAAAAATGCAAAGTGAGTTTGAAATGTCTATGCTTGGAGAGCTGACATACCTTTTGGGGCTTCATATTTCTCAGCAGGATAAAGGAATATTCATATATGAAACCAAGTACATCAAGGAAATGCTCAAATATATAGATGGAATATTGCAAGCCAATCCTTACCCCCATGATAATAGGTTGCAAGTTAAGCTTAGAATATTCGTTAAAGGATGTGGACCAAAGATTGTATAGATCCATGATTGGTAGTCTCCTATATGTGATAGCCTCTTAGCTTGATGCGATGCAGGCAGTCGGACAAGTAGCAAGATTCCAAGTAGCACCAAAAGAATATCATATTATTTTCGTCAAAATAATTATTCGATATCTAAAGGGAACAACAGAATATGGCTTGTGGTATCCTAAGAGAAAAAATATCATTATTCAAGCCTTTATAGATGTAGATTGGGCAGGAATCATTGATGATCGTAAGAGTACTAGTGGAGCAGCATTCTATCTAGGTGGTTGTCTCGTATCATGGTTGAGAAAAAAGAAAACCTCAATCCCGTTATCTACAATGGAAGTAGAATACATTGTAGCGACAACTTTTGGTACTCAAGTCCTTTGGATGAAACAAGCTTTGAAAGATCTTCAAGTACAATTCAGTGAGCCTATTCCCATCTTTTGGGATAACACTAGTGCCATCAACATCTCCAAGAATCCTATCATGCATTAAAAAACAAAACACATTCCCATAAAGTATCATTTTGTTAGAGAACAAATCGCTGAAAATAATATCAAACTTGAATATGTTGTGTTGAAGAGAGATTCCATACAGGCTCGTAGAGTGTTGTAATTAATGGAAAAAAAAAAAAACCTGTGAGCAATTTTGGTACAAAAGAACAAATCGCTGATATCTTCACTAAACCTTTACCTTGTGAAGCATTTGAATATCTTTACTAGAAGCTTGGGATTCTCCCAAGTTCTAATTAGATTTTTCTTATTCAGAAAATAAAGGGGGAGTGGAAGTGTGTACAGGTCCACAGGAAGGTTGTGTGTTAGGGGGATTTACCCTTTGCCATTGATGTTAAAGGGGGAGAAAAGGAAATAGGGAGAGGTGCCCTAATTGCACGGAGAGTACTTGTGTTGCCATCAATGCCAAAGGGGGATATTGTTGATCTAAAGATGATATGAGGTTGTCATTGATGTCAACCCAAGCAGCACCAGGGGCTACCCTAATCTTTCAAGGTAATTTTGACTTTAAAACTTACTCTATTTTGAGTCAAGGATCTTCTAGATAGATTCTAATCTTCAATATGTTTCTATTGATATATGGCACACCAAGTAATTCTTCACGGTTTGAGAGATATTCATGTAGAAGTTAGTAACCCTAGTTAGTGCGTTAAAACCCTATAGGGTTGTGGCATGGCACTCATAATTGGTTTTGGTCATTGAATAGTCATTAATTAATAATTTTTTAAGCTCCTAAAATCCCTCCAACATTCTCTATAGAAGCCCCTCTCAACTCTATAAAAATAAAATCTCATATATCCTCCAAATGTAGTGATCGTGGCATTTTCTCTATAACTTCATTTTTGAGAAGTCTTAGATTATGAAATTAAAACCCATTTGACTCGTAAACCTAATGAACGTTGTTATCTCAAAATTAGACCCTGAAAGGCTGTTGATCAGGTAGACTTCAAGTAACTATTTCAAACCTACTTTAGGCTGAGGCTTAGCCTCCCCAACCTGAGAGGGCTCTCTCAATAGATTAATGATCTTTGATTATGATAAAGATGGCTAACTCTTATGAAACAAATGTAAAAATATGAGTGGTGGAAACACAACTAGAAGGTATCCATTGGGCTTATGGAGTCAAATTCATTTCAGAATAACAATGACATCAACCTTACATAGAAGTCAGGGCATACAAAATTTAACCATTCAGAATACACCAGAAACATACAGGACAACACAGTTTATAAATATGTGAAGGAAATTAGAGCACAATCAGTGATTTATAAGTAATCACACATATATACCACTGCAAATATTGAAGAGAATATGATACACAACATTCTGAACAGTAAACTCCTTTTGATTCCTGAGAAGTAAAGCCAAGTCTTGTATTACTAAAACAGAGTCATATACATAGCACAATAGCAGAGCTTTTTTCAAATAAATTTCCAACCCTTGGTACATTATTTCTTCTCCCATATATAGATTTCATGTAGATTCCTTCCTCCAGCATGAGGGGAATTCGAATTCCTCCTAATTTTACACCTATTGACACTTAAAACTAACTATTTAATACAAAGGACAGCTAACTAGGAGTCCTAGAGACCTAATACAACTAGGAGTGTAACTCCTTATTATGATTACAAAAACCTTATCTAAACATTTAAAACATTCTTTGACACCTAAAACTCCATGAAATTTAATTTGATGGTGCTCATAACCTTCCGGATGGCCCTTGATGACTCATCCTTTTGTTGTTCCTAGAAACTAGGAGACTGTCCCTTGCTCTGTTCTGGCTGAAAAATAGGTCTTGGGACAGAGCTCATAACTTCTCATAAAAATGTATTTGGAAAAACTGAAGGAGGCTTTGTGGACCAATCCATGCTGAAAAAAATCTCTCTTGGTTTTTTGAAACATATTTCCTACCGCCCAGAATGAGTCTTTGAAAAACAGGTGTTAAACAAGAGAAATATGTTTGTGAAAAACTGCACCTACAACAGTTTCGTAGCGCAAGTTTTGTCATCCAATTCTCCCATATCATAATGGATTTGAAGAAAATTAAAGAGGTTTTTCTATTTCATTAGGTTAGTAATAAAAACCTCTTTCAATTTTCCAAAATATTCTTTCAGTTTCTCTAGAGACCTCCTGGAAGTTGACTACTTCAAACAGTTTTTCTCTTGAAAAAGGTTGCTTCAGTGATTTCGTAGTGCAAGGTTTGGTATGTGTATATGTCTTCATTTCTTGAATTTACCTTTTGATTAGGGCTCAAACTTCTCAAGTGATCTTATTACACCTCTGCAGCAACATCCCTTTCAAAATAATCCTCTCTTTCTTTCAAGGTAGATCCTCAAAAACAAAACTGTCACCTTCAGCAGTTTCGTAGCGCGCTACGAAACTGCTGTGTGAGTCAAAAACACATAGTTCTCTTTTTTAAAATTGTCTTTCTTGGGATTTCAATGACTGCAGATATAACCTCTGGAGAGATTGGTAATTCAAGAACTCCAACCTTTGAATTAAATCCTGTGAAATTGGAAGCAAATTCTTTGGTGACTTGCATGTGACCTCCTTGAAGTTTTTCGCAGAATCTCCAACAGCCAACCTATTTGAAATCTTGTTCAATATTAGACACCTGCCTAACCTATGATCCTTCTTTTCTGTAAACAACTCCATGGAATTCCTACAAGATGAAAATTGAAAGAGCTTGCACCATCTTAATCTCGATCATTGCCTCGCTTGAAATGAAAAGGGAAGCTACTTCACTTGGACTTCAAAGAATTCTGATTAAGTGCTTGTCAATTTGCTTCTCATAGATGAACCCATACATAATCATAACTGTAAATACTTGGCTCCTTTTTTGAAATTTGAAACTTGAGTGCACCAAGACACCTAACGAACCTAATGATAAGAATGAGCAGTTGAATGTGATAGGCAAGGTGTATGGATTGACAATTGATGATGAAAATCTAACAAATTCTAGTAGATTTGGCAGTTGGATGACATTTGACACGAATATGCATGAATCCTTGATTTCGTAGCGGAGCTAGTGAAAATTCTGGGTTTTGCGCTACGAAAACTCCTAGACTGAGTTTTGCGCTACGAAAACGCCTAGACAGTTTTGCTGCGCATAAGAACTTTGAAATAGGATTGACATATGGAGCTTAGGTGTGATGTGAGACCAGTGATGGATGAAAACGGAGTGTTGACCTTTATTTAAACATACCAACAAGACTCCTAAGATTCAGACTCTAAGACAAACAAAAATGAAACCTAGACTATCACCAAACCTTTACCATCAAACTAATGTAAACAATTTGGAAATTAGAATTCTTAGGTGATAATAGTGGCTCCACTTGGGATAGTGTGCTCTTGTAGTACACTAAGAACTCGCAGGTCCAATGCTTCATCCATTTTATGACAAACATAGATTTGCTTGACGAGCATCTTTTTCCAGCTTCTTGGGCCTTCACCTCGGGCTTAAGCTTGATGATCACTGTAGGAGAAAGAAATCTATATCTACTGAAATATGCTCAGTCAACCTTGAGCTTATTTGCATTTTCCTACCTACCTACTCTATTAATTTCCACTTTAGGTCAAGCAACATGTTATTTCCAATAAATCCAATTAATTGTCCTTTCTGATATTGGAGGCTCTTGACTACATTCAACCTCAAAATAACCATGATAGTGAGATGACCAAATCAACTTATAATGTATATGATCTTCATAATGCAAATGAAAATGAAATACTGATGTGCAAAACTTTGCCATGTATTCATTTATAGGGTCAAAGAAAACATGGTTATTTTTATAATCATCATAACATTCTATCTCTTCAGACAACTGATCCTCAGCCACACAAAATTCCTTTGATGTGCTATCCAACTGCCTTTCTGCATGATTCTCATAGACAATGTAACTTTCCTCACTATTGTGATCATTCTTTGAAGTAAGCTGTTGCAAGGAATTACAAAATTGAACAACCTTTTCCTCTGCCTGAGGGCTATAAAAGCTATTTTCCAGTACTTCTTCTTGATGTTTGCAATCAATTTCATACTCATAATGGTTTGAAGCCTGACAAATCTGCTACATGTCTACATCAATCTCAGAGGATGTAATATGATTTTCATAAGTAAACCCCAGCTGATCTTCATGCTACATTTCATGAGATGTTATACTTTCTTCTTGGTGTTGAAATGTATTGCTATGAAGAGCCTCTAAAATTTCTTCATCCATAAACTCATCATCATCATAACAATCCTCCAAATATTGAATAAAACTCATAGAATGTTTACAACAATATTTGACCAGCAATAAGGAGGGATGACACTCTTTATACATGTCATATAACACATCATGGAAATCAGCAAGAGAATATAATGAACCATTTTCCAAACTTTTATACCAAGACCATGCTTTTCCTTCTAAAGTGGTCATAAACATCCTCATGAGACAATCTTCAGGGAACTGAACCTTAATATTGCGTACATGCATATGAAACCTAACCAAATGAAGAGCAGCATTGTCTTTCTTTTCATCTTTGAATATTGGAAGATCCTCTAACCAATCAACCTTTGGCATAGGATTTGGAAAACCAAGGATATGAGACCGATTCATAGGAGCATACCTGGCATTCATTCTTGCAGTGGAACTCATCTTGGAACTTCACCAAGCTATTGATCTTCAAGCAGTGGAGTCACCTTCCCATTTGTTATTCGATGTGTGGAGTCGCCAAGGTAGTTTTGCAGCCTCAAAAAGATGTCTGAGCTCCTGCTACCTTCAGAAGTTTAGCCTCTTAATTTCAGGAATGAATAGACTTCAGGCTCCCGGTAGACGCACCAAAATGTTATCTCAAAATCAGACCCTGACAGGCTGCTGATCAGGTAGACTTCAAGTAACTATTTCAAACCTACTTTAGGTTGAGGCTTAGCCTCCCCAACCTGAGAGGGCTCTCTCAACAGATTAATGATCTTTGATTATGATAAAGATGGCTAACTCTTATGAAACAAATGTAAAAATATGAGTGGTGGAAACACAACTAGAAAGTATCCATTGGGCTTATGGAGTCAAATTCGTTTCAGAATAACAATGACATCAACCTTACATAGAAGTCAGGGCATACAAAATTTAACCATTCAGAATACACCAGAAACATACAGGACAACACAGTTTATAAATATGTGAAGGAAATTAGAGCACAATCAATGATTTCTAAGTAATCACACATCTATACCACTGCAAATATTGAAGAGAAGATAATACACAACATTCTGAACAGTAAACTCCTTCTGATTCCTGAGAAGTAAAGCCAAGTCTTGTATTACTAAAACAGAGTCATATACATAGCACAATAGCAGAGCTTTTTTCAATAAATTTCCAACCCTTGGTACATTATTTCTTCTCCCATATATAGAGTTCATGTAGATTCCTTCCTCCAGCATGAGGGGAATTCGAATTCCTCCTAATTTGACACCTATTGACACTTAAAACTAACTATTTAATACAAAGGACAACTAACTAGGAGTGTAACTCCTTATTATGATTACAACAACCTTATCTAAACATTTAAAACATTCTTTGACACCTAAAACTCCATGAAGTCGAATTTTATGGTGCTCATAACCTTCCAGCTGGCCCTTGATGACTCATCCTTTTGTTGTTCCTAGAAACTAGGAGACTGTCCCTTGCTCTGTTTTGGCTGAAAAATAGGTCTTGGGACAGAGCTCATAACTTCTCATAAAAAATTTATTTGGAAAAACTGAAGGAGGCTTTTGTGAACCAATCCATGTTGAAAAAAAACCTCTCTTTTTTTTTTGAAACATCTTTTTTACCGCCCAGAATGAGTCTTTGAAAAAAAGGTGTTAACAGGAGAAATATGTTTGTGAAAAACTGCACCTACAGCAGTTTCGTAGCGCAAGTTTTGTCATCCATTTCTCCCAGATCATAATGGATTTGAAGAAACTAAAAGATTATTTTCTATTTCATTAGGTTAGGAATAAAAACCTCTTTCAATTTTCCAAAATATTCTTTCAGTTGCTCTAGAGACCTCCTGGAAGTTGATTGCTTAAAACAAATTTTCTCCCTAAAAAGGCTGCTTCAGTGATTTCGTAGTGCAAGGTTTGGTATGTGTATATGTCTTCATTTCCTGAATTTACCTTTTGATTAGGGCTAAAACTTCTCAAGTGATCTTATTACACCTCTGCAGCAACATCCCTTTCAAAATAATCCTCTCTTTCTTTCAAGGTAGATCCTCAAAAACAAAACTGTCACCTTCAACAGTTTCGTAGCGCGCTACGAAACTGCTGTGTCAATCAAAAAAACATAGTTCTCTTTTTTAAAATTGTCTTTCTTGGGATTTCAGTGACTGTAGATATAACCTCTGGAGAGATTGGTAATTCAAGAACTCCAACCTTTGAATTAAATCCTGTGAAATTGGAAGCAAATTCTTTGGTGACTTGCATGTGACCTCCTTGAAGTTTTTCGCAGAATCTCCAACAGCAAACCTATTTGAAAGCTTGTTCAATATTAGACACCTGCCTGACCTATGATCCTTATTTTCTGTAAACAACTCCATGGAATTCCTACAAGATGAAAATTGAAAGAGCTTGCACCATCTTAATCTCGATCATTGCCTCGCTTGAAATGAAAAGGGAAGCCACTTCACTTGGACTTCAAAGAATTTTGATTAAGTGCTTGTCAATTTGCTTCTCATAGATGAACCCATACATAATCATAACTGAAAATACTTGGCTCCTTTTTTGAAATTTGAAACTTGAGTGCACCAAGACACCTAACGAACCTAATGATAAGAATGAGCAGTTGAATGTGATAGGCAAGGTGTATGGATTGACAATTGATGATGAAAATCTAACAAATTCTAGTAGATTTGACAGTTGGATGATATTTGACACGAATCTGCATGAATCCCTGATTTAGTAGCGCAGCTAGTGCAAATTCTGGGTTTTGCGCTAGGAAAGCACCTAGATAGTTTCACTGCACATAAGAACTTTGAAATAGGATTGACATATGGAGCTTAGGTGTGATGTGAGACCAATGATGGATGAAAATGGAGTGTTGACCTTTATTTAAACATACCAACAAGACTCCTAAGGTTCAGACTCTAAGACAAACAAAAATCAAACCTAGACTAGCACCGAACCTTTACCATCAAAATAATGTAAGCAATTTGGAAATTAGAGTTCTTAGGTGATAACAAACGTCATGACTGAATTTCAAATCTTGGTTCGCTATATTTTTGGAGATATGATTTGTGGAATTTAGGGTTTTTGCAGGCTCCCAAAATTCATCTCAAAGAAGTGACCTTGGGAAAATCGTCATAACTCTCTCTGTGAGAAGAGGATAGGAATTATGTAAAAAGTGGCAGATAATGCAAGGAATTTAGTTTTCTATGTATCAATTTCAGAGCAGAAGAGGAAATAGTGACACGCGACACGTCGTACAAGTTCTCTCTATTGAACTAGTCCATAATTAGGTCATTGTGAGAGATTGGGCATAACTTTGCCTTGAAGAATCCAAATCGGGTCAGACCGGTGCAATTGGAAAGAAGACTTAGATGGCTACTACAAAACAGAGGATAACATATTGGGGATTTGAAATCACAGAGATACATTATATTCAATATGGTGCTCCTAGAAGGAAAGAAAAACTAGACCAAGTGTTGTCAAGGGTTGCAAAGGACCAGACTTTCTAGGGAATCAAAGAGAAAGGTGCAGCAAAATGACGCAGCAGAGATAAGCTACAGGTAAGTATCTTCTGTATATGTATGTTCATCTCTTAATTTCATTAGGTTCTTTGTATTCTAATTTTTTTTTTTGTTTAGCACTAACATATGCTCTGCAGGATGAGGTAAGTTTTGCTATTATCATGTCGTGGGTATTTCCTTGAAGAATTTTTGCAGGTATTATAATTCATCAAGAGAAGACTCAATGCATAATGTAATTTTCTGAAGAGTGAGAAAGGGTAGCATGACAAGAGCAGCAATCAAGGTGCAAAAAAGCAACAAGAAGTTCACCACATGAAGTCTTCAAGTGGGAAGCACTGCATACAATCATTGTAAAAGTATCATTGTCTAGATTCATTGTAAAAGCATCATTATAAAAGTTGTACAAGTTTCTATCTTCCAAGAGTTGAAGAGGTAGTGTGGGGAGGTCTAGGATCATCATTAGGTGGTTGTGTCATAGTTGGGGTTATGGTCTAGTGTGTCTTTTTCTTCTGTGTCATTCTATATCGTTGTAAAGTGGACCATTTTCCTTGGTTCAAGAGTCCATTCTTCTTTTATTCTTCTCTAGGGTGGTAGGGTGGTGCATGAAGTCACCAACAGGTTCAAGCCTATGAAAACTTCAGGGTGGTAGAGTGGTGTTACGGTGAGTTGTAGCTCATTGGGTGTTGGGGCATTTGTTCAATTGACTACTGAAGAATCTTGGGTGTTGGAGCATCCATCCAGTGGAAGTTGGAGAAGAATGCTTTTCTAGAATTCTAGGAAGTTGTTGCTTTCATTTCAGTTGGGGTTGAAGATTAAAGAATTTATTAGAAAGAGTTCGGTGGCTTTTGACCTAGAGGGGGTTTTCCTCCTAAAATATTTGTGCCTCTTGTGTTCTTTTATTTACTATTATTACTGCATAAACGTTAATACTAATTGAAGATTAACTAATGATCTGGAAAGATTTAAAAGTGCTAATTTCTAAGGAATAATGATTCACACCCCCCCCCCCCCCCAGTATTTTCCAACAATTGGTGTCGGAGCTTGGTTCCTTCAATAGTAGTTTAACAACTGGAAGGAGATCATGGAGCATACCAAGAATGGTGTAACTCTATTCAATGAAAATAATTATGCACTCTGGAAAGGAAGAATGGAGGTCTATCTCTTGGTGCAAGGTTACGAAGTATGGGACACTGTTCAAAATGGGTTTACACCAACCACAGATGAACAAGGTAATAAGAATTTGGTAAATGATGCAAAATTAAAGAATATTATTATCAGTGGACTTATTGAATCTGCTTATCATAATGTGTTGGGTTGTAAAACCGCTAAACATGTATGGGACAAGCTTGAGAATATATATATCTATATATATATATATATATATATGCAGTTGACTCAACTGTCAAAGAAGCAAATCTTCAAATCTATAGAGCAAAATTTGAGTAACTCAGAATGAAAGAAGATGACAACATTGATTCGACACGTTGATGAAATAACCAACACTCTGGAAGGATTGGGAGAGCCTGTTGACAAGAAGACTATTATACGAATTCTTAGAACGTTACCAGGAAGATTCAACCCAAAGATATTGGTCTAAGAATACAATTAAAATCTAGACAAACTCAACAAAGAGGAATTACATGGAGTTCTCATAGCATATGAAATGAGACTTGGTGAATAAGAGGGTACTTTGCATCTAGAAACTGTGTTCGCTGCATCTAAGAAAACCAATAAGGACAAACAACCTTCAAAGGAAAAGACCTGCACCTACACCTACAAGTGTGAAGAAAAGGAAGATGATGAAGAAGGTTTTTCAGATGGAGAATATGCTTACTTTACGAGAAAACTAAAAATTGGTAAGGGAAAATTCAAAGGTAAACTTACATTGATATGTTTTGGTTGTGGTGAGGTTTGGCATTTTGCAGCAAAATGTCCAAACAGAAGTGATGGAAACTCAAAAGGAAAGAAAGGATTTAAGAAATTCAACAAGTAAGGAAAGAGGAAAGGATTCAAAAGGAACTTTCTCTCTAAAGAAGATAGCTCATCATCCGATGAGGACAGCGATAGTGAAGAAGAAGCCAATGAGAGAGTACTGTTTATGGCCAAGCACAATAAACAAGAGTTATCAAACAACGAAGAAGAAGGGTTGACCATAGAAGAATTTTCTAAGGAGGTAATCAAGCTTATAAAAGAGCTCAAGGCTGAGAAAATCCGTTCCAATACTCTTGAAAAACAAGTTCAAGGTCTTAAAATTGAAGTTGAAGAACACAAATGTATTGAGGAGTCACTTCAAAGGAAATTGGAAGAAGGCAACCAAGAAAGGGAAGCATTAGAAGTTGAAGGAAGTGAAGAAGGTAAAAACTGTCCAAAACTATGCCAACAACTCAAGGGCGTTGGAAGAACCCATCAACAATCAATGATCTTACAATGATAGAACTAGCCTCAGTTACAAAGAAGAAGAAGTAGGACCTTCTACAAGAAAATATAATGAACCTATGAGATCTGACAGGCACGTAGACTTCATTGGACAAGATTCACAAGAAAAACCTTGGAAGACAATTCTCCAATGAAGATTTTCATGGCTATTGTTATTCATGTGGAAAATTTGGACATAGAGCTTCAGAATGTCGCATGTATGTTTTGAATGAATATAATTCCAAGAGATCTCTTAGAAATGGATATTCCAAAACTCAACATAATATTCACAAATGTTATCGTTTGAGTTATGATGTCGAATGTTACAAATGTAACAATTTTGGACATATGGCTAGGGATTGTAAAGTTCCAAACCGGTACAACTATTATCAGCAAAACTGTTAGAAAATTATTTATTACGGAGCAATGGAACACATAAAATATTGCAGAAATATAAACACAGAAAATGCATAAAACAAGAGAGACATAGATATACGTGGTTCACCCAGTTTGGGCTACGTCCACCCCGAACAACCAGTCCTTCCTTTCTATTATCCAGCAAAATGAAGAGACACAACCTACAGCAAATCCGCTGTAATATCCTCTGTTTTCTCTCACAGTCTCAGCTCTCTGTTTCTCACTCACAGAATACACATCTATCACACAACCTCAAATACAATGCCCTCATACAAAGAGAGGGGTTGCCTTCTAGGGCAAAAAACCCTAAACTAAACATAAGTTCTACCGTTAGATCATCCGCCTAATGAACGGCCCAGATTGACTAGAAATTACTATACTTTTACAAGGCAATTTTACATTTATTTTTGGCTTCGGGGGCGCTGCCCCCGAGCCCCCGCCGGGGGACCGCTGGCCCCCGGACCCCCACGGGGGGGACAAGTCCCCCCTGCACCCCCCCACGCGGAGGGGTGTACAAAACTTCCTGGGGTATACATCCATTTGAAAAAAAGACCTGTGAACAATCATTCTCCACACACATCGAGCCTCCCCTCAAATTATTATCCATCCGTCCACTCTCTACCAACCAGGATTCTCCGCTCCAATGCATTGGAAGCACCACCTACCTCGAGAGCTTGCTTTATCCCAGGTCAACTCCTCTTCACCGTGTTGGGACCAGGACACGTCCATGAAGAATCCGGAGCACACCGCCTGTATTATCGGGGCCCACCACCTTCGTTCGGCATTCCGAAGATTCATCCACTTGGCTAACTTAGAACTTGACTTTGATACCACTTGTAAGGACTCTTGACACCACATATCTCCACAATGGTATGATATTTTCCACTTTGGGCCTAAGCCCTCATGGATTTGTTTTGGGATTTTACCCCAAAAGGCCTCATATCAATGGAGATATTTGTCCATCCTTATATACCCATGATCCTCCCCACTTCTAGTCAATGTGGGACTTTGGTCGTATACCCAACAAAAACCCTAGAAGAAAATTTGCAGGATCACGAGATAAACACCAAATGGAATATTCTATGAATAACATCGAATGTTACAAATGTCATAACTATGGACACATAGCTCATAACTATAGGTACAAGATGTAATCAACCATGAATGAAAACCTTGATGACAAGAATAAGAAGGTTTGGGAAGGAAAATAGTTACAAGATGAACAAGTACAAGATGACCAAGAAAAGCAAGAAGGCAATAAGGTCCCAACAATTATGCTTTCACGATTCGTAATAGATTGTGAGGAATCAATAGTTGCTTCGGTTAATGACTCGAGTCAAGATGATTCATTAAATGACACATTATTTTGAACAATTCAGCTTATCGACTCCTAGAAATTTGAAGATGAGGAGTCTATGCAATAGTATATGATACAAGTCTATGATTGACAGACAGGTAGTTTGAACAATATGGTAGTTTCATTACATGTTCAGGGGGAGAAAAACAGTTGAAGGAATACAGGTTACCAGGAACAAGGCAAGATTAGTCTGAAAAGGATATGCAGAGGTTGAAGGAATCGATTTTGAAGAAACATTTTGTCCCATTGCTAGAATGGAAGCTATCAGGATGTTTCTCGTGCCACAAAAATGCAAAGTGAGTTTGAAATGTCTATGCTTGGAGAGATGACATACTTTTTGGGGCTTCAAATTTCTCAGCAGGATAAAGGAATATTCATATATCAAACCAAGTACATCAAGGAAATGCTCAAAAATCCAGATGGAAGATTGCAAGCCAGTCCTTACCCCCATGATAATAGGTTGCAAGTTAGACTTGAAGTCAAAGGATGTGGACCAAAGATTGTATAGATCCATGATTTCTAGTATCCTATATGTGATAGCCTCTCGAGCTGATGTGATGCAGGACATTGGACAAGTAGCAAGATTTCAAGCAACACCAAAAGAATATCATATTATTGTGATGAAAAGAATTCTTCGATATCTAAAGGGAACAACAGAATATGGCTTTTCGTATCCCAAGGGAAACAATCTCATTATTCAAGCCTTTACAGATGCAGCTTGGGTAGGAAGCATTGATGATCGTAAGAGTACTAGTGGAGCAACATTTTATCTAGGTGGTTGTCTCGTATCATGGCTGACAAAAAAGCAAACCTCAATCTCATTATCTACAACAGAAGTAGAATACATTGCAGCGGCATCTTGTTGTACTCAAGTCCTTTAGATGCAACAAACTTTGCAATATCATCAAGTACAATTCATTGAGCCTATTCCCATATTCTATGATATCACCAGATCCATCAACATCTCCAAGAATCATGTCATGCATTCAAAAACAAAACACATTCCGATAAAATATATTTTTGTTAGAAAACAAGTCGTTGAAAAGAATATCAAACTTGAATATGTTGGTACAAAAGAACAAATCGCTGATATATTCACTAAACCTTTACCTCGTGAAGCATTTGAATATCTTCACCAAAATCTTGGGATTCTCCCAAGTTCTCATTAGATTTTCCTTATCTAGAAAATAAAGGGAGAGTCAAGGATCATCTAGATATATTCTACTCATTTAGATGTTTCCGTTGATATATAGCAAGCCAAGTAATTCTTCACGGTTTGAGAGATATTCATGTTTGAAGTTAGTAACCCCAGTTAGTGGGCTAAAACCCTATGGGGTTGTTGCATGGAACTCATAATTGGTTTTGGTCATTGAATAGTCATTAATTAATAATTTTTTAAGCTCCTAAAATCTCTCCAACATTCTCTATAGAATCCCCTCTCAACTCTATAAAAAGAAATCTCATATATCCTCCAAAAGTAGCGATCGTGGAATTTTCTCTATAACTTCATTTCTACGAAGTCTTAGATTCTGAAATTAAAACCCATGTGATTTGCAATCTTGATGAATGTCATAACCTAATTTCAGATCTTGGTTCACTATATTTTCAGATATATGATCTATGGAAGTTAGGGTTTTTGCAGACTCCTGAAATTCATCTCAAAGAAGTGACCTTGGGAAAATCGTCATAACTCTCTCTTTGAGAAGAGGATTGGAATTTTGTAAAACGAGTCAGATAGTGCATGGAATGTAGTTTTATTTGTATCAATATTAGAGCCTAAGGAGGAAACAGTGACACATGACACGTCGTACAACTTCACTCTACTGAACTAGTCCATAATTAGGTCATTGTTAGAGATTGGGCATAACTTTGCCTTGCAGAATCCAAATCAGGGCAGACCAGTGGCATTGGAAACAAGAATCAGAGGGGTACTACAGAACCGATGATCACATACTGGGGATTTAAAATGATAGAGATACATCAGATTAAATATCGTGCTCCTAGAAGGAAAGAAAAACTAGATCAAGTGTTGTCAAGGGGCGCAAAGGAATAGACTCTCTAGGGAAGAAAAGAGAAAGGTGCAACAAAATTATGCAGTAGAGGTAAGCTATAGGTAAGTATATTCTATATATGTATCTTCATCTCTTAATTTCATTAGGTTATTTGTATTCTAATTTGTTGTTTTCGTTTAGCACTAATATATGCTCTGCAAGATGAGGAAAGTTTTGCTTTTATCATGTCATGGGTATTTCCTTGAAGAATTTTTTCAGGTATTATATATTCATCAAGAGAAGACTCAATGCATAATCTAATGTTTTGAAGAGTGAGAAAGGGTAGCATGAAAAGAGCAGCAATCAAGGTGCATAACAGCAGCAAGAAGTTCACCACATGAAGTCTTCAAGTGGGAAGCACTGCATACAATCATTGTAAAAGTATCATTGTACAAAGTAATTGTAAACACATCATTGTAAAAGTTGTACAAGTGTCTATCTACTAGGAGTTGAAGAGGTAGTGTTGGGAAGTCTAAGATCATCATTAGGTAGTTGTGTCATAGTTGGGGTTATGGTCTAGTGTGTTTTCTTCTTCTACATCATTCTATATCATTGTAAAGTGGACCATTTTCCCTGGTACGAGAGTCCATTCTTCTTTTATTCTTCTATAGGGTGGTAGGGTGGTGCTAGGCTGGTGCATGAAGTCACAAATAGGTGCAAGCCTGTGAAAAATTTAGGGTGGTAGGGTGGTGCTAGGGTGAGTTGTAGCTCATTGGGTGTTGGGGCATCCATTCAATTGACTACTAAAGAATCTCGGGTGTTGGAGCATCCATCCAGTGGGAGCTGGAGAAGAATGCTTTTCTAGAATTCTAGGAAGTTTTTGCTTTCATTTCAGTTGGGGCTGAAGATTAAAGAATTTATTAGAAAAGCGTTCAGTGGTTTTTGACCCGGAGGGGGTTTTCCACCTAAAATCTTTGTGCCTCCTGTTTTCTTTTATTTACTGTTATTATTGCATAAACGTTAATAATAATTGAAGATTAAATAATGCTATGAAAAGATTTAAAAGTGTTAATTGCTAAGGAATACTAATTCACCCTCCCCCCCTCTCAATATTTTCCAACACCATTATCGATGAATCTTACTACTAACCAAAGTTTTTTTTTTTTTTTTTTTTCGGGACTAGGAGCAAATGTTAGTAGAGAAAGTGAGTAATGTTAGAAAATAATATTATGGAGCAATGGAACACATAAAATATTATAGAAATATAAACACAGAAATCACATAAAACAAGAGAGACACAGATATATGTGGTTCACCCAGTTTGGTCTACATCCACCCTGAGCAGCCAGTCCTTCCTTTCTATTATCCAACAAAATGAAGAGACACAACCTACAACAAATCCACAGTAATATCCTCTGTTTTCTCTCACAGTCTCACCTCTCTGTTTCTCACTAAGAGAATACACATCTATATCACAACCTCAAATACAATGCCCTCATACAAAGAGAGGGGTTGCCTTCTAGGGCAAAAAACCCTAAAGTAAACATAAGTTCTACCGTCAAATCATCCGCCTAATGAACGGCCCAGATTGACTAGAAATTACTATACTTTTACAAGGAAATTTTACATCTATTTTTGGCTTCGGGGGCGCTACCTCCGAACCCCTGCCGAGGGACCGTTGGTCCCCGGACCCCCCAGCCGGGGGTGATCGGCCCCCTCGGACCCCTGTAGGGGGGACAAGTCCCCCCCGCACCCCCCCGCGTGGAGGGGTGTACAAACTTCCTGGGGTATACATCCGGCTAAAACAAAAGACCTCTGAACAATCATGCTCCACACACAACAAGTAATCCCTGCTTCCCTTGTGTTAACACCAGAAAATCATACACCTACAAGTACAATCCAGACGACATTAAAAGTGTCTAGCAGAATGCACAGGTGGACATTTTTCTAGCAAAATACATTATAAAGATTAAAAATAAAAGGTTCTCCTAAGGTCTAAATTTTATAAAGGAAATCAATTAAGGTCGCGCATATATTTCTTCGATAAACACGGCGCGACATATCTCAAGAAGCCCGCAGTTGCAGAAAAGGTGACTTAGTAGTCCAGGACCACTCTACACACTTGGATCCGATTTCTTGATATGAGATCAACCGAGTACAACCAAATTCGGTCGCCTTGGAGAAGTGTAGCCCTCAATGAATCCTCTTGTCCTACTCATGTGTCTTTATCATGCATGTACCAAGAGAGGGAAGAGGATTTAAAAACTCTATATAAATAGGCCATGGAGAGTCAAAAGAAGAGACATTATGATATCCAAGTTTCTTGTAAAAAACCACCATTTCATTGTTAAACCAAGGAAGTGAATAGCACTAGCATGTTGGCCAAATTGCTTCTAAGCAACCCAACATCTTAGTGATGAAGAGTAATCCACCCTTTGAGAGTCTTCATGCTTTTTGAGAGAGAGGAGAAACTTGCAAAGAGATTGAGGAAGAGAAACATCCTTGTTGAGGATTTTTGATCTCCCTAGCTCAAGGAATTCTCTTCAAGTGTTTTAGTATTCTAATTGTATTCAACCTCTACCACAAAAAATAAATAAAGAGATATTTTTCCATATATTATGATGTTTCGCTCCATTTGAGCATTGTTATGTTCATGAACCTCTTTTCTTAAGTTTTGTTTATGTATGCATTGTATCCATTATGTACAATGTTGTGTTTATTTAAGTCTATCCACTAACGGCACTAATTTTGACTGTGACCTTTGCAGGTAACAATCCACTGCTAAGGGGGTGTTTTTTGGTACGCTTGTGCTCCAAAAACACTACAATAGGAATGACGACCATACTAGTCTCTTTTCATTAATCTAGAGATTGTTTGCAAGGCCTCTTTGCACAAACATCCTTCAAGGCGCTCCTCACCTCCCTGGATTTTTGACATTCCCCCTGGACCTGTTCTGAGCTTGTGGAAGTGAAGAATTTTTAGAATTTTTTTGTGCGTGCGCTTTTTTCTCTGACAGACACGAAGCAAACGTCTATTTTTGTGAAAACCATGAAGCTTACTTATGTTTCTATAGAATATGCGTGACATACATAAAAATGAAAAAAAAGCCTTGTATTTTTCAGTTTTCTCAGTGATGGCAACCTCTAGTGAATTTTGGTTCACCTCTGCATTCTTTATTTTCTGTTTAGTACCCCTGGTTGCTTGAATGAACCCTAATTCATCAAAAAATTTATTTTTTATTTTTTTTTATTTATTTGCAACAAATACTCACATATTGTATGCATTGCATTTATTTATTTATTTTTTGTGAAAACCATGAAGCTCACGTATGTTTCAATGGTGAGTAATCCCTACTTCCCTTGTCTCTCCTAGACGAACCTGCGATTACATATGAAAACCTTCTTGAAAATATTTAAATTTCCATCTCCCTTATTAAACTCCACATATTTTAATAGGAAAAAGTAAGTGGCCCATGATCCACAAATAATTTCTTTTTCCATGCAAGGAACAACCAGCACCTAGTGTAACTAAAAGGATATTGAAAAGGATCATTGCATATCCAAATCTTATCACACTTGTATGTTCACTTGCATCACACACTAAGCCTCTATACACTTTGTACTCAAATACCATCCATATTTTGGATCTTTGGTTACTTAGTTTATTTTGGCTTACCAAGTCACCCCATAAGTGAAATAAGCCTCTTTAAAAACAACCATAACTTGAACAAATTAAGTTTCCCCATAGGGGCCACAAAAAAAATTATAGTTCAGATTAGGACCATGGGGGTAGGCATCCCATAAGCCACCATGGTCATGCTTCACCATTGAAACATAGTTGTTGAATTTCTAGGGAGCTTAAAAATCCTTCAACAATCCCATGGAAAAGAAAACCCAAGCATGGCAGAGACCCGATTCAGAGGGGGTTCAGCTTAGGCCCAGTGCATGCAGTACTCTTTGGGGCTACTTGACCCATCTAGTGCTTGGTACTGGTAACTGATTACCAAGAAGCTAAAGACTCGAATGCTCACAGGGTAGAAGGTACTTAATGACCAAATCTAGGTCATCCTACTCTATAGGTGACAGTGCAGGCATAACTTGACCCTCATTACCATTACCTTGCTTGATTCCTTAGTTGTTGGAAGGTGTTGCCAGTTCTTTTGGGACGTTGGCCAGGACCCGTCAAAGGTCATTTCTGCAAGGCCCAGTTACTTTGAGATTGGACATGACGATTATTTCTTCATAAGACTATTTATCGTACGAAACAAACAAAAACCATTTTTTGTTTGCTTGGTCACATAGTTTAAGTAAAGGAAAATAAACCATTGATATTTTCACTTTTCTTTATGTGTGTGATATAATTGTATTGAGATATATATATATCTTCATCCATCACCAAAATCAAAGTATCTCACAATCTAAATCAACACCATAGAGGACCGCATGACTCCCTGTCAATCTACGTGTTTTTATAACCTCCCCCCATTATTTGGAGGCGTACCAGGAATCCCACCATTTAGGCAAAGAGGACATCACTCAACCACCATTATTGGATATTCCTTTATTGGTGTAACTTTGCTTAAAACTCCTCCATGGCAAGGTACACCCTTCACTACTCCTGAAAGATCCCCGCACGCTACCCCATTTGGGATTGCACACACTTCTCCTCCAAGCAGTCCTCGAGCTACCCATCAGGGTAATCCTCCCATGACATCCCCACAGAGGACTCCATTTCATATAGCTGTGCATAATTGATTTCCGATGGAAGGGAATGCACAAATCTCATTTTTAGCTTCATTAAATATCCCAAATTTAAGCAAGCTCACAAATGACCTGACTGAACATGGCCAAAATTGGCCAACTATGCCCATAAATCTCCCTTCAGATATTCCAAAATTTGAGGGAAAGCATGAAGAATACCCAGGGAAGCACATCATGACATTTCACCTGTGGTGTTCATCTAATGGTATCACAAAAGATAATATTAGATTAAGGTTATTTCAATGCATCCTAATAGGGCCTACCGTGAAGTGGTATATAGACCAACCCTCTACGTCTCAAGGAACCTTTAGCTCATTAGCTAAAGCATTCCTTAATTTATTCCAACTCCCATTTTGCCATGATTTGGGTTTGGAAATTCTAACCAAATTTAAACAAACACAAGATACGCACATCTCATACCATATCCATGAATGGCGGAAATGCTCCCGCTTGTGCAAAACTGATTTTGAAGATAAAGTCCTCCTGGACATTTTCTTGAGATCCCTCACCTCCAAAATCTCAAAAGACATGGCTAAAACATATTTCCTGCAAAGCGAGGAAGAAGCCATTAGTAAATCCCAACAACTAGAGTTGATCTACAACTAGCCGGGGTACATTTACCATGGACTTCTAGATGCCCCACACCTACAATCTTATTGAGAAATAATAGGAACATCCAATACTACTGACAAATTAATTGGGGCCCTATCCCAAAGACTTCAAAAAAATAGATGTCAATACCCTGCATATCCAATGAATGGACCATCTTACAATGCTTCACCACCATTACAAAAGACAAGGTATTATAATGGTCAATCCGCTCTTATGCAGAATATAGGCAACAGGGTTAACCAACACCAACCCCCGCAAGGAGGCTCAGATCATCCCGCACAGGGAAATCAATACTCCTGGAGTATGGATAAAGTGTATGCTGCTTAGATCCAGAATGTTAACCAGGGACAGGAGAACTAAAATTATCCTTTCCCAACACTGCAATAGAATATCCCGCCAAAGCAAAACAATGCATGGGTAAATATAGTGTAACCATCCCTCGCCTCACCACATCAATAAGAAGAACAACTGAATTCAGATAATCCTTCTAACAGTGGTAGGAAAAAACCAAAAAAATAAGCCAAAGGGAGAGCCTGAGCAGGGAGGCAACCATCAGCAGCAACCCCCTGTAAGGGCACCGGGAAGGGACAACCCCAACCGGAACCAAAACTAGGGTACAACCAATAAAAACTTGTAGAAATAGGGCAAGAACACTAGTCTCCGGACTAATCATGCATGCGCCATCTATGAGTAGTACGATCATTATACAAATCACTGTCCCCAACTTCCCGATTTAAAAAGGATGCAAGGTAGTAGGGTGAAAAATGGCCAACTAACTACAGTCATGCAGGAACTCTTTCCCCATCAGGAAATTGTTAACATGCAAGCAACAAACTTCCCAAGCTCACCCATCTAAAGGGAACCTCAACAATACTCCTAACCATGATATCTTCATGACAGGAGAGGACATCCTCTTGAAAATGAGGAATCGAACTTATGAGGCTCCCCAAGAGCCCAATCCATCCACCTCGACTAAGGCCATACCTACTAGACCATTGACCATTACGCGACCTCCCATTGATATCATGCCAAAAATGGTTAAAGCACCTTTACGGCATGTTGGGCCCAAATCAAAAGTTGCGCATAGTTACAAAATAGTTGATGAATTGGCTCAGTAACTATCATCTATGTCAACACTTGAAGTCCTGCAGATGTTCCCAACCTAGTGGAAAGAACTACTTTCCTCTTTAAGCGCAATCGACCCATCCAATTCCCAGCTCATGGTCTTTGACTTGGACAAAGAATCCTTGGCTTCCCTCAGCCATCGCCTTCAAATCCCTGTCTTAGTTCAGAATATCAATATCCATCATTGCATCATCAATGAAGGGGCTTCCACATGCATCATGTCCAAATCCATTTGGAAAAAATTAGGATCCCCTCAATGTAAGCCTTCTAACATAACGCTTCAAGCATACGGCAGACGCCCTTCTTCTCCTATCAGTGTATATGCTAGAGTGTTAGTTAAGTTGGCTGGAAAAACTGTGTTAAAAAACATTGAAGTACTCGATGCCCAGTTGGATTACAACATCCTCCTAGGCTGAAGCTATATGTATTAAGTTCTCACAGTCGCCTCATCAGTGTTAAAAATCATGATGTTCCCCCATGATGGGAAGGTCACTACCATTGATCAACTTACATACTATGAGAATACAACTTTACCCACACCCGATGGTGTGTTGCCCTTAGTATCCCAAGAGGTGGTCACTACTTACACTGAGCTCATCCCAGGCCAGTTTAAGCCATCAAACCTCCTAGGAAGATTCCCAGGAGATCCTCCGGTAATACAAGAGATTTTCCCAAATACCAGAGCACCAGTTTGCATGATGACTTCATTAAACACTGCCCAAACAACGGAATCAATTCTAGACACTTCAAAACCTCCAATTGCAGAAGTCAGGTCTTTACCTCTCACAATTATGTAAACCCCTTTCTTATGCCCCCCAACTGGGTTCATGTCACACCAAGCCATGGAAACCCTCACATTACCAAATATGACTCTCGCAATACTAGTTTGGTACCTAATCCCCTTGACTGTATCAGCTAAATCAGGACACATGCAGGAAGGGAGCTTCTCTGGACCTCCATTTAAGAGGAACACCCCTACTCAAAACCATTTGACACCTGCCATAATTGGAGCTACCAGAAAAGTGAAATAAAACAGTAAAAAAGGAGAAACTTCTAACTTCTCCCAACCCATGCAACCCTAGGCATTATGTAAGGAATTCGGGCACCCAACTCATATATGTCCTAAAATAGACGAATTAAAAAATCATGAATTCCTCCAACACATTGGTAACCTCAGCTCCACCCAAAGGAGAAAATTTTGTACCACTATGTAACAAGCAAGTATGCACCAACCATGTGTGTGCCATATGCGATAAATATGGACACTACACTCATCATTGTCCAAACATCCCTGAACTCTAAAATACAATAAAAGGTCTCATATAAACCATCAACAATGAGCCCATAGTGCCAAACCCGCCTCCACAGAACGAAAAATGCCAAAAAATCTTCTACATACAAGAAGAGGCATCATCTAGCTCGGCACACGCCTACAACACACTAGGGTAGAATAAGCCATATTTTCACCCCTCTAATTTACCATGTGCTATATGTGATGACCCTACCCATTCAGTAGACTGGTGCCTTGAATTATGGACTCACTACCAAGTCCGACCCAACACCCTGGAGGACCCAAGAAAGAGTTCTCGTCATCAATACCATCCATGCACTATATGTGGGGAGAACCATCACAAAAGGAAGTGCCCTCACCTTCCTCAATTTTGCAAAACAACAAATTTCATACATAACTTTGAAAAGGCAAATCCCTATCTACTAGACTCAAATACAGAATCCACAGAGCCCATCCCCCCACCCATCAAAGAAGGGCCCCTAGATGTCCTATGTGTGTTCGAGGAGAAAATATGGCTACTCCCCCAACATTTCACCTCCCTTCACCATCGCTAGGCTAGACCAGGCCAAAAGCAATAAAAAATCACCTGGGAAGGAAATTTACCCATTACATGCACATTATGCGACAAACCAAACCATTGATCCATGAACTGAGTATATACAATGATATCTTCTGCTTAGTAGCCTAGATACCCTATAAGCACCTCTCAAACCTAGAAAAAATTAGGTGGTGTTATTGTTGCATATGCTCTCAATTCCACCACAGAAGGAATTGTCAGTACCTTACATGGTTCGATGCAGTAAGAGCAGCACTAAAACAAACCCAAACAAATAGGCCATGCCATAATAAAACCTCACCCCAACAATGGATGCCCCCAAAAGATATCATGTCTCGCCGTAATAAGACATCACCCCAGAGATGGATACCTCCACAAGATATCCTATCTCACAATAACTAGACCTCACCCCAGAGATGGAAACCTCCATAAAATATCTTGTCATACAATAAAAAAGAGGCATCAACATCCCATGCCATGAGTAGCATCGCCTCTGATACAATGTATGCGATTAGGACCGAACCAGTTCAAAGAAACCATGTGCATGGCACAACGGAAGTTCAAAACCCTTTGGAAGGGCACACACATCATTTCCTGCACAAGGGGGCTATTGTAGCAGCTACAACCTCCCTCCAAAATTTTTCCTTAGCCTCGTTTTGGAGCCTCCCTTCCAACCTTCATAGCATCTTGCCTTGCTTCGTCAAGTTCACAAGATTCAGTGTCTTTCTTGCACAAAGGTAGCTTGTCGATCACAACTTAATCTATTCCCCTCATAGGTTGTTCACCTAGACTTGGTCCAGCTGCAGGCTGAGCAACTTCCCCTTGAAAATTGCACATTTCTGAAGGGAAACCAGCCTTCCCTCCAGAAATTGCGCAATCCTCTATGGCAACCAACTGAGCTCCAGGATTGTGCAATCCTGCCAGCCAACCCTCCCAGCAGGATTTGTGCAAATTTTCCCAGCAACAGGCTATTCAGCCCAATATTTGTGCAAATCTGGGTAGCAGTCAGCTACCCTGCCAAGAAATTGTGTAAATCTCCTAGGAAGCAAGCCCCACTCCTAGCTAGAAATTCACATTTTTCTCCAACAGTCAAGCAATCGCTTGCATGTGTAGTTGAGTTGACTGGTTCCATCCGTGACTAAGCAAAACAGACTTGCATGCATGGGCTGGTTCTCCCGAGGTAGCATGCAAAGGCATCCCTTGTTTCATGATCTATGTTTAATAGATGGAGATTACATGCAAGGAGCAATTCCGAAACCTCTTACCAAGTGTTGCTTCCCATAGATTCGTGGCATGTGCATCACAAACTCGATGTTTTCAAAACTCATCAACTGGACACTACAAAGCTCATTCCTCACATCAACCTTGTAGCTCTGACATCTCACATCACATCTAGGATCAATCGGCACATTCAACTCAACTGTTTTGGGGTAAGCCCGCTTCCCATGCCTTGTGGTACATTTCTGTCAATTTTTGTGTTTTTGGTTGTGGGAATATTTCTTTGCTTGATTTATTTGAATGCTTGTTGTAGTTTACATATATACTAGCTTGTCCTAGCTTTGTTTCAGTTTTTATTTCTATCTCACTACTGTCACATGCATGAAACGCTTTTGCTTGGACATTCACCCAATCGGCAAACTGCCTCACCCACATGCATCTTAATATGTTTACGAAATCTTTCATTCATGTTTGGAATGCACTGTCAATCACTTTTTCTATCACTTAGTTCTGCCATGCATTTACTGTCTTAATTGGTTTCAGTTTCCTATCGGTGAGTCGAGCCAACCTTGGCCCTAACTCTGCCTTCACTAAGGCTGCATTGCACAATCTGGGGAAGGAAGGCTCACCTTCCTCTCTAGATTTGTGCATTCCTTCCCAACATTGGCCTCCAAGACTGTTTTTCACATTTCTGGAGGACAATGGCTGCTTGGCCCAAGAAATTGTGCAAATCTATCCCTAGCCAGCAGTCCTTCCCTGCTGAATTGTGCATTGTGCAATCCCAGCAGTCAGCAACCAGATTGGATTGTGCATTGTGCAGTTCCAGTAGTCATCCAATCTCCCAGTAACCTAGACTGTGCCTTATGCAGTCTTGGCAGTTTTTCTCCCGACCTCCCGACCAAAATTACGCAACCTTGATGATCATTCACCCAGGTATGTTGCAAGTCAGTGCTCATGTTCATTTTGGTTTTCGACTAAAAGATTGCTTGCTATGAGTGTTTCCATGTCTCCAGGTATCATAGGTGTTCATCTTCCCCTCAAAAGTACAAGTACACTAGTTTCCAGGAGAGTAGAGACGAAGACACTATTCAAAGCACGCTTGGGGATGTAGTCAATCAAGTGTCTATGAGCTTTCCTACTCATGAAGACATCACATTGTTCATAGATAAGGACATCAAGCAGCAACATCATAGTGAGTAGCATCACGAACAGACGCTGAAGGAAGTATATTGAATGTAGTGAACGCAACAAATGCAAGACGAAGGTTGTTCACAACACAAAGTCGAACAAAGTTGCAAGCTCAAGTAGATCCATTGATGATGAAAGCAACTTTGAAGACTCCAGCTATGAGGTGATGACATGACATGAAGATCATGAGAAGAAAGAGAATGGAACAGAGAAGGAGTTACATGTGTTGAAGCAACAACTCAAGGAAGAACATGAAGCTGCACAGATAGACAAATGAGTTGCAACAGGATCAGGAGAAACAGTGGGCGCATTGTGCACTCACAGATGAAACTATGCCCGTACAAGTTAAAGATCCATCCCAGTAGCTAACATGGAGCAGACATGGTGAGCAGTGTTGATGATCGCATAAAAGGGATTCAGTAGCATGCATGTCAATGTGCGCAAGAATGCAATACAACCCATTCAACACACTCACCAAGGCAAAGACAAGAAGCAAGTCCAATTGGAGCTGAACATGTACTTCGGCAAGTTGATGTGCATGACCACCAACACACACTTGAAAATCAGCACCGACATTATGCATCAGTGTGTTTCTAGTTCAACCGCACCTAAGAAGACCATGTGCATGTTAGTAGACGAGTTGCATGAAGGGGCTGAACCAATGCACCAGTTGCAACAGAGGCAAGAGTTCGCTTTAGCAAGATTTCACCATGAGGTGCATACAAACCATCACGGATGACCAAGCTTTGCATCAGCTCACCAACTTCACCATCACAATCATGTCAAAGAGTTGGTCTGACCATAACAGACCGAGTGTCAGTGTTGTCTTGTAAGGCTTGCTGAAGCCATCTTGTCTCACATGAGTACAAGGGAATTGCAATGTTGAGTCATGTCAAGTGTAAGTCAAGTGTCAACAGTTAGATGTAACAGTCATAGAGTAGGTGAAGAGTCATGAGGGTAGTTGAATTGTCAGAAAGGGGAATGTCAAGGGTTACCCCACCCTTTGTTATAAATAGTCCCTCATAACTCATTGTATAGGCATTTGGTCAACCAAGCTTCTACTAACATTATCTTGAAGAAGGCTTGGATAGTATTGTAACACGCCTTGGCTTCTCCACTGCATGGAGCTAGTACATCTCTTTGGAGGAGCAGGCAGATGTGGTTGTAACATTTCACTGATGGGGCTAGTAGGTTTACATGGATGTATTGTATAATTGGAACTTATACTTTTATAGTAAGAGCCAACAAATTTTCATGCATATGTTGTTATTGTAGTTGGACTACTTCGGTTGCCTTAATGATATATGTTGTTTAACTTATGTATTTGTGTATGAACTGATTCACATGAAATTATATGAATCTTTTGTTAATGTGTTGTATATGTTGTTAATGTTGTCAATATCTGTGTCGACTACTTTGCCAGACATCAGACAAACCTTTCACATGAACCTTGTTGTAACAACTATAGCACTCATCTCAGACTAATCCGTGAGTGTTATACATGTTATATTACCTTGTATGATGTGCCTGCCACATCCGAGTCAACTGCTCCTCCAGAAGCTATGCATTTCCTTTTGTGTTGTGTGTTCCTAGCCGAGTTGGGACTAATCGCTTTCAACGTGGAACTCACCTTCACCTTCTTCTCCCTTCGAAGTGTTAGAACCTCTCATACACCTTCCTTGACTCACTGCATTAGTCACACCCTTGCTATTGACAGAGTTATCTTGCCTCCATGCAACATCATAGTCAAGGCATTACCTTACAACCAACTGTTGGGACTCCTACACCAAACGGTTTGAGGTCTAATTAGGAATTCTTACCAGGGAGATCCCCTTGACATGTTGGTGGGTCCAGCACTGTCAACATTTCTGGCGTTAGAAGGAGGGCCTGATGACAAGCAATGCCCTCTCATCCAGTTTTGAACCTTTGCATATCTTTCATGGAGTCTTGCACTCTTCTTCCCCCGAGGTGTTTTTCAAATTGTGAAGATGCCTCCATCTTGGGGAAGTTGTTCGATCTCTTGTCCTCTCACACATATGATGGTGAAGGAAAAGTGGCCTAGCCCGAGCACTTACATAACTTTCTTTCCATGATTCATGAGGAAGATGAGTTTTCGGATGAACATGCCAGTTTTTGCTTGCACACACACTTTGCGAATTTCCATTTCGTTGGGTGCTCAGCCTACTGACTAACACCATGCACTCATTTGAGCACTTATGTGATCTTATTGAAGACACATTCTATCATTTTGATCGAGACCATCTTGACTAAAAACTGTTACAACAATGGAGGGCTCTGAATGAATCTGTTATTGATTTTTGGCAGCGCTTCTGTGACTTGCAGTTTTAAGCTCCGAGGAGCTAGATGATGTTTTCTTATCTTTGGGACCGTTTCAAGTATTTCCTTACGAAACCTTCCCATCCCAAGATAAATTTTTGAGATCAAGCCTCACTCAACATTCTTCGTTGATGGAGCTGCGCAATCTCATGTGGATGCGGGCACTGTCTCAACTGATTGTCCGCCTTCCCCTCATTCAACAAGCTCCACCACTGCCCATTGATGTTGAGGATCGTGCTCACACACCAGTTCATCTTTCGCAGTCTCCCAACATCACTTCACTCAATTTTCATGATATTTGGTTTGAGCCCTTCAAGTCCTCATATGCATTCTTTTCATATGACCTCCATCTTCGCAATCAGGTGTTCCTTCGGATGATGTTGTCTTGT